>JBCFYV010009882.1:90411160-91011160 GCA_039000515.1 Timema cristinae
TCCAGCAAAGTGTCACATGGACACAAAATAATTATCAGGGGGAAAAGGGAAGCGGTGCCTAATGCATTCCAACGGTAAGGCCAAATATTCATGGTAATAGGCCTATTTAATTTTAATGATCTAAGTTCTTGATTAAAATGTACAACTGACATGCATACATTTATTTTGTACTAATAATAATAGAAATGTGCAGTAAAAACTGTTGGCCTATTAGTTAATGTATCAGACACGCGATGTAGTGTGTAATGGTGGCGTGAATGACTCGCTCACGAGGCGATAGTCGTTCGTTCACAGCTCTCGCTCAATAGTTATTCAATTTGAAAGACTCGCTCATGAGCAACCCATCACTATAACAGAACCATTTTACTTCCAATTTACTTCATTGTTTTTTTAGATTATAAATTTAAACAATTTCTTCTGGTGTTCATTGCAACAATTCCTCCAGGTAAAAGAGCCACTGTTAATGTGCTGGCGGTTGTGCCTTTAATTTAGGTATTTTTTCAGTTATTTTATGATTTTGCATGTAAACTAGGTTTATCTTGTTTTGTTTATTAAATAGTAAATTAAAACTATTTTTTTATGTTTGTTGTAAAAATGTCTCCATGTAAGCAAGCAAATCCTGATGCAAGGGCCACAAAAATTAAAAAATATATATTTTTGATCCTTTCTATAGCGAGCCTTTATATGGTTTCATCAACATATAAAAAAAATCCTCACCTTATTTGTATATGAAGTTGTGTTTTTGCTAGTTAAGGAGATTCGCTAGAAAAAATAAATGGTACAAAACTCTGCACGCACTTTCTCGCTCTATTATTTAAAAAATGGAGATATTTACTCAAAACTCGTAATATGTATGTGAAACATAATAATATACACTAGCAAACCAAAGCATATATTGCACTATACCTGTGTAAAACAGTTTTTGAGTTCCAGTTTTAAATTTTATAATCTTATTTTTTTTTAAACTAATGCCCTCGTTTGTATGTTTGGACCAATAAAATAGATAAATATTGGGTCCACACTTCGTATTAAACTTTCGACTTCCGGTTAACATTTTTGAAATTTTATTAGGTATTGCGCATCTTCATGTCATCTCATTAGTATTAGATTCATTTATAAATGTTGACCAATGAAAAATGTAAATATTGAGTATAGAGTCCAAAATGGAGATAAATCATTATTATTATTATTATTATTAGCACCGCGTCTTACTACCCATTCGGGTTATACGCACTTATGCTAATGTGTAACGGTAGGGTGATTGTGAGATGAAATGGAGGACCTACAGTTTAACGTGGAATCTGAACCACGGTGGAGGCCTGGCATTCCCCACATACACAAGATGTCTTGTCAGAGGTGAAGGAAGGGTTTGGTAATCAGATAAATTTGTGCCGGGACCAAGGATTGAACCCCGGACCCCAGCACAGAAATCCGACACCTTACCTCTAGACCACCAGGTCACCGATAAATCATTGTTCTACAGTAATTTCTCCAAAGCTGTTTAAGTAAAAATAACAAACTTTTTGAGAGACTTATATTTAATTACTCTACGACATTGGAGAATTATTGCGTTAAAACTTAAGTAGTATCTCTTTACAACTAAAGCTCACAAAATTGTATTAATATATTTGCCAATATCTCAGAAACTGTTGGTTTTATAAAAATATATTTCATACAAAAGTTTTTTTATTTTTAATAGTACTACAATTTTGCAATGAAAAGTTATTTACTATCTCAAATAGTTTAGGAGTTACGGAAGTTTCTGCTTCTTTAAAGTACCCTAAAAAACATTTTCCGGGAAAATGAAAATAGCCAATTTATAATCTTAATCGACGCCTAAATACAAATTTTAATCAAAATCGTTAGAGCCGATTTTGAGAAAATCAATGTTTTTTCTTTTCGCCCTTTATTAAACTACTCTTAATTTTAAGTTTAAACAGACATGCAGACAGACGGCATTGCAAAGACCACATTTTAGGGTTCAAGCAGTCACGAGACGTCGGACATCCATCAACATTTCAGGTTATATTTGTTTTAAGGTCGCAATACTTTACCTTTGTGTTTGGTTCAAAAATTTAAAAAATATAAATATTTGCGTATAGATTAAAAGTTATTGGTTTTAAAAAATTATACGTTGAATAAACTATTTGTATTATAAATATATCTACATATTTGTAATAAGTAATTTCATAGCTCAAATAGTTTCGGAGATATGATAAAAAAATTATAATTTACACACCTTAAAGTCATTTTGCCGAAATATTGAGAGTAGCCATTTTGTTTGGAATATTTAGAAATGAAATTTAATCAAAATCGTTAGCCGATTTTGAGAAAATCTATTTTTTGTCTTTTTGCTCTTCTATAAACTACCCTTAATTTTAGGGTTAGATATCCAATTCTGAAAATCTCTCGGGGCAACCTTATGTAAACCCTAGATACCAAGTTTTAGCCTGATCGGTAAAATAGTTTAGGCTCTAGTTGAAGGTACAGACAGACGGAAATTCAAACATCACTATTTCGGATTTGGGGGTCATGAAACGTCGAGATTAATTAAAATCTTGAGTTCGATTTTTTTGACAATCACAAGACTTTCTCTACCTGTAAGATAGCGAGAAAGTAAAAAAGGTATGCCATTCAACTTAAATGCGAGCGAAGCCGCTGTCAAACCCCAGTTGTTAATCCTTCCGCGGAATTTGAGAAAGCTCTCTGTATGATACAATATTTAATTTTAAGATTCACTGTAATGTAAAATTATTATGTAATAGGTTGAAACGTATGTACAAAAAATCATAGAAACTTTAGAAATTGTTGCTCTATCAGTTATTTGGAACTATAATGAAGTTAATCAAATTATGTTGTATAATTATAATAAATTATGACAACATTATGCTACATTACATATCAAGTTGTTGCTCATTCAATATTTACTAATATTATGAAACTACATAAATTCTTACTTACAACATTACTTAAGCTTTACTTTTTCTGTAATCTAAAAGATGGTCCAGTATAGGTTTTTTTATAGAAAGATGTAAACACACTGATTTTGTAGCTGCTAAGTGATAGGAATCTTTCTAAACTATATCTGAATTTTCTTAAGCCATGACTATAATGTATTTTAACTATTTTCATTAAATCAATATTTTACAGCTTTATCATAGTTTTCTTCATTAAAAAAACAACATCTTTACATATATAGGCCGACATGTACTCTATACTTTTAGTTGTTTTTTTAGCACCGCGTCTTATTACCTGTTCGGGTTATATGCGTATGTACTAATTACATTAATGATTTTAGGGATTAGGGAGGTTATATTTACAGGGAGTGTACCCACATTTATGAAGAAGAGAAGTGGAAAACATTTTGGAAAAGTCACCCTCAGTACGCCCGACCGAGATTCGAACCTCGATCTCCCCGTCATCGGCAGTCTAGTTTACTGTGAATCTAGCGTGTTGGACTACGCGGACATCGAAGCGGGTTTTATTATGTTCAAATTAATTTTAATAGTTGCTCCTATTCAACGCTATTGTATTAGATTATCATAAATTTAAGTAGGTTTAATACATTAGTAGCAGCAATTATAGAATGATCGATTATTCAAATATTTAAAAGTTTAAATAAAACTACTATGAATGACATTAGGCCTATTTGAATTTGCGAATAAAAGCTGTTTTACCCTAAAAAACACAGTTGAATCAAAATGTATGGGATCTCACTCTAGTGCCTGAGAAAGGATGTGTTGAGAGGGTTAAGGGGAGAGTTAATCTGTTTCTTGTACCTGCACAACTAAGCCGTCAGATGTAAAATTGATAAAGACATCTGAGGGTTGGCTTGATGTGTTAGGGGTAGGTATGCGATAGTGGAGTTCCCGGCAGAACAATGATGAATTAATCTATACCAACTCCATCAGGTTTATTAATTTGAAATAAATTTGTACCTCTTTAGTGCTAAAATCCAATGTTTGTACTGAAAAAGTTGTGAGCCTACTCACAAGGGGAACAAGGCCAACTTTGCATCAATTTAATAAATTAATTACTAAGATTTATTAAAATCTCTTTCAGTACAAACATGGACATTTATTTGACTTGCAAGATAAAAAATATCCCATGCTCTTGCAATATTTCATAGTCCTGGAAAAATGTGAGAAAGTAAGCGATATTTTTGTACTTTTCTCAGCCCTTCCATCTTGGTTTAAAATTTTATTTTTTAATACAAGTTGGTCAGGCTAGGTGTGTTATTTTTCTATACAGTAAAGATGTTTAGGAAATTTTTTTATGAGCCTTCAATTAAGTTGATATAATAGTTTTGTTCTTTGAGATCAAATAAATGCATATTCTAGCTTGTTACTAACATATGAATCATAAATTGTGTGATAAGTTCAATGTACTTTTTAATAATCTTTAGACTAAACCATTATTTGTTTTTCAAATCTATTTTGTAAAGCCACACAAATCAAACCTTAGATCTTTGACATGACATTTCCATAGGTTCAGCCCATGCCCAGGGTCATACATCACTTATGATTTTAAGCCTGAGACAATCTTGGAGATTACAACTAATTTATAGCTATTAAAATCCATGCTCTACCACAGCTCAGATTCGTCCGTGAGCCAGGGTCTGACAATCATTATTTTAAGGCAATAATGGACAAGTGAGGTTGGCATTTGATTTTAAATTATCAACAAAGTGTTCGATTTATTATACTCTGTAGTTTGGCATTTGATTTTAAATTATCAACAAAGTGTTCGATTTATTATACTCTTTAGTTTGTCCAAGTTCTTTTTACAAAGGTTGCTCTTTATACACAATATATTGAAATTATTACAATGTGCTGTGAATTATAAACAGTTTACAAATAGTTTGCACCTGTGCACAGAATTCAACACAGACCTTTGGCTTAATGCATTCATTAATGCATCACAATTTTCTTGTGTGAGGTTATTTTATCAGAATCTGAACCAGACAGTTCAATAAAATAATTAAATCTATTGATACGAAATATAATTAAAGTTAATTTTAGTTGCCAATTGGAATCTATAGGTGAGTATTCATAATTATAATGGTGAGTTTAACCCTTTGAGTGCCAAGAGTGCCAAGATATTTTGCTGAAAAATACAGGATTTTGTTTAAATATAAATAACTTGTTAGTCTTTGAACTTCTTGCATTCAAATTTTTACATAAACTAGCTAACATGCTTACAATTCGATAATATAACTATACATATATGTTTTTAATTTTTACATATAATAAAAAATAACTAGCCAAAATATTAGATTTATTTCATCCCTATAGAAATCACTCGTATTCACACTCGCCTTATCAATGTAAGCTGCCACTCCTACTTGTTCTGATCTATCACTTTCACTAGAATTTAATTCCTGTTCAATTTCATTATTTACAAATTCAGAATCACTAACAAATTGATCACTCTAGCTTGAGCTATCAAATAATGCAAGTATTTCTGTCTTGAATCAAAGCTTACCTTTAGAAACAAGGCCAAAGATAAAACTCATAAAGTAAAATGTTATAAAATTATTTTCATGTTCGATATATCGAAACTCTTAAGTGCAAATACAAATAAAAGTAACTTGGAACATACTAGAATGCAGTGGAAATAAAATCTACCCTATGTGTTGACTTAATACTGAACTAAAAGCTCAAAAACATGGGATCGCTGTGAGCAATGCTGGCAATTTTAGAAAATATTTCGCGCATCACACTGAGCGACGTTGACACTCAAAGGGTTAAACATATGTTTGATAGCAACTTAAAGATATTTTACTATTGTTATAATTTTGCTGGTCTACTAATATGATTATCAATAATTATTTAACCTGCTTCAGTGGCTGCATGGTCTAACGCACGCTACTCTCGCAGTAGACTAGACTGCCAATGACGGGATATAAAAATAAAACTATCACTTTTTGATTTGATGTGAATTTGAAGCAAACTGTTGGTCTAATTTTAACTCATAAAGTTACAAACTTAAATATTTAAAGAATACAAATAAAATGTGGGTAGTTTTTATCAACTAAATTACTCTGAATTACTCTCGAACAACTCTACAGTAATAGGAATACAGTCTACTGTAAATGTTATAAATCTGTGATTTGTTGCTCAAATTTGTGAACAATGCTCGAAAAATAATCATGTTCCATTAATTATAATTCAAGTTAGGTTTAATAGACCTGGTGTTCCATCAACTTTAATATGGTAAAGATGGTAAAGCTCAAGACTGTAAAATATCTACAGCTGTGATTACTTACCATTCAAAAATATATATTTCATGGTAAAACTGTATGGTTATCTCTAAAAGTCGAAATCCATTATTTTCATAAACAAAGCTGGTGAAATATTTAGTATGTTTAAGCATGGAAATTGACTATGTTTACAGAAGGCTTGTTTCTTAAGCGATGTATTTTTAAAACTCTTACATTCACTTATCAGAAAGACTTTGAATAAACTGCTATACACTAAACTTGGCTAGCTATACAATTAAATGGTTACATATCAGTCAGCATCTAAAATTATATATCATGAATTTTCATTCCAATGTACTATTCTAGATTCCAAAACAGCACGTGGTAAAAAAATATCACGAAGGGATATATATATATGTAAAAATATTATATCAAAAATACACTTTTTTGTAACTAGTATGTGGGTTACACCACCTTTTTTTAACAGAAATTAATTCACAATGCATCACAAGTCCAGGGTTCTTTAAAATGAATAATTAATTGTTTAAGCGTAAAAACTCCATTACACATTCGCTTGAACATAATGGTTGCTCCTTTTTCACAACAAATTTCCTCCCGGCAAGTGGCTTGCTGCACTGGTGGCAACAAAAACATGAGTCTGTTACATGCCAGTGAAAGTCATTGAAGCTGACGCGTTGATCCTCGGCAGCTATTAGCTTTCCGCATGTGTAGCATTTCTATAAACAGATATAGATAAAATACAACATTATTTCAAATCGATTAGTGAGAGCAATGTAGTTATTGCAATCTCCAACAAGTATAGTTTCTCGAAAATAATTTGTAGGGTTACATTTAAATTTGATTCTAATTTTTAATTCTGACACTGCAAATTGTGATACATTTGTCTATTCTTATAAAAAAAAGATAGTTTTTAGATTTAAAAATTAAATCTTCCCCTTGTGAAATCACCATCTAGGTGACTGACCGTGCCAACCAGCACAAATAAGAAATTCAAGATAGTATTTAGGGATAGGTTGTGAAATTACAACTTTCTATTTTGTCAAAGATCCTTTAAAACAGGGGTTGGTAACCTTTTTGGGCCCTGATCGACTTTTACATTTATCAAAGGTCCCAATGTTCCGCGATCAGCCTTCGTTTCTCTAGTCTACTTTTTTTTCTATACATCTTGTATACATTCCTTAAAGTAAATATTTCCTCCAATATTTATTTCCCTGCCTTTATAGAAAATACATATAATAAATAAAATGTACACTTCATTTACCCTGGAGCTGTGAGTTTGTCACAGGTTAGCTTGGAGAGTTTCAACTAATAATTGGATATCATATTCTTAAAATTGAAATATTAATGCATAAATAATAGCTTTGGCTATTTGATTAATTAATAATTGGATGTTCATTGTTTACTATAGACTGCGGGTGGGTCCTTACAATATTGCACAATAGATTACATTGAATAGCTATATGTTTGATGTACATATCAATGCCTGGCATTGTCCTTGTTCCTCTCACAGTTTAACGAGTTGAGACCAGGTGTGGAGCAATCTTGCTTGTCTCTGCTCTGAAACTGGTTTGTTCTAGTAAGAAGAGAGTAGAGTATCTTAAGCTATCTTCTCTATACCGTATAATCTTTGAGGATATACACAGTCATAGTTGTAATAAAGTGGCTAATTTTTGATCATGACTGGATGGGGAAACTTAAATGGCCACAGTTTCAAGAAAAGCTGCAAAGAGGTGGATGAGCATCAGCATAGTATACTGCACAAGAAAAGGACGATGATGAATGAAAATATGGAGTGTGGAAATACTTATTATTAAATAGGAAGTGCGTTACCTTAAGTGATACTAAGGGACATGTAAAAAACCAACTTTGGTAAAAACAGCCAGAATCGAACAAGATTCTGTCAACAACTACTAAGAACAATCAAAGTTTAATGCCTCAAACCACATACTCACTCATCAATGCAAAGAATACAAAACTAGAAAGAGAACAATTGTACTCAAAAGTTTTTTTTTGTTTTATGAAAGTTTCCTCCTAAACTAAATGTTTGTGTGTATCTATTACTTATATGATTTCCACTGAATTAAAAAAATTTTTTGTGTATAGATTTTCAGTCTCTCAACCTCTGAGTCAAAATACAATATTTTGACATAACAAAATTAAAATTACACATTTTATTACTCTAGATACTGATATATTTAAATCCATTATTGTCTCCAGCCTGTGGCCTAGGTCAGAAATTGTATTCAAGTCAAAGTGTGTGTGTGTGTGTGTGTGTGTGTGTAATGAAGTATCCATTACTATTTTGTTTGAACATAACTATAACCTTTATAGATGTGATAGACTATACCTAATTATAATAACACTACTAAAACTAAGAGTGGTGATGTTATACATTCCTCTGCTGACTACTTATGGTTCAATAAGATTTAATATAAAAGATGATATTGAAAGTATTTTGGTTGAAATATCTACAAATGATAGTCAAAATATATTAAGAGGTAACTTATATTTCCTACTAGCATCAACCAAGCCAAAAATTTAACTATTATTTTTTAATTTCTTGGAGGGTTTCTGGTCAACTAAATACCTTTTTCATATAATACTTTTAGGTGATTTTAATTGCCCAAAAATGTATGTGTGTTCAAAATACTACTAATCATATATTACCCGCCTTGGTAGCGTAGTTGGCTAACGCGCTTGTCGTGTTGAGCTTGACTGCTGAGGACGGGGAGATTGAGGTTCGAATCTTGCTCGGGTGAACTGGGGGTGGAGTTTCCTAAATGATTTTCCACTCTCCCTCCACGCAAATGTGGGTTCACTTCCTCTAATTCAACCTTTCCCATTCATAATCCATTAGCGTAATTAGTACTTAAAGCATAAACCCGAACGGGTAGTAAGACGCAGTGCTAAATATTATTATTATTACTAAACATATTGCATAAACACTTTTTTTATTAATACATTGATTAATCCCTTGGATCTGGCTATTAGCAACCTCCACCATCACTTGGAAACTCATTATTATCATTTCATTCTCCCTTGACTATTGAAATAAATGTAAACTATGTTAAAAATCATGTAACCTACATCACATGTTTGGATTAATCTCGCATTAATTGGATAGATGTGTGATTCACTGGTCTTGTTCTACATATTTCCAGTACAAAATTATAAAAAGAAATCCTTGCTCATACAATGACCCTACCAGGTTGCATTGGTTAAGCTACTTCTGTAAACCAGTAAAATATTCACACTGAGACACGCTGTTTAAACAACTTCTTAGAAGAAATATCAACTACAAACATATAGAATCTGCAAAATAACTATAAAAAAAATTTAGAAAAATAAAATTATGTAGCAAATTGTATACATAAAATAAATATACTTCAAGAATGATTTGTTTTGTAAATCTAATATAAGTGATTTGTCTTCCTGTTTTCTTTCTTCCTTGTGATCTAAACATAGGTTAAAAATATTTCCTTGTAATGTAAATTTTTATACCTGATTAATAACAAATGGTGCGTATAACCCGAATGGGTAGTAAGACGCGGTGCTAATAATAATAATAACAAATGAAAACCTCGCTGGTCGCATGGTCTAACATGCTTCTCTCGTGTTAGACTAGACCGTCAAAGACAAGAAAATGGGGATTCAATCACAGTGCAATGAGGTTTTTTTACTTAATTAGTTTTCCATTCTATATCTACCTAAATGCGGGTGCACTTTTTCTAAATATAGCCTTGTCCAAACTTTACTTTTGGAATATAATAGAGTTCCACAAAATTTAAAAGTACCCTTTTATTAAAAAATTGCTAGGTTAGAGTTTAACTACTGTGTCTAACAGTAATGAAGTGTCTAACAGTAATCAGTCAGGCTGAATGAAATCCAGTTTTAGGAATGTTCATGGAGTTTGTTTTGTTTCAAAGTGTGGGCAAGGGAAACAGTTGGTATGAGTTAGACCCATTTTGGAATGTTCATGGAATTTGGTGTGAGTCAAAGAGTGGATAAAGGAACCAGTCAGTTTAAGTGAGACCCATTTTCAGGAATGTTCATGGAATTTGGTGTGTGAAGAAGGGAACCAATCAGTTTGAGAGTATTCATTTTGAGAAATGATCATGGAATTTGGTTTGAGTCCAAGAGTGGACAAGGGAAACAGTCATTATGAGAGAGCTACAGTTTGAAAAATGTTCATTGAATTTGGGTTAAGTCCAAGTGTGGACAAGGGAACCAGTATTCTAAAAGAAAGACTTTACTAATTATATGTTTACATTAAATAATTAGTACTGTTTTAAGATGTAAGGCAACGAAAAATAATATTGATTTTAAAGGACTAAAGCTCGGTGGGACAAGAGGCCATCACTCCCATTTTCAGTTTGCATTTGGATAAATTGATGCAAATCGCCATAGCCAGCATTTCACTTAATGAGAAGAGGCTTGATAATTTTCCAGTATCTGATTCAAAATTCAGGTTTATTCCGGTATTTTCAGTATAAAAAATAAAATCAAGTATATTTCCAGTATTTACAGTACTGGTAGACACACTGTGTTATTTATCGAGCAATTTTTCAGATTGTTCCATCATTTTCATCTGGGTATACTGTTTTATAATGGAAGTGAATGCCTGATTCTAAGGAAATAATACACTCTTACATTATCTATTGGGCAACACCAGAAATTGTGCAATCTGAAATGCCGATCAATTGGTACGCGTCACTTTTAATTGTAGAATGTGGAGCCAATAAACAGGGTAGTGCTAGAAGGTGTTGGGTTTTCCCCAAATCTTACTATCAATTTGGGTTAAACGCTTCTAAAAGGGTTAATTTACTTAGTCATACTATTTGTTGACTAAGAATTTATAAATAGCTAGTTGACTGTTGAATTAAACATAATTCAGATCCTTTTTTTTTCTCAATAATCAGAGCCTTGAATATTTGGTGTTTTTCAATTATAGTAACACACCCCACCAGCCTAAAAAGAACACATGGTTCACAAGATAAGGTGTGAAATACCCATGACCTCTAGGGTGCATTACAAAATATTATTAATAACTAATATAACATTTCCTAAAATTCCCGACTAAAAAATATCTCACAACCTTCTACTAAACCCCATCCCCTTACAATTTTTATTAATCCTTTTTTATGAATAATAATAAGTTTTAATTTCCCCTTTTTTGTTGATTTTTTTAATTTACCAAATTCTCTACTTATTCCCGTTTTTCCCTACCATTTCAAATTCCCGGCTAGTTCTAGTTTTCCTAGATGGTAGATACACAGAAATATTATTTACAAATATTATGTTCAATGACGCTAGAGTTTCATGACACGATATTGCAAGTTTGTTGAGTTACAACTTTGTACTTCTGCAGCACACTCAATTTATTCATTTTTAAATGCTGTATTGGGGTAGTAAAAGTCACTTTGGCTGTACAATCAAACAATATTATAATGATTTAATACACTAATACACTTGCTTTGTGATAGTTTTATGTATATATATATATATATATATATATATAAGCATTACGTCTTACTTCCCATTTGGGTTATAGGTTAGTTATAATTTAAGCCTCATATAACATCCAATACCAGAGTATTATTGTCATAGCATTTTACTCCAAAGTCTATTCCTACAGTGTAATAAAGCCTGTATGTTTTATATATATATATATATATATATATAATATATATATATATATATATATATATATATATATAATATAAAAATTATATACATATATTTAGTATGTATCTCAAATATACATAGCCACTGCCCTTATTACAGAATACAAGTTACAAACTCGTTTCATTTCCTCAATAGGTGCAGTTAATGCAGGAACAATGAGCTTTCCCTTTATGGCATATTCTTTCCCAGAATCTCTAGACTTCTTTCCATCAACACGATGCCGTTCAAAAATATTACAATTTTGGGTTTTTTTCTGGCCCCTATTTAGGTGATTCACCATAGCCAGAGACAGCTTTGTGTTGGTGAACACAAGTCATTTTAATTAATGCTATGTTGTTCAAGGAGAGCCAATTTTCCTCATACTATTATCCTCATTAATCTACAAATTACAATGCCATGTCTTTGTTAAGGTATAAATGGCGTCCCAAACAACCTTGTTCCATACAGAACAGGCTTCCGAGGAAAATTAGGTTACACCATTGTTTCAGCCAATTCTTCAATTGGCAAACAAAATCTCATGATAGAAGAGAAATATATTAGTTTATAATAATTTAAACTAATACAATTGTAAAATATACTACATGTCTTAGTTATTTAATCAAAAGGAATGAGAAAAATTAAAAATTGTTTAGAGCAATGATATTAAAAAAAATAATCTCAGCATATAAAATTTAGAGACATTTTAATTCAACCTAAATATTGAATACAAATTGCAGTTTAAAATAAGGTTATAGTTAGCTTTATATTTTTTACTACATACTCACCAGAAGGTGGCCATGAGGGATAAGCTTTCAGTAATTTGAGTAAGTTTCTTTTTTCTTATGTAATTGATTCCACTTAGCGTGTAAATAAAAATTAAACATTTTGGTTTGAATTATACCAAGTAAAAATACTGTGAATCTTTTTCATAAAAAAAAAAGTTTTTATTGTAGCACTAATCACACAATTTAAAGTGACACGATAGCAAACTTTGATTACTAAGCACACCACAGAGACATTGGTGAGTTAAATAAACACTTGCATATAGGAGCATAAGTGGACCGAGCTAATATTATTATAATTATTAAATTTTTACTATAACATATTGTATTATTAATAATATTGAAATTCAGATAAGCTTATATGAAAAGTCTTTCAGTTGATGGAATTAAAACACTTTGATGAAATTGATAAGTTAAAAAGAAAATGTTTATTTAATTACAATTTAAATTTATTTCTTAGCATGTGTTAAAAAAATTGGCATTTCGTGAATTTTAAAAATATGTAAGGATGATTACTTTGAACTTGATACAGGTCTTTATGCATTCAAATGAGATTTTTTATATGTTTCATAAAAACATGGTTTGTAAAGAATAAGTGTCCTTACTATGATTTTGATACCCATGATAGGTTTGAAACAAAAAACTGTTTGTTGTATGGGCATATTTACAAGTTTCAGCGTGTTTCTGCAAGCCACAACATACTTAATCCAACAGCCTATCATAATTTTATACTATTGAGATTTATTTTACCAGTTAGAAGAATCCTAGATTTGCTAGAATTGTTTATTGTTATTCAACATTTTAAATTCATTCCTTTATGTTATGTATTTACTTGGGGTAGCCTTCTGATTATATCAGCATACAACTTACAAACTAATTTAATGTGGGTCTAAGAACAGATTGGTATTTTGTTTTGCTGTGCTTGTGAAATAATCGAAGAAATTTTAAAAAGAGGTGTAGCACTAGCAAGTTTACAATGAGCATTGATCCTTCAGGCATGGAAGAGTTCTTTAGCGCTAATATTAAAAGAATCAAGCTGTTGAAAAAGTTTTACAGCTCAAGTTAAAACTGTCACTCCAATTCAACAGAAAAAATTGTTTCAAAGTTTCACATATCTGTCAAAGACAATGTTCTTCATGTTTGACAAATTTCACATTTAGTTAAGATTATAAAAGCACACATTATGAAGTAAACTCCTATCTGTGCTTGCTGGTCTGCCAAAAGTTAATGATTATAATTGTTTTTATCACACAAAATGGTCTAATTTGTATTGAAATCAGTATGCAAAAAAATTAAGAGCTTAGAATAAAATGTTTCAGATCATATAACCTTGTCACATTTTACAGCCTCCTGTTTGTTTTTGTCACCTCCCAATTTCGTCCAGGTCAATTTCTGTCAGGGAATTGCAACTCCCTCTCTTTGTTGCTTGCTTGGGCATGCACATGTGGCATCTGGGCCACAGCTGATTTTGTGAATCCTTGTGGTATTAGGGAATGAATTTACCTTAATAATGTGACTGATAAATATACTCATGGTGTTTATTTGTGAACTCATGAATATGTGCACATTGAATTTTTTGGTGCTGATCTATTTTGGCTAATGCTTGGTTTGGTGCATCACCCTGCTACAAATTCGCAGGCCAAGTAAGCACTATTAAAACATGTTTGATACATTGTTTTAACTGACCCCCACAACTGAAACCAAGATCGAGCTGACCTATTGCCACAACCTCTTTTCTTTTACTATCCAGAATAGAGTCTTGAGACAAACACACGTCCCACCCCTGCCGGCCCGATTGCAACCAGCATTCGCACCACCAGACAGATGCATACAGAAGATGCACCATGACCAAGGCACTTCAAAAGGAGAAAAGGGGGTGGGAGGTGGGGGTTGTGTTTCAAACCACAGCTCAAGTAAGTGTAGTAAGCACCGATTAATAAACATGTAGCGGCTTCTCCTGCCATTATGGTATAAATGCAGGTCCAATAGCTGGGATTCTAAGACTATGTAGGAAATGTTATATAAGAGGCCCCTACAATATATTCAGATTTAATCTTGTGATGGTTGAAACATCATTATATCTTTAACATATTTCATATTGTATTATTTTTATAACTAAAGATGGGATTTTAGTGCCACCAAAAAACTAATCCTTTTTAATAAAATAAAATTTTAACTATGAGTGTCGGTGATTGTGGCGTCAAGAACATTTGATTTTGTGACGAGAGATATGGACAAGAGTTGCGATTTTGACAGCTTGATTATTAGTTAAGATCTCTGAAAGTGCACTTGCAAGAGTAGCTTTAAATTAAATTTAGAATACTGACATATGTAGGTAGGATATAAAGATAAATAACTCACCTTGCCATATTTTTTGGCATAGCAGCTCAAACAAATAGGTTGATCATGTTTAACAACATACTTCTTTCCTCCCAAAGGCACATCACATTCAAAACAACAAAAATGCTTCACATGGAATGCATGTTCCTCAGCCATTGTGTATTCTTTAACAAATATCAACTAAAACACAAAACATATCACAATTAGAAAATTAAATTAAGGGTGGGTGAATTAATGAATAATAGAAAAGGGTGAAAACCACATCTAAACATTCATAATCTGAAACATATTTATGAATTTATATGAAGTCTTTATTCAAATAGCCAATCCCTTCCTTCACTTTTGACAATATGTGTATTAATCACAACTTGTGAATGTGTGGAATGCCAGGTCTCCACCGTGGTTTGGATTCCACGTTAAACTGTAGGTCCTCCATTTCATCTCACAATCATCCTACCATTACACATTAGTGTGTGTATAACCCGAACGGGTAGTAAGACGTGGTGTTAATAATAATAATAATTTATTCAAATAATAGTTTGTTAGGGGCCGACTTAAATTATGTAAGCCTTAATTCATGATTTTTAACCCCCCTTCTCCCGCCCCCTCTATCTTACAAATTTTTTTACAATTTGTTACATCAGATTATTTAAATAATTTAATTACTTTTAGACATACAAAATGGTATTAAGGCACGTAATATGAAATTTTACAGTTAATATATTAATTTTTTACAAAAAATAAAATAAATTGTCACTCCATAAACATTGATTAAAATAACCTTATGAAGATAGATTATGACCCCTTCTCCCTAATAAGTAAACGTAATAAAATAGTGACCCCCTCTACCCCTTTCCCTTTTAACCAAAAAAAACTTGTAAGTAATTTAAGGACAACACCTTAGCTGCTATAAAGATATATAAAATTTTAAGCTATTTGGAAAATAAATGAAGCCAGAATCAATTATTTCAAGAGGTAGGCTGTTTCTCAATGACCCATGTATAAAGATTCTGGTCTTCAAAATTAAGTTGAAATTATTTGTGCACAATATTGGACAAAACAAAATAATGTAAGAGAATTTTAACTTTTATATTTTTCCTTAAAGGAATATTTTTTTTTTTATAAAATGTGTTGTTTTTAGGATCTAAAGGTCAATATTTTGATGGCAAAAATATACATCAATACATATGTTTTACAGCAAAAATAATCTTCTTTACAAATGTCTTGTTATGAGAAGCCAACATATTATTGCCTCCTTGATACAGATGAAGAGGAGATTTTATGAAATATATGAACTGTTAATTTTTCGAATATAGGGATACATATTATTAAATTAAATATACAAAATAATACAAAAATATAACTAATGAATACTACTCTTGCAGTAGACGTGACTGATTACGGGGAGATCAAGGTTTGAATCTTGTCATGTGTACTGAGGTTTTTTCATCATTGTTTTAAAATCTCCCTCCACACAAATGCGGGTACACTTACTATAAATATAACCTTCCTTATCCCTAAAACCACTAACGTAATTAGTACATAAGCCTATAACCCAAACAGGTAGTAAGATGAGGTTCTAAAAAAAATGAATAAATAAATGAAATAAATATTTATGACACAAAATAATAAATAAAATAAATATAAATGCAGACTATACAGTTTTAATAATTTATTTATTGGTCACTGGTTACATTTTGCCACTAAGTATTTATCAAAATTAGTAGCTGAGTCAAAGTTCTGTTCGTTGGAGTCACACAAATAGATCACATAGTACACAGACCAAAATTTGTTTCACACCATTATACATCCTGTACTAACCTATTCTACTTTAAGTATCATTCACATGACCTCATAAAATACGCTGGTTCTACACATCTCACATACTTGAACATCATCGGTTTATACTTTAGAAAACTCTCTCAATTTATTTCCCTTTACCGGTTTTCCTATTTTAATTCACTCCTTTCTGAATTTACAGTTAAATCTTTTTAGAATCCCTTAGTAAATATTTCACCCTTTATCCAATACATACATAAATTCACCTGTATGGTTCTGTACCTATCCAACACTTTAGTACAGTTGGTAGTGTGTTTGTCTGAGCTCAGTACTGCCAACTGTACGATCTGGATACTACTTTTGATATAATTAAACCACCTGTACAATACAATTTTAGGATAGTTTCTAAAAGTAATATCCTGTGGCCCTGCTATAAAGTAGCAAGTTTTATTGACTTCTTATTCAAATCGCTGGGCCTATCAATATGTCAGAAATTAGTATCCTACCAGTCAAAATACAATCCATTTCAGGTCCATGTACTATTGCTATGGACTTGGCAACACTGAGTGAGCTATGGGTAACAGGTTCGATTTCCGGCAGGGCCGAAAAAATTATCATTGGTGAAATGTGGGTTTACTCTTTCACAGGGATGAATTAACAGCCAGGGACTGGATTTTGTGCCTATACTAATCTTAAGTTAGGTAATGAATGTAAATTTAAGTAAAAGCTCCATAACGTATCATCATCATCATTTACTGTTTCCAGCCTGTGGCCAAGTCAGTTTAGTACAATGCCTCCTTCTGCCTCTATTCTTACACCACACTTCATCAATTAATTTCTTCATTCTCCTCTCACGTGAACACTTTTTGTTATCTGCTCCTCCTATATCTTTCTTGCCCTCTCTTGCGGTCTTTTTCCTACATAACTCATTGCCAGCATTTTCATTGGTATCCTCTCTTTTTCCATCCTCATTACATGCCCATACCATCTCAGTCTTGCTTCCTATACTATCTCACATACTCCCTGTACCCCTATTCTTTCCCTGATAACTTCATTCCTAATCTTGTTTCTCCTCATGACAACTAACATGCTTCTCACAAACTTCATAGTCTCTCTTGCATTCAATGTCCATGTTTCTGCTATATATGTAACAATGGATATAAAGTATGACCTGTACAACATCTCTTTACACATCTCTTCTACAGAGCAGGTCTTTACGCACCTATAGAACGACTCTCCCTGCTGTCCTCTTCTCATTAAATCCTCCCTGCTTCCACCTTTCTTCTCAACCGTGCTTCCAAGATATTTTACGTTCTCTATTCTTCTCAACTCTACACCATCCAACCTTATATTCTTTATTAGGCCTTACCCTCTTCCTTGTCATTACCATCACTTCACACTTCACCACGATAAATTTTATTTCACTCTCTTTCACTTCATTATTTTATTCCTGTATCTATTCTTATACTTCCTCTTCCTTCTCACCTCATACCATCAAGTCATCAGCCAACTTTCATTCTTTCCTCCTCGAGTTTTCCTACCACTTTTCTTATGACTATTTCCATTGCCATTACAGATAGTAATGGTGAAAGGGAACACCTCTTATTCACTCCATTTCTTATTTGGAACCCTTACATCTTTCCACTCTCCATCTTAACACAGCTCCTGTTATTCTCATACATGCTTTTCACTCTCATTACAAATCCACATTTATTTCTTTATTTTTTAAGAAGAGTCTCAAGTTTCTATCTTAAATGGTTTCAGAGATATGCATACTTAACAACAAAATTTTTACCCTTGTTTTCACCCCTTAGGATGCTTAGAATAAAAATTTGTAGAATACTTGTTTCTTCAATTTTAATAAAGAGCCCTCAGAACTAATTTCATTTTTCTAGCTTAAGCTGTTTTGGAAAAAGCGTATCTTTTCAACCCCGTTTTTCACCCCTTTTGGGGTTGAATTTCGCAAAATCCCTTCTTACTGGATGCCTACGGACTGAAAGGGACCTCCCGGCAAAATTTTAAGATTCTATGTCCAAGGATTCGTGAGATACAATGATGAGTGAGTCAGTCAAGGCTTTTGTCTTTAAAATATAGATTTGTCTTTGGTCAGATTTCAGATCAGCCATTTCAAACTCTTGTTTTACTTTTTCTTTTCCCGGGCTGTGAAATTTTGTTTGTTATAAGAATGATTAGAATATAAGTGTTATAGTGCAGTTGATACCACCATTTTTATCAATTTCAGGCACATCAACAAAAAACAATAACGTCTGATATAGGGGAAAAAATGTTGTTTTGATATATATGCATTTAAATCAATAAAATAGACCATCTTATCATATTTATAAGATAAATTAGGCAATTTAGTGAAAAAAATCAATTTTGTTTGGTTTTGAGTGTATATTATAAAACCTCATAAAACCAAATCTTCCAAAATTTCAATGTCTCTAATTAAGGTTACTTGGAATAGAGCACTAGGCTAAATCATGGTCTAAATTAGGAGGTATAGCCAGCACACTTACCTTGGTGATACTAGAGTAGAAAGTGTTTAGATAAAACACTAAGAGTCTACTCTCTTGACCTGATGAAGTTGTCTGTGACAGTGAAAGCTTGTCCTTACCAATGTCTCTAATTATTAATAAGTATTTCTTTCTACTAAATGCTTAGGCTAGTATATTGTTGGAGCCTTATACAAATCATAACACATACAATCTCAATTGTTATGTTCTAAAACACATTAAATTACTTCATTTTAAAAAGAAAATCTTTATCACATCCCAATGAGAGACTTTACAACAAGCTTACAATAGTAAGGTCTTTCTATTCCCCCTTAAAAAAAACTGGGCTTAGCCCTAGAATTACACTATATTGATATCACAGGCTTTTTTTTAAAGGTCTGCATCAGAAAGCTATTACTCCACATGTGATATGTGCCCAGCCCCGATTAGATACTAGACCTGTTAAACTGTAATAGACCTCCCCACACAGATATGCTGTACCTTACAATGGCAACACAAGGCTAAAGTAGGATCATGATAGGAAGAAACTTTAAAACATATTTTTTGTGGTCAACAATAACATTTAAAAGAAATAATCAGTGTTATTTTTAAGATATTGTTGTGATATATCAAAAGAAACAGCTAAAGATCCCACGACTAGACTATAATTATATTGAAAGTGTTTTGAAAATTTTTTGAACTGTTAAAAAATTGTATCTTTTTTAATATGACTGTATGTGTGCATGTTACCTAGGTTAAGCTGAATAATAATAATAATAATAATAATTATTATTATTATTACTATTAATATTATCATCATCATAATTATCATTAACATCATTATTAGCATCTTACTACCCGTTCGAGTTGTACACACTTACGCTAATGTGTAATGGTAGGGTGATTGTGGGAAGAAATGGAGGACCTACAGTTTAACATGGGATCCGAACCACGGTGGAGGCCTGGCATTTCACACATTCATAAGTTGTGATTAAGGCCCTGCCCACCCTCCCTGGCGGCGTGTTGAGCTTTCAGCTCTTAAATAGATGGCGTTGCTAACGTTATACAAACTGGTGGATTCCAGCCATCAGGTTGGCAGAACTACTGGTTTGTTTAAACAATTAGGAGACTGGCGACCACGACCGGTAATCAGTAAAGGCAGCAAGCAAACTTTTTTCCAAGAATTGAGAGAGATAAGAAGTGTAGTGCCGGACCGTAAAGTGTGTAGGCGACCAAGTTTGACTAAACGTGGGGAGACATAACGTCAAGATACAATCACACTCTCGAGCAGAAAAATTAGGTTATTCATTCCAGTCAGCTAGACGTCCATTAACCTGTAGTACCACTTTTGAATTTAGAACCTTTTGATGCCAAAGTTTAGTACTAGTTTTGTACCATTTTGTACCCGTACCCGTTTTGAGTAATTAGCATATCAAAGTGGTGACTCTAGGTTAATGCAGTTGTACCACTTTTGAATTTTGAACTTTTTTTGATGCCAAAGTTTTGTATCCGTACCCATTTTGAGTAATTAGCATATCAAAGTGGTGACTCAAGGTTATTGCTGTTTTACTACTTTTTAATTTTGAACTTTTTTGATGCCAAAGTTTTGTACTAGTTTTGTACCGTTTTGTACCAGAAAGAAAAAGTATTGTACCCGTACCCGTTTTGAGTAATTAGCATATCAAAGTGCGTACTCCACGTACTCCAGGTAAATGCGGTTGTACCCCTTTTGATTTTGAACTTTTTTGATGCCAAAGTTTTGTAATAGTTTTGTACCGTTTTGTAACACAAATAAGTTTTGTACCCGTACTCATTTTCAGTAATTAGCATATCAAAGTGGTGACTCCAGGTTAATGCTGTTGTACCACTTTTGAATTTTTTGATGCCAAAGTTTTGTACTAGTTTTGTACCGTTTTGTAACACAAATAAGTTTTGTACCCGTACCCATTTTGAGTAATTAGCATATCAAAGTGTCACGTGACTCCAGGTTAATGCTGTTGTACCACTATTGAAATTTTTTCAAATAAATATCTGGTGAGGGTAGTGATAAATAATATTGTACACTTATTTATCAGAGAAAAATTTATTTAAGGTAAAATTAGAGATAACTTATTTTTGAAGTTTTTGTCACTAACTATAATAAATAACCTATACGATTGAGTATGTAGCCTACGATTTTGTCGTACCATTTATTTGAGTTTATTAGTAAGCAGGTAAAATAAAAAATAACTAAAATTTAATGTGCTAAATTTGGCCACTGTGCTTTGGCTAATTTTTAAAATTTAAAGGCTAAGGAGGCAATAACATATTTTAAAAGCAGTTTCATTTCGAAGACTATAACAATTTTGACTATAAATATATGTTATTTTTATTACTGATATTACCACGTCATACTACCTGTTCATGTTATACGCATATATGATAATCTAATTGGGTGGTAATGAGGAAAGAAGCATTTGAGAGGTTATCTACCAGCATTTTTATTTTGGAAGATGGGGAAACAATTTAGGAAAAACTACCCTCAATAGACTCGACCAGGATTTGCACCCCAAGTGCTCCGCTATCAGCAGGCCAATTTAACACTAGTGACACCTTAGACCACTCAGCCACTGAAGTGGGTATCTGTTATTTAATACGGTGTTTACAGTTTTCAAACATCTATAGGATTTACACAATTTTCCAGAAATAAATGTTTTTGGGAATAACTTTTTATCCTATTGGTAGAGTTTAACTTGAGTAATATCTCCATGGTGTCAGCCTGCAAGCAGGCTATACCAATCGAGAGGCTGCCGTATGTTGGCAAAGATAGGGCCAACATTTTCAAGCTGAGGGTGCCATGTGGTTAGCACAACGAGCCCTCCAGACTTCTATCTCAGTTTTCTAGACTGAAGCGCTACTTATTCATTCAATTATCTCCTCATTTGTCCTCACGAGGTTGATTTTGGTTCCGTTTCAGACCCACTGCTTCACAGACAGAATTAGGGGGACTGGGGATCGAACTTGGGACTTCAGTATCTGAAGCCAGTAAATCTGACCACTATATAACAGAGGCGGTCGGGTATCAAATACTTACTTACTTACTTACTTTATGGCATAGGGAACACAAAAGTTAATTAATTTTAATGGTTTTAAATATATATTTACTTATCATCGGCTTCATGTCGTGGTCAATATTGCTAAAGTGCTATGACTGAGCACTGAGTGGGTAAATTAATCAGCTCAATAACTTGACTAGTTTGATTCCCTGTTAGGTTGAAATTACTTAGTACTAGCGTGATACGAACTCGGCCAAGGCACAAGAGATTTTGAACATACAATAAGTGCGTTACAGAGTGTTAGTAACATTTACTTTCAGCTAAGAGCTTTTCTTTAAAAAAAAAGTACTTGAATTATCAGAATAATCGCTGCATTGTTATATAGAAGTATTTATTTGTATCTTAATTTTGATATTATTTCTACAGTAAATAAAATAGTATCGCTGTTCATCCATTGTACTTAAATTAGTAGATACAGATAGCCTAAGCGCGAGTAATATGCATACCATTAAAAAAAACTTACCCTTTACTACAAGAAGTTAAATAATCAATTATATCTTTGATTTTCTTTGTGCGCCCTTTCTTCATAAACTTGTTATTCACAAGGATATAAAATAATATTTGGTAAATACTTCTCCACCTCAAAATTTATACAATCCATTGGATTTTGTTCGAAAGCAAAAAGGTCACATATTGTTAATTATATAAAAAGTAATCACCGTGGGTACTTATTGTTCGGGATTCGATAATTTCTTCCAAAACGAGCGCACAAACTGCGAGAATGCAACAGGTTCAAATTAAAAGTAATCACATTTAACACGCTAATAAAATAAAATTAACATTTTCACATCTTGACTACCAAAAACTTCGTTCATTAACTTTTTGAAAAATAGCTTATTCCAAAGTCCAATGAGAGTCAAATCCTAGACCGTAAAATAAAAACTAGTATATAAAATTATACTGAGAACGTCTCCAAATTACATTTAGACCAAACTTTATTTAAAATAACTATGTTTGATATGAGCAGGAATGTTTATTTTTATTTATTATAATAGTGGATTAAAAATTCAATGTACAGTAGTTTTCATTTACTTTGAATATTAACACTTATTATTACAACGTGTAGTGCTAAAGAATGAGAAAACTCAAGAAAGAATATAAGATAAGAGTGAAGAATTTTACATGTTTTACTGTCTCAGTTAAATAAGGGCTAATGTCATAAAACTTTGTGTATGGAGAAGCATGTGGCTTTTTCTTTGAAAATAATGTATCACTAGAGTAATACTCTCATCGAAGTAAGTAGGGACCAACTATATTTATTCACACAGCAAGAAGACTTTGTGAGTATTTTAGTTACTGAATATATTAAGATGTTTAATTGTTTATATTTAATTACGCAAATTTTCATAATTTGACATTGGCCCTTCTTATCCTAACCTACATGGTATTAATGTTTCTTTGACTCAAGAAGGTCACAGAGATTAGTTTAACCCTCCATTGCCGCCTGCATTCCGATACAGCAGGTTAGCCAACGCTTGCAAAATGATACTAGATTGTAAATGGGCAATGATCATACTAACGGCACCTATTATCAGCTATGACAACTAGTTGCAGAAGGAAAAGTTGTATTTAAAACCATGTATTTTGACTAGAGAGTCGACTTGGGAGTCGTTAGAGCTCAATATCATTGTGATTATTGAAGCTAACCCAAATTTAAAAATATGTCTAAAAAGAAAAAGAAATTATTCATTAAATAGTATGTTATAAACAAACACTCTAGCTTAATTGTACAAAGAAAATAAATAAATCCATTAATAATTTTTGTTTTCCCATTTAAAACGCATTGAAATGGAAACATTTTAATGAAAATATTTCAATAACTATTTTTAGCATGGTTTGAAAATTCCATAAGAATTATGAAATATGCCCCGATATGTTACTAAAATAAATAAAAAACAACAAGGTTGAATTATTAAATATATTTTGTTCTAAATTCTTTTGTTTAGAACCGTGCATTTATGGGTAGGCAGGGCCTTAATACACGTCTTGTCAGAGGTGAAGGAAGGGTTTGGTAAATCAAATAAATCTGTGCCAGGACCAAGGATTGAACCCCGGACACAGAAGTCTGACATCTTACCCCTAGACCACCAAGTCACCAACTGTATACTAACTTTATTAATCAACTAGACAAGATATTTATATATTTGCTTACTAAAAATGTCAAGAAATGTGATTTTTCTAGAAATTTGATAGTCAATAAAGTTTAGGAAAATACATGTAGTTTGGTCAGGGCTTTGAATAAATTTGACTAACCCTTTTAAATTTTCGACAGAGGGTTAATTTCAAGCACTTTTCACAAAAAAAAATCCATTCCCAGAATTCAAGCCATAATTCCCGGTGTGTTCTATCATTTTACACCCTATAGTTGAATACGATTCCAGTATCAAGAATGATTTAGTTCCTGATCCATATGCATTACAACCTTACTTGATTTTTTTTTACAACATGGAATAAAATGTTTGTCATATAAATTGGAGTAGTTATATTATTGATGTTGCTGCCATTTTGTTTATCTGGTGAAGATTATAAATAGATTTATAAAATGTGTTGGTTGTGAATTGTTATTTTAGTTATGTAGCAGTGCCAACACTGGGTATTCATTAGATGGAAAGAAGATCAACTAGAATTTATCTTACACAAATGAATTGCTAGCTGAACAAGGGAAAATTGTCCAAAAATAAAAAAAAATTCAGGCGAAAGATAAACTATTTTGCAATCCAGGACTTGTTCCCTATCTGCAGTAAATATAATTTTTAAAGTGAAGTCAAAATAATATTTTACAACACAAGTTTCCTTTAGGCAGTAAACGATGCATGAATTTTCAAATAGTTCAATTTATGTATTTTGTAACATTTTTCCTTTCTGTGGTTCAGCAATACAAATTTGAAAATAATAATAATTTATCTTGTTAAAAGAGTTCCTTGCTCCTTTAATTTCCAGTGAATAGAAGTCCTCCTAGACAGTAAATTTAATATGTGTTAAGGGTAATTTATAAAATAAAATAAATTACATTACCTCATCACAAGCAAAGCAACGTGGAATATTCAACAAGTCAGCAAAGTGTCTGCCACAGTATACATTACTCTTGTAGAAGAAATATACAAGGTCCACCAACAATTCCTGAAATAAACGTATACATGAGAGAAAAGGGAAAGATTAAATGTGTCTTTAGAAAAATAGCCACTGGTAGGGAGAAAATCCAATGAGCAGAATTTGAATTACTCAAGAATGAACACAGGGGAGGTTCAAACTCACCCCTTTAACCCAAAAGTATTATTAATAAGGTATTTTTTGTATTCATCATCAATATCTAGGCCATTACTTTACAAATGATAACACCTAAAATCCCGGTTGTGATTAATATCACTTTAAAATTATTTTAAATAGGATATAATTTTTTTTGCCATATTTGCTAGCTCCAGAATGGGGACTTAAATAAGAACCATCACAAGGAGGACTCACTCCATCCTTTAAATAAGTATCTAGGTAAATATTTTATTTAGCTTTAGATCAGAAAGCCTTAATTTATTAGTGATATTTAAAACTTTTCTCATAATATCCATGACCAGCCAATTTAATAATATATTCATGATATTCGTGAGAAAAGCTTCTTTTCATGACTTTTCATAAGTTTCATGACTTTTATGACCATTGAACACCTATTATAAAATACCTGTACAAAATAATATGTTTACAGGTATTTTTGATATTCTTTTAATAATCTCCTATAAATATGTAATTACTACAGTTACTAAATGAGGTATAATAAATCTTTTCATATAATTCTACCAAAATAAATCATAAATAACTTTAATGGCATTTTAAAACACATAAGCGAATTTAAAGAACAGTTTCTTTGACAATCAAAGCACACATGAAATGTTATCAACACTAACTTTATTTTTCTATATAAATTAAGTAAACAACAGAAAGTGTAAGTATTTCAGAATGTCCTTAAAGTACTTTTAAAAAAATACATCAGAACTTCGTGACTACTGTAATACTCAAATAATCTTTCACCTTAAATACTTATTTTATAAATGTTAACTGATTACTATACTTAATGAATTTAAAATATTTCTTTGTCATTTATCACTATTGTTTGATATAAAGGATATTATTTAAAACATAAATAATAATAATAATAATTGCACCCTATTCTTCATGGAAAAGATGAAAATAAACAAAATTTTAGCCTTAGCCTACATAAATTTGTGCTAGTTTTTAAATAATGATTATTAATAATAATTTTAAGGTATTAATAGTTTATGCTCACAGTTGGGCATTTTGTATTTATATCAAAGAGGTATAAAACACTTATCTGCCCTGTACTCTGCCCTGTCCCTTTTTCAAATACATTTGTCTCTCGAAAAATCAACTTAATGTGGACAGAAATGGTGTTGAGTTATTGAAATGTCGAGTTTTATGAATGAACTTGCATAAGATGCAGGTTTACTATGTTATGTTTACTGAATAAGGATGAATAACAGTACAGTATTGAATGTTAGAGGTACAGTTGTACTGTACTGTAGTATTGTACGGTACAGTACAATATATTACATGTTAATATAATGGTGTGTATACATAAGTGTGATATATAGAAATGCAGTAGAGTAATGTATATATAATATTGTATTGATTAAAATAAAATGTTATTGAATTGGAAAACTAGCAAACACAGCTCTTGTAAAAACACCACAGCATGACTGTTCCACTCAAGTTAGATAAACAAAATGAGGTTATACAGTTGAATGACCTTGGATTGGATTGTGTGACTGGCGCCAACAACTGTGTGCACATGCGCATGTCGAGTTTACGAAACTCTACTGTAGTTACAATATGTTTAAGTTTTGTACTATGTTTATTTTTCATGTTTATTAATATTTTTTACTTAGAGTTTAATAAAAAGAAGATTGTTTCTATTCAAAAATGTATGTGTGTTGTTTTGTATACTACCTTTATAATAGTGTAAAGAAAATATATCAAAAGATCAGCATCAGTGAGCAGCAAAAGTGCTGATCGACCCAACCCATATATATATATATATAAAATATACAGTACATATGATATATACTATAATGTTATAAATTTACTTATGTTGTATATAAACATGTAAGTTTTAACCCTAAAGAAAAGCATACTTTATACTAGAGATGGGCCACTCAAATCTTCGAATCCACCGAATCCTGACAAGTATTCGAGATTCAAGGATTCGGTGTTTTACTGGATTCGATGATCGAATTTTTCACCTCATAAACAAAGCGTAATATGTTGAATTCAAAAATTACTTAGTTAGGCCTACTTGAAAAGCATAACTTAATCCATAATATTTATTTTGTCAGACAAAAGAGATAAACATGAATAAAATCTTCTTTAAAAAAATAAAAAATTGTTAGGTGTGGAAAATCTTACGTGCCTAGTACCCTACCCTCCTAACCGTATGGGAAACTTGACTCGACCGTTTTGGCACATGCTCAATTCTAAAACTTTCACCTCACGAACAATCTTGTAAATATTTTAATAAACACATCAAAACTCTTCAAAAACTGAAAATCAAAACTAGAATTACAAATAAACTCGAAATAAATTAAACAAATAACGGCTTTTTTTAAATAGAAATAAGAACACATTACAGATGATACAAAGTTAGCCGCCATTACACACGATATAAAGTCAGTCGCAATGACGTATATTATGTTTACTCGCCCGAGTGATGATTAAAATAAAGATACTGTTAATTCTTACTGACCAACTGGTTTTAATTATCTACAACTATGTAAAGAACCCCAATTTATTGCATGCCATCCTCAAGTTAGACATTTTGTTGGGTTTCATGACAAATAAATACTGTCAACAGTCAGACAGCGATAAAACTGTTTATTTATCCCTACCGGCCTACGTATCGTATATTGATTGTTTGTTTAGAATCAATTCAGGTAATTTGATCACTTAGTAAGCTCTCTCGAGTTTTAAGGATCAAATAACGACTTGCTAACCCATTATTTATTTTTAAATTGATTTTAACTTAGGTTTTTATTCTTTTTTTAAAATATGTTATTGAAGTAATTGTGTGGAAATATTTAAACGTAGTCCTGCCTTATAAAATGGGAATCAACATATTGTAGTTGAAAAAATGTTCGTGTTTTAAATGGAATGTATTCTCAGAAATCGATATATCGTAAGAATCGAATATATTTGTTTTCTATGCGATAATGGATATAAAAGAAAATAATAATAAAACATACTTAAGCATTATTGAGTTCACTATTTCCAATGTATGTTTAATTAATTAATAAGCATGTTGTTTTAGTCTTTATTAAAAATATCCGTTTGTATTTTTATTTTTGCTATTTTAATACAATAAAATATCCTTTAATGATGATTAAAGTTGATCAAAGGATATCTAGGCCTAATCTGTTTATTTCAGATTTTTTTTTAGAAAATTAACCCATTCTAACAACACTTTTAAAAATAACTAAAAGACACTAAAATTTTGATTGATTTGATTACTAAACAATATGAGTCTAGAGTGTTTAATTCGGCTGGATTTTAACCTGTATTTTTGTATTTTGCGAGGGGGTGGGGGTTGGGTTGATTAAAATTGAAAGCATGATTGAAATAAACCTTAATCGACAGTTTAGGCCTATATTGTGTAATATAGGTCTATTTGTAAATCATTAAAATTTATAACAATTTGCTAGGATTCGGCTTCGAGAAATAGTGGATTCGACCCATCTCTACTTTATACCAAAAGCAAACTTTAGTTTGTAGCATGTGATCTCTCACCTTACATGTATGACAAGTGAAGCACTGTGGGTGCCACATTGCATTCTCCCCAGCCCTTTCAGCAAATACTGCTACCTCGCCAGAATGCACGGGCTGTGCACACTCCTGGCATTCCAGATGTGCTTCTTCCACAGCCTTTGTGAGATCTACATCTGCGGTCACTCCTTCAAGTCCGGATAGCTTAGACAATCTCTCAGAAGTTTTGCCATGGTGCTGAATAATGTGTGCACTCTTTGGCATTGAATCACTATTAATGGAAATTGAGTGCGAAATATCTACATTAGAAGGATTTCTAATTGTATTTAATGAAGTTTGTTGTAGGTTTGAATTGTTTTCAGGAGTTGTTCCTAAAAACAAGCTACTCCTGCTTGGATTATTTATGGAAGATGTTAATTCATGGGATGAAGGATATGTACAAGAACTATTGGTTTTATTTGGATGATTTTCTGAGCAGATATTTCCTTCTGCATCCAATAATGATGAACCTACTGTTTCAGAGGGTTGATGTAAATTGTTTATTTTGCTATTTTGTAGTTTTGGTGTTAAATTTGAAGAATCTCCGTCCATTTGACCACCTTTAATACTCCTCAGCGTATCTGAATTGTTATTCTTACAAGAATCAGAGGAAATGTTAGACATCTGAGAGTTTAATATATTATTTATAGTTCCAGAAGTAGCAACACTCTGAGGGTATTTTGTAGAAATTATTTGTCCAAAGGCTTGTGAACTATGTTTGTTCGTTAATGGATTTGAAAGATCATCACTGTCATATTTACCCAAATTAGAGGGTGGATCTGTAAGGGTGTTAGGAAAACTAATGTTATCCTTTTCAAAAGCATCGGTTGATTGTTGAAAATTAAGAGGGTTAGTTTTATCCCGTAATAACTGTTCCTTATAAGGAAACTGATTTTTGTAAAGATCGGTAACACTCTTTAAATTTGAGCTATTATTGGATATACGACGATTTAAGTTTTCACTTATCTGAGCATTTTGATGTGTAACATCAGAAGAAGATGGAACATATTGAGAATGTTGAATAGTCACGAATTCACCATCTTTTGCCATAGAAGATGGCAAGTGAGGAAAGTGTGTCATGTTTCCAGTTTGTTGAGGGATATCTGAAATATGTCCTTTGAATTGATTTTGACTTGAACGTTCCAAAGAATATTCAGCTTTAACAGGTTTCAAATGAGATATAAAGGCACTTGGAGTTTTAAGACTTAAATTGGAAGTATTCTGAATGAGTGAATCTGGTGGTGAGGGAAGATCATCTGAAAGTGGAAGCTTGTAATCGTTTATCTTATGAGAAATGAATGGTTTTGGCACTATATTTAAATCAGAAAAATTGAATGGAGGACCAAAACCAGGATTCTTTATTGAGTTTGAATTCATGTGTGGCATGGAGAATACCTCCTCTGAGTTAATTAGTTGAGAAGGAACTACAGAAGAGACACATTTTTCTATGTAAAAGACAGGCACCTGAAATCCATAAATAAAAAATACATACATTAATAAAATACAGTTTTGTGTTAATGATGAAACATATTGATAAATAGTGCATAATATTGATGTTAAAATTTAATTGATTCAAATCAGTTGACTCATATTTTACAAATACGGGGCCTTCTTATAGCATACATATTTTATAAAGAGACATTTATATTACTATAAAATATTGGGCAATGTAGACAAAGGTTCTGATGAATAAAATGGAACTTTACTGGAATGATAAAGGTGATGTTTTACTTTCTGAATGAGAAATATAAATTGGGGGTACATGGCTTTAAAATCTGTGACATTAATAAAAATAATACTAAAAAGTGGAATTGAAATAAGTGGGGAAAATAGTATTTGTTGTCTTTATAAAGTATTGCTCAAGGATAGTGAAATTGATAATATAATAAGAGGAAGGTAGTTTTATCATTGAATTATTCACATGATAAAATATGCATTGTAATAATTGTGGAAAAACATTACTTTCATAGTGATAATTAAGCTAGCACTGCAGCGGTCATTTCCTTATAATTAGATCTATTAAAAAGTCTGATCATGACCCCAACCCTGTTTTTAACACAATTAAAGCCCCCTCCTTCCCTTATGTGTATAAATAGTTTCCAGCATTGCTTAGGTTTATTTCACAGCAAAATATTATGTGTAATGCACATGTGCAATACTTTTGGAAAATATCTCTCATTATTTTAGACAAATGTATTCACACCGCGTTGAGAGCCATATAGCTCCCGCTGGCATAATCTAAAATTTGATTGCCGACCCGATAATTTATGTCAAACATCACACATCTTCTTTCCTGATACTTGCCTCTATTAAGTGAAGGAACTTGCACAAACTGTTTGTGGTTCATTCTAATGAAGGTCTTGAATTTCTCATCAACAAGGTGTAAGTCATAAATTAAATGATAATATTCATTATTTGACATGGAATATAAAAGCAAGAGCTGGACATTAATATTGAAATTGTCATTGTCACTAATCCACGGAAATGGGCGGGAGGAATTCAATTCCACTTGGTACCTCGAGTACCATTTTGACTTAAGAAACGCGAAGTGAAAACTGACAAAGCCGGCTAGAAACAGAGTGCTTATTGGAGGGGGAAAAAGTTTGCGCTTCACACAATATTTTGGTGTAAAATGGGCTTTAGTAATTATGTGGTTTTTTATTATATGATATACATTAGATTTAATGCAATGAATTTTTTGAGTATACCTGCATCAAATCTATAGGTTTGAAAATGTTAGTATTGGAAGTATGTGCCTGAAGGAACATAGAAACAAAAAAAAAATTTAATTGTGTGGAATTAGATTGATATTGCGGTACATAAACATGATGGGTAAAGGTTGAAATAATTTTTTCTAAAAAAAAAAAAAAAAAGTATCCACATTTATATCAAATTATTTTTGAGGCCATTTATAATTGGTACAAAATAATTTGCATGGGTCAACACATTCCTTTAAGTTGTTTGCAAGTTGTTTTTAATATATTTGTATATTTTAAAGCTTAATAGTGTGGAATAGAGTTTATATTTTAATGACAAATGTTAACTTCCCTGTGGTGATAAGCCAAATGAAGGTTTTTATGTAACGCTAACATAAAAATATATTTTAACATGACACACCTTTGTGACCTTTCCTTGGCCTACTACGTTGTTCTTCAGGTTCTGAAGGTACCCTTGCATTCTGAAATAAAAAGGATAAAGAAGAATAATCAGCTAAATGGATAGCAAAATTATAGATATTATGTAGACACAAGTCTGATAATAACTAGTTATATGGTGTTATGGAATCTATAAGTTCATCACTGTAGGTACAAAAGACCACTGCCATATACTACCCTGTATTTTCATTACCATTAAAACCAGTTTCTTTAAGATCAATTTTCACTCTCCCTCCACATAAATATGGGTACATTTCCTATGAATTTTACCTTCCATATTGATATTGTTGAATAATGACATTGTTAGGTTAAAGTTACATTTTTATTTGCACCTAGTCTTAAGCAATCCCATTTATTATTATAGCAAACTGTTGAATGTAGTCTTCACAGAAAGCATACCCAATGTAAAAAGTCAATCTTGATTAAAAATTCATTAAGCCTTTGCAATAGTTCTTAATTTGACAATTTTTGTTTGATTATTAATGAAACTAGGCTTAGTAAGAGTTTAATGTACTAAGAAGGTGTATGAAGAACTGATTCCTTATTGGCAAACCAAATAATGACCAAATAATTGGTAAACATTTGAAAATACCAGGAGAGGAAAAGGTTAACCAGAATACTCTATAATTTTAATTTCTATTTGATCATGTACAAATCTAAAATATTTTAACATTTTATGATTTAGTGCCGTCTATAACAGGGATCAGGTCGATTGCGTAAGAAAAATACATCATCATCAAAAGTGGGTTTTTATTTTTGTCATAGCTATTTATGATCCTTCCTCACTGCATGATTCTCCATACAAGTGACATGAATATACAATGGTGAAAATGTATTAAGGATTATCTAATTCTCAGTGACAACTTAGGGCTTTGTGAGATGAGGGTGTTAATGGTTCTATTAAAGAGTGTTTCGAGTTTAATTAGGTGGAGTTTAAGTTAAGAAAGGATATTAGTTTCTTAAATTAACTCAATCTATTCTTCAAAGGTAGTTGTGCAGTTTAAAACGTTTAACTAGCATTGTGCTTGGTCACTGTTAACAAGGATGTAAGGGTTTGAATTCCAGCCATAATTATGAGGATACCCACTTTAGTGGCCGCATACTCTTAACACGCTACTCTCATGTTAGATAAGCCTGCCGGAGATGAAGAGATCAGAGTTCAATCCCAGTTGGGTGCATTGAGGGTGGTTTTCCCTAAATGGGTCTTCACTTTCCTTCCTCGCAAATGTGGGTACACTTTCTCTCAATTAAACCTTCCTAATCCCTAAGCAATGAGTTTAATTTGTACTTAGGTGTTTAACCCGAATGGGTAGTACAACACGGTGCTAAAAAAATTATGAGGATGGTATTCCACATGTGAATTATTATTCGGGTTTTCTCATTCTCTTTCTGTGTGAAAAAATGTATGCAATTCATTCTAACGGCTCTAATCCATCCTTACAATATTGGAACATCAAAATATGATCACGTTGAGATTATCAACAGTGTTGCGCATTTGAACAATATGAATCAGGCTGGACTACACCACTAATGATTAACTGTGGTTTGTAATAACCAGGTCCGGAAGTTTATGCCCTTAAACACGCAAAAAATGCACTTAAAAATTGCATATTAATGCTCTCAAAAATTAAAAATGCCCTTAAAAACTGTGTTTTTATATCTTCAAAAATACAAAAGATGCTCTTAATAAACAAATAATAAATCCCAATGATACCCATTTTTTTTCTCCACATACACTGGTTCATGTTTTGTCTATAGTTTTCTCATAGCACAGGCTAACATAGCTACTATACAGAGTAGATTCATCTGGAATAGAATGATTCATGTGTCTTTCTAAGAACCCGCAAAATTTAAGATGATCTAGTTTTGTAACATGTCTAACATTTTGACTCGAACATTCGAACAAACCTTCAGAATGGTGGAAATCTTTCATAACTAGTTCTAATATGTTCCTATTATATGTGGCAGAGATAGACTTACTGCAATACCAGCGGGCGACCTGCTCGACAACCCCTTATTTGCCTAGGCGAACTAAGTACATCAGCCGTGGAAAACAACACGAGCTTACTTCTAATTCACGGGCCGGTGGAAGAATTGGGCGAGTGGTCAGTTGAGGAGAGGCCAGCTGGTTGGCGAGCACGCACAGTCCGGTGGTGTGATATGGAACCAGCCCCTCCCCCTTTCTTGAACTTGGAATAATAGTGGCCAATTCAGCTAGGCTCATTGGTATATATACGAGCCTGCCTTTGGTTCATGTTACCTATATTGCAATCACCACTCGTCGGAGACACTGCTGGCAGAGATACTCTCTTTGATACTATAGTCTAAGTAGAAAAGACCGCGATGATTGTGGCATCTGTTTCACCTCCTCGCCGCAGATTTTGCTATGAAGTTTAGCATGAGTATCGGGAGACATAATGAATATTGTCACAGTGCCCTTTTATAATAATGGAACTGTAGAGTAATTCATGTAAATCGTCCTTAAGACTATATTTTTTTTGTAGGTAAATCTAATCTGTTTTCCTATGTCCTTATGGCATAGTTTATTTAGTTGAGCTATGTGTTCATTTATACTATGTCCGTAGGACAGAATGTGTGTCAGTTGTTCTGACTTTTGCCTATACCCCACAGGCATAGTTTATTATAGTGTGCAATACGCTCTATCCTTCTATGTCTATTAGACTAGGTCGCAAATATTGGGGTCATGAACAAACGTCTTAGACAGTTTGACCATACTGCAGCTATAGAATAGCATAGGATAAAATAATTAAAGTTGCCAGGTTACCTTTTGCTTTATTTTATGACCTAAATGGGTCCTTGTTTCACACCTGTCATATAGGTGTCTAAGTCGGTACTGATTTCAGGTACGCAACCTGTGGATGGGCTACTCATTCTGAGTAGTGGCTCGCGGGGTTATGTTAATTATGTACAGCCCGTTAGAGGTGCCTATAGAAGTGATCAAGTTGATCTCATCAATGAGTAATGTTATTATCCCAGTTGCAGGCTAACTTAAAAGTTTATACTATTGATTGCACTGGCAGTACTGGTTAGGAAAGGTCCGGCCATAGTAGTAATTGCTTCTAGATGCCTGGTAATTAGCCACTTACTAGATGTAAAGGATTGGTTTCTCATCAAGGAACATATTTCACTTTAATTCCTAACTCTCGCTAGCTAGCTAATGTTAAGTTCTAATCTTGTAGCTCCTTAAAACTAGGGCTAGATCATGAGGTTTATCTAGATATTGAATGTCATCTAAAGTTGAAGTAAGCCAGACTGGCATAAAGAATAAATAGGTTATTCTTGTCGATACTGTTTCTAAGTTACACTAACTTAGTGTAATTTTCTATTGCCCTATTGGAAGTGTTAGCTACGGCCCTATTTTAACGAGTTACGAGTTCAAGTGTTTACACCAATGACCTAAGAGTGCAAGTTGTAGGGTGTTCCCAGGTGCTTATCACCTGTTATTGAGGTGGGTGCTTCACACCAATAGGCATCAATTTAACTATTCATACTCATTTATAATCCATCCAATCATAATCAATGGATGGTTTGAATATTTACAACTTATATTTCTATGTACTTTCTTTTCTCTTGTTTTCTTAATTAATAAACTCACTTTTGTTAATCATGTATGTTATTCCTGTAATGTAAGTATATCCTACAATGTTGTGAAAGTAGGGTAGTTGGGTGCAGTTTTCTGAGCGGAATATTGGCTGACAACAATACTTCGCACAGCTCTTGATTGAAAGGAGATGATTTGGTTTTAGAGAGTCATGCACTTTTGAACAGCAATCATTGAGCTCATTTGTTTGTTGCTGCTTGAACTAAAGCACGCTTGTGTTTCTCATGACCGATATGCTGGGTAACAGAAATCTTTTTTCTGCTTAAAGTGTTGACTCACACAATTTACAAAATAATATTTTTCCATTCGTGGAAAAAGACACTTTCATCAAACTCGTTACCTGCTGTAAATGGTAGAAATGTGATTGTTTGACTTTCAGTATTCTGCTCAGTTAGAGATATTATAAATAGATGGAAGTACATCAAATAACTGAAAGATATACAATTTCAACTGACAATAATCTACTCAACTATCAAAACAATTGTGACTGTATGGCTGATGTAAATAATGCCTTAAATTTCCCATCTATTGGAAATTCTAAGCTAGCCAACCCTTTCTCTGTCATTGGGGGCTTTCCAATGAAACATAAACAAGACTCTAAAAATACATGACCACTTAAGTACTGTTTTGTCAGAAAACATTAGGTTATGCTCATTGTTTGATGTCTGGCCGTAGTCATAATTACATGAGAAAATGAATGTTCCAAGTAAATGGAAATAATGATTTTGTGCATTAAAAGATTACTAATTGTGTGTTACGATTATGTAATGATTCTATAAATGGCATAAAATGCACGATAAGAGTAAAAACATGACAAATGTGAAAAAAAATTGCACATTAAAAGTCATGTTTTCAATATCAGGGTGTCATAAAACTTGTTTATATACATGTTATCAATGTGATTGACATCACAGAAAAAGAGATGCAATATCATCAACTTTCTGGGCCCTGGTAAAAACAGTGGCTGAAAATAGCTGAATTTCCCAGGAAAAAGTGTGTAAACGTGTTGCTATTAAATAACTACCTGTCATAACACTGCCTTGTACTACTTTTATTATTGATTCATCTTATCTACAATATATAGACTAGGACACATGTTCACATAAACTATTTTTTCCTTAGAGTGGCCAGTACTATTATCTCCTAGAACATTAACCTTTCCTCTTGAAATGCACTGTTTATTTAATCAATAATAAGCTTACATTTGCTGACCGAAGTTTCAAGAGTATGAGTTTAATATGCTTATTAATAACTTTTACTTTGCATCCATTATTGTTCCCAGCCTGTGACCTGGATCAGTTATTCAAGCCATATATTTTCCACTACCGGCTTGCTAAGCCTGTCCTAGCTTCAAATGTTTTATAATTTAATTTATGACTAGGACAGGCACAACATCCAGTCCCTGGATGTTAATTCACCATTATGAAAGGGTAAACCCCCATTTCACCTATTTATCAAAGACTTGATATCTCTAATAGTAGTTTGAATAACTCTTTATCATGTGTTAAATGTCATCTGCTGGTGACCAACCAAGCTTACTCATAGTGAGTGAGTCACCCAACCCAGGATAGCGCCACTGGAGCTTAGTAGAAACTTATGATATTGATTATTTTTGTAAATAATAATTAGATTAAGATCCCCACATTCTTCAAACTGTTATCTTATGTATTATATCTTGTATTTTCATCTCATAGTGTTTAGTTTAGAGTTTAAGAATTTTTACTTACCTGTTCTTTTTTTATGTTTTCTTTATTAACTTTCAAGGATAATAAAAGGTGATCCTTGGATAGATGTTTTTTTTGACAGAAGTATGATGATGATGATATTTTTTGAAAACATTAAATATGCAGTCTCGGGAATATAGAACTCAACTATTCTATTTCTATTCCCTTGACTATGATGAGGTAGTGAATTTTGCTAGCTGCCTCAGTTTCCTGCTCTCTAAGGTAGCGCCCCTGTCCAGCTGTTTTAGCTTCCCACCCATCCGATAACATCTTTGGACAACGGATTTATCAAGAATCAATTCTACATGACCCATTCCAAGGGAAGAGGGAAAAGAGGAGGGAAGAAGACGGCAAAACCTATGGACACAGGATACTCTACAATGGCCAACTCCCTTTCCCCCCCACCTCCCCTCATCATTTCATTTTGTCCTCTCCCTCAATACGCCCGACCTCCAGCCACCCCTCCGACCCCGGACAACTACCCACCAACACGATTCCCTGGTCCCAGATGAACTGGGACTTCGCAGACATCCTCGGACAAGACTCCTCAGACGAAGAGCCTACCCCACATAAGCACCCACGTACCCAATAGACTAGACCTCCTCCACTAACCATCTCCCACCCCTCCTCCATCCACACTCCCTGGCATAACTGGACTGGCCACATTCACAACCGACCAAGAAAACAAAGAAAAACATTACCACGAAGACCAACATCCATCACTACACCCCTTCACAACAACCTACCAGAAAACTCCTGACAACCAATACACACCCCGTGTAAATATAACATATGTTATTATACTTTTGTTTATTCACATTTAGCCTGTAAATATAAAATATTGTCGCTAATATAAATAATATAATAATCCTTGTGTATATTTTACTGTTGAAAATTACAAAATGAAGCAGTTTATTAATTTTTATACTCTTAATTTAGCATAGACACTTAGCAAAATAAAACTACTAATAATCATGTCTTGTTTTTCAAGAGAATATTGTTATAACTAGCTAAAAGATATTAGCATAATTCAACACTGAATAGTCTTTGAAATATTTGTTATTGTTATTCCTATAATTTCCCATTTGAATGCTATATAATGTGAAAACCAAACTTGAATTACCTTGTGTTTGTATACATATAATATTTAGAGAAATGAAAACTCATTGCACATTCACTACTAAATTGTTAATAAGTTAATCCTAATACCAAAAGTAAATATTCTTACCCCTCAATTTCTTCCTGAGACAAATTGTCACATTTTGAGGCATCTAAATCATGTAGAGGAACTTGTCTTTCAAGTTGTTGCCTCCGATATACTGCACCCTCACTGCCACTAATTGGCAGCTTATCCACAGGAATATGGCGCATATACTCAGCAACCTGATTTAAAATAAGTCTTCTATTTACATGATGGTGTGACAATTTTTTACAAATAAACTTTACCTTAATGCAGTAATGATATCAATATATTCTGCATTTAATCAAAAATATAATGAAACCTTGAACATATAATTAATGAAACCATTAACAATGAAAAGTGTAGTAAGAAATATGTTTGTGTGAAGATGAAATATTCAAAATTGCTATTAAGATAAACAAAATATTATATAGACTTAATAATTACTTATGAGTCTTGATTTTTTTTAATCAAGTAAGAATAACACATTAATATAATTTGAATTTATTTTAAATACTTTGTCAGAAAAAGTGTATGTGATACATTGAAGAAGGGGATTCCACTCTTTAATTTAAGGTTGTTTTGTGATAATATGAGAATAAGAGAGAATGCAAGAGCTGAGTTTAACATGAATATTTCTTAAGAATGGTATGATGAAAATGTTGGAGTAATGATGCTTAATGTATTATTATCTGAGAATTAAAAATTGACAAATTTTCATGTAAAATACCCTCATGATGTTTTAGTGCCACAGAATAGATATCAGATCACAAATGAAATGTGTTTATCATTAATATAGAGATTTATGTATAATATTAATTTAGGTTTGTATTTGGGGCAGTGTAATAAGTGTGAAATGCAGATTAAGTAACCTTAAGAAAGAGTTGGAACAGGTCCATGTTCATGTTAAGAATCATATTAAAATGCTAGTCACTATTAAAACGAGCAGAGTATCCAAAGCTCAAGTGTATTAGTGTGTTGATTTTAGAGGCAAGTTTACCAAATTGAAAATAAACAAATTCTATATCATTCATGGGACTAGTATTAATCAAATTAGTATTCTCTAATATTCATGGGACTATTATTAAAAAGATTAGTAATCTCTAACAGTCATGGGACTATTATTAATAATATTTGTATTATCTAACATTCATGAGACTAGTATTAATAAGATTAGTATTAAAGACACCCATAACTATGTCATGTTTTGAGTTCCGGTAGTGAATCAACTTAACACAAAGTTAGTACTAACCACTTTATATGGTCAATAAATGATAAAGTAGGAATTTAAGTGTCTTCACGTCCACTTCGGTGAATATAAATTTATGTCTTGATGTATAGAACAACATTTTAATCAAATTTTAAAATCAAAGTCATTTAAATGATAAACACCTACTAACTACACTATCAATGCAAATAAAGAGACACCCTAGAATTTAAGGCAGCATGGAGGCTAATGAAGGTCTGAAATAGGATTCAAAGAAAAGTATAGCAATAACATGAGTCTCTTAGGTGAAAACCAGTGGATGTTGTGCAAGCTAATCCCCAATATCATTTCTGAGGGAACTGCAGGTCTTATGGAGAAAAGATTTATCTTTGCTCTCTCTCGGTTAACTGTTGCCAAATCTCCTCGCTTTCAGTTATGTCAAAAGATAATGTGTTGAAGTAAGAAGCCGCTATTGGCAACATCGATGAACCTGCTAAATTTGTCCTATATCCAAGAGAAGATTGACCACATGAAAACAAAAGAATGACAATGGTGTTTCCCAATAGTAGCCATACAGTTCTTTCAGAGATTAAGTGTATAGTCTAAGTCCAGTGTAGCACCCAGCGACATAATGGTTATGATAGTATCAAGTTGCACAGCGTAGCCTTTGTAGTTATATTCTATAGCATAATGAAAGCATGTAACAGTTTCTAATAAAGTGTTAACAATGAAGGAAACTTGTTCTTTATCTGCTCCCATGATAGGTTGTGTGCCAAGGTCTATAAATATTACAATAACCACTTACCACATCTTCTGGCGCATTTGGTGGAACCCAGTCAAATGGAACGCCACCTTTATTCTGTACATCTTCTTTGGAAAGAACCTTTTCAACTTCTGCTATACTAATTTTCAACACTGGTAAAAAGAAAAACTATGTAAAACATTATATACTCAAATAATTTTGGAAATTTTAGAACTAAATTAGAATAACAATATGAATTTTAACATTGCTAAAGATAGCATAGCAAAAATGTTATTATTTAACAACAAATTCCTAATATTTTAGTGATTCTAAAGAGATTAAAAATTCATTTCAAATTCAAAACTAAAGATCTTGAATTGAAATCACAATTTAATGTAAATTCAGTTTTCTACTAAACATAAAGGTCGAACACCACAAAAAATAAACATATGTCCTATAAAATAATTAAGTCAATCAAAAATGCATCTTTACTCTTCTTTAGCACTCAATCAAATAACATGTTGATATATATATATATATATATATATATATATGTGTGTGTGTGTAAGTTAATTTTACCTAACAAAGGCACACATTTTTTAATATTAAAAGCTCCAATCATTAAAATGTTCAACTTTGGCTGCACTAGCTAAAAATAATTTGATAAAATTAGATCTTCATTAAAATTCTTTTATTCCCTTATCTTTATTCAAGCCTTAGTCTTCTATAACAACATGTTTCAGTATTATATGTTACACCATCTTCAGGTCTTATTTATGATGACGATGTATTTTAAATACCTATTATTGGAAGGTTGGTGAAATTTTGAAGTATTATTTGTAAGAAACCTTTTATGGGATGATGATAATAATATTTCAAAATTTCACAAAACTTTCGATAATGTGTATTTAAAATAAAACATCGTCATAAATAGGACCTGAAGATGGTGTAAAATATAACACCGAAATATGTAGTCATAGAATACTAAGGCTCAAATAAGGAGAAGGGAATAAAAGAATAATAAAGAAACCCGCCTCGGTGGCGTAGTTGGCTAGGCTAAAGCGCTAGTCGTGTTGAGCTCGACTGCTGAGGATGGGGAGATCGAGGTTTGAATCTCAGTCGGGTGAACTGGGATTGGTTTTTCCTAAATGGTTTTCTACTCTCCCTCCACGCAAATGCGGGTTCACTTCCTCTAATTCAACCTTCCCAGTTCCTAATCCAGCGTAATTAGTACTTAAAGCGTATAACCCGAACGAGTAGTAAGACGCGGTGCTAAATAATAATAATAATAATAATAATAATAATAGAGAAGATTTAATTTTATCATTTATCACTCTTTACCAAATAAATATGAACATTATTAAAAATTATTTGCCAGGGAAAATTAACATGTTTTATGGAAATAAAACTTGAAAAAAATGTTTTTAATTATAGACAATCAGCTTTCTAGATATGACCCATATTCAGTCCTTTATTGATTATTTAAGATGTGAGTGTGTGTGTGTGTGTGTGTGTATATATATATATATATATATATAAATATATATATATATATATATATATATAAACACACACAAACAATTATATTTGTTTGATATTTTTCACTAATTCTATAAAAACAGCCCTAGAAACTCATGAGTTGGGTCTTAATGCTACTTGAACTTGTTTGTACATCGAATCCAAATAGTTCATAATCAAATCATTAGAGAGTTTTAGTGTAAATATTATTGTCTGCACGGGCAGCTATGTGGTTAGGTTAAAGCACTAGTAAGAAAATGCAGAAATCATAGGATTTGTGTGTTCAGACTTCAGGTATAGTATCTAAATATTTAAAATATACCAGTAAAGCACAAATAAAAATGCATTTGTTTTTGAGATATGTTAACCATTTATAGAAAAGTTGGATTCATAATAACTTAATGTTAAAACTTGCATCAAACTTTTTACTACATACATTCTATGTAAAAATGTCAGAAAAATTTGAAAGAAAATTATTAGTTTTTTATATGCTATATTGAAATATTTTGGCTAATAAAGTAATTTTGCCCTATACGTTAGTTTTGAAATAAAACAAATGTTCAGGAAGGTATATTTATCACCTGCTTTGATTTTGTTTTTCTTAGTTCCCAGCAAGATATGAAACTGTTCATAGCCATCATCATCCTTTACATCATGGTCTTCCTTTTTGCATTTACAATTGCGACACAATTTTCTGAAATAAAAATACATAATATATACATATATTATTTCAGTATTATTTAATAATGTAGACTTTTTTGTTCCCCCTTACACGCTGCAAATCAATTTCTTTATTGATTTTTAACTATCTCTCATTTAGCCTGTGTCTTGAGTAACACACATTTGCTCACAAATTTGACCTCACACACACACAACCAACTTTACTCCAAAATGCTCTCGTGCTCTCTCTTTATTTTCATCCTTGAGCAAGAAAACTCAGACTCTGGATTGTGTTGAGTAACATAAGTAACTGGTGAACAATTTAAAAAGTGATAAAAGTATTTCCCAAATCGATAGGCCTAGTAAAATGGAGCAACAAGAAAAAAAATTAGTATGGATCTTTAAACTTCGTAAGTTGGGAAGATATTTGAAAGATGATCTGTAAACATAATGGTACGGAGCTCCACACAGACTTTCTCGCTCTATTGTTTAAAAATGGAAATATTTACTCAAAACTCTATTGTACAAACATTTTTCCTTAGGGGTTTAAGGAAAAATAATATAAACTTTTTGAGAGACTTACTTATATTTAAATACCCTATGGCATTGGAGAATTATTGCGTTAAAACTCAAGTAGTATATCTTTACAACTAAAGCTCACAAAATTGTATTAATATATTTGCCAATATTTAAGAAACTGTTGGTTTTATAAAAATATATTCCATATAGAAGTTGTTTACTTTTAATAGTACTACAATTTTGCAATAATAAGTTACTTAGTATCTCAAATAGTTGTGGAAATACATAAATTTCAGCTTCTGTAAAGTACCCTAAAAGTCACTTTCACAGGAAAATGAAAATAGTTTATTTATAATCTTAATCAACGCCTAGATACGAATTTTAATCAAAATCGTTAGTACCAATTTTAAGAAAATCTACTGTTTCTCTTTTTGCCTTTTATTATTATTATTAATGTTATTATTATTATTATTATTATTATTATTAGCACCGAGTCTTACTACCCGTTTGGGTTATATGCACTTATGCTAATGTGTTATGATTGTGAGATGAAATGGAGGACCTACAGTTTAACGTGGAATCCGAACCACGGTGGAGGCCTGGCACTCCCCACATTCACCAGATGTCTTGTCAGAGGTGAAGGAAGGGTTTGGTAATCAGATAAATTTGTGCCGGAACCGAGGATTGAACACCGGACCCCAGCACAGAAGTCCGACACCTTACCCCTAGACCGCCAGGTCACCTTTGCTCTTTATTAAGCTACTCTTAATTTTAAGTTTAAACAGACACACAGACAGAAGGCATTGCATAGACCACTTTTTAGGGTTCAAGCGGTCATGTGACGTTGACATCCATCAACATTTCAGGTTAGGTTTTTTTTACGGTCGCAATACTTTTACCTTTAGTGTTTGAAAAGTTAATATATATATGTGTGTATAGCTTGAAAGTTATTGGTTTTATAAAAATATGTTTTAATAAAAATATTTGTATTATAAATAGAGCTACATATTTGTAATGATAAGTAATTTCAATTCTTAAATAATTCCAGAGATACGATACAAAATGAGAATTTACGCATTAGACCGGAGCCCTTAAAGTCATTTTGTCGAAATATTGAGAGTAGCCATTTTGTTTTGAATATTTAGAAATGTTTAGAAGTGAAATTTAATCAAAATCGTTAGAGCCTATTTTGAGAAAATAAACTTTTTTTCTTTTTGCCATTCAGTAAGCTAACCTTAATTTTAGGGTTAGATATCCAATTCCAAAAACCCCTTGGGGCAATCCTATGAAAACCCTAAATACCAAATTTTAGCGCGAACGCTAAAATAGTTTAGGCTCTAGTTGGAGGTACAGACAGACAAACAGACAGAAATTCAAAGACCACTCTTTCGGATTTGGGGGTATGTATCTTCATCATCAACTGTTTCCAGCCTGTGGCCAAGTCAGTTTAGTAAAATGCCTCCATCTTCCTCCATCCCTCCACCATTCTTCCTCCTTTAAAGTCTTCCATTCCTCTCCTTTCATTTGCACACTTAATATATTATCTGCTCCTCTCATCTCTTTCTTGACCTCCCTTGCGTTATTTTTCCTACATACTTCATTGCCAACATTTTCTTTGGCATCCTCTCCTTCTCCATACTCATTACATGCCCATACCAACTCAATCTTGCTTTCTCTGCTATCTCATGTAATCCCTGTACCCCCACTCTTTCCCAGATAACTTAATTCTTGGTCTTGGTTCTCTTCGTGACAGCTAACATGCTCCACACCAACTGCATTACCATGGCCTCCTGTTTTCTAGTCGCTCTTAGATTCAATGTCCAGTTTCTGCTGCATGTGTAATATTAGGTACAAAGTACACTCTGTACAACACTTCCTTACACATCTATAGTAAATGTGTTTTGTTTAATAAATTACTTATTTAATATCATGGTATGTTAATTTGTTTTGTTTATTTAGCACAATGTCTTACTGCCTGTTTCCTGGCACAGATGTATCTGATTGTGAAACCCTTCCTTCACCTCTGGCAAGACATGTATTAATCACAACTTGTGAATGTGGGGAATGCCAGGCCTCAACCGTGGTTCGGATTCCACGTTAAACTGTAGGTCCTCAATTTCATCTCACAATTACCCTACCATTACACATTAGCGTAAGTGCGTATAACACAAACGGGTAGTAAGATGGGGTGATCATAATAATGATAATACCTGTTTAGATTATACACATAAATACTAATTTCAAGAATGATTTGTTAAAGAGGAAGGCTGAATCTAGAGGAAGTGTATCTGAATTTACGTGGAGGGAGTGTGGAAAGCCATTTAGGGAAACCCACCCTCAGTACACCCGACCAGGAATCAAGCCCCGATCTCCCTATCACTGGCAGTCTAGTCTATTGTGAGTTTGACGTCTTTGACCATTTGGCCACCGAAGCAGGTTATTTATTGCATTATTAATATTTGAATGAAAATGGTTCGTTCTGTAAATCTGACCTTGAGTTTTCCATGTGCATTTGATTCGATAAATTTAGAATATATCTTGATATTCTAATAAGAACTTACAATTTCATGGTGAATGCCCCACACATCAGTATTTGTTACAATGCCTTGATTAGCATGAGACAGAGAGCTACTTTCATTAACAAATCATATGTATTTTATTTTGCGTGTGATGTATGTTGATTTTGATGTACCTCATTAAAAATACAAAAAATGAAAAATAAAACATCAAATTAACCAAAAAATACTAGAAATTAAACTCAGATCATGTAGAAAGCTTATGAAAGGTTTTATTTGTTATGTCAGATTTATGTATTGGTAGCAATACAGCACTATACAATGACAATAGTATTGTAGGGTTAAGTAGGCTTGCACTTCTCTTTATTGAATTTAAACTAGCCCAAACATTTGAGCTCAAAGAACTAGTAGAACAATTTGTTAAAGCAGAAGCACAAAAAACTCATTTTTAAGCTGTAGTAGAACCCCACTAATCTGTCACCTGTGGGACTGGCAGTATGGTCAGAATGCATAAAGGCCAGATTAGTTTATAGTGCTTTCTTACCATCTACCATCACCGTAAAATATTCAATATTTTTTCTATTTTTCCTCCAGCCATTTATGGTAGTAACTCCCACATTGAGTTCTTTAGCAATTTTTTGGAGTGATTCCCCTCTGTCCAGTTTCTGTAGCACTTTTAATTTTCCATTTAAAGGAAGAGTAACATATTTACGTTTTACTCCTGACATACTGTATGTAATGCAAAAACTACGTAAATAAAACACAATCCACACATGAGTTATTACCACGCACTAGATGCTAGATGCCAGCTCACTGAGGCAGCAAAACAACTGACTAGTAAACAATGGCACGTCAACAATGGTCAACCAGTCATCAACAAGTATGTGCATGCATTCTCTTGAGCTGTGGTCGAACCGACCGGCGCGTTGGATTAGCCGAGGGCGGACTAAAGAAGTTCTACTGTATTGTTTCTGTACATTTATATTTTTAATTTGTATTACTATGTTAGTATTTTTGTGTAAATATTATATCTTTTCAATTAATAGGCTACATGAATCATGAGGTTTTTTTTAATGTCTTGAGAGGTGAGAGCAGCATTTTTATGCTTTTCCTAGGGTTGGAAAAGTGCACGAGCTGGCCTTGATAGTATATACATACTATTTATATGCCAAAAATATTGAGATCACATGTTAAAATGACATAAAATATTCATATATGTAGGTACCCCATTTATCAAAAATCCAAAACCAGGACACATAAAAATGTGTGTGGGGAGGGGGTGGGGGACCAAAATTATGTATTTCACTTTTAAATTGAGATTTATTAGAACCACATTTAAGATATATTCATGTTTCAAACATGTTAAATTAAATGTACATTTTATCTCAAACTATGTATACATCCTATAATAGTTCAAGCGTGTCATTCTCTAAAATAAAATAAAATAAAAAGTGTATTCATCTCTCCTACTACCTCTTTCTTCTTTCTCATTTCCACGTCCACATCCTCTGCTTGTTCATGAACTTACACCACTTCCGGAAGCTGCTAATGTCTGGGGCTGGATGGGCAGACTGGTTGACTTTGATGACTGAGGCTTTCCAGAGTCAGAGGCATACTCATACTTGCTATGTATTTGCTCTAAAAGTTTTGTGTCCTTAGATATCATCTCAAAAATGTCATAGCATGCAACATCCTTGAAATATGTTTTATCTAGAAGAAGAGATTTCACTGTGCTCAATTGAAGGCAATTCCTTTCATCTGTCCATAATGCATTCATGAGAGAGAATATGCGTTCAACAGAAGCATTGGATCCAGGAAACGTCCGGCAAAAACTGACTAATAACTCTATTTCACTGTAGGTGATTTGTTCATTGTTAAAATGTGCAAACATTTCCCTCCACCTGTTGCCAACCTTGCAATTAACCTTATTGCTATTCCACTCAGAAATTTTATCTTCATTGGAATACATTTACACATGCGCAAACTCATCAAAAATATTATCTTCATTTGTCATGGCTTTAGGCAAGATAGCCTTCATTTATTCAGCATATTCAGAGATTTTTATCCCAACCAAATTGTGAAATCAGGTAGATCCAATCAATTTTTGAAAACACACTAAATGTCTGAAGGGACCATTTTTGAATATATTGTATTACAGTACAGTAGAAATCGGATACAGAGTTTTTGAATGAGTCTGGTGTCATTAAACCTTCTTCATCAAGTTCTTTTCTCACAACACTGTTTAAAAACATTTTGGCCTGTCGCATTGCAAGCTTCAAAATAAGAAGATTGATTTCCTTTTTCACTTCAAATTCTGTTGCCTCGTCTTGCCCAATTTCAATTCTCTATATAGAATGGGAAAAAACATCCACCTGTGACTTCAAAAACAAAAGGAATATAAGAGAATGTGGGTTGTTGAAAAAGTTACACAACATTGTTGGGCATTTATCTAGCGACAGAAAATAAGATTTAAGTCTGCTGTACATGTCCACTAAACGATTCAGAGCTGGTTCTAGAGACAACCAGCATGTTTTACTATGCCTTAAGACAGTTTTATACTTGATTTCCATAAAATCACAAAATGATTTAAGAGTTTATACACCTACTGTAAACTGATGCAAATACTGGAAAATATTCCCTACAATAACCTGAACATCTACTGGCAAAACATCTACTGCAGTTTGTAGGTATACCATTATGAATTATGTGAGCTGCACACCCAACTCCTATTATTTTTCTGTTTAACTTTTCTTAGAGAGTTTAGTAAAAACATTATTTTTCCCCTTTCTTTTCATTCCACCAAAATTAGTATTGGTATTGTCTGCTGAAATTCCTTTTACTTTATCACAAATATCATGATTTTCGACTGCTTCGAAAATGTGGTCAACAAGGATGCCAGATGTTTCACCTGAAATTCTGCCAAATTCTAATATTTCAGTTGCAATGCCTTTTTCAGGAGTAAAATACCTTACAATAACTGGCACAACCTTTAAATCAATGTGGTTTGAAGCATCTTTAGCTAAACAGCAATATTTTGCATTTTTCAGGTCAAGTATTTTATTTCTGGCATAAGACGATAAAACATTGGTAATAACGGTTTTACATTTTGTTTGCGCAAATGTGATTTTTTTTTATTGACAAACCTTTTTATAATTGACGATGTACAGTTCATAGACTGGAAACTATGGTTGTGTTTCATTGTGTGGAACACAAATGTAGCCTCTTGTGCAGCTTGCTCTCTTTCTTGGTCACCCACCTATTTTTTCTTAAAGAATGTAGTCACTGAATGACTCAAACTTTTTAGAGACCTTTGTATATTTTTGTGGTTAAATGATCGGCGATATGAGATTTCCCACCATGACTAATACTAAAAATAGTTCGGCACAAATAACATTCAACTTTTCCATCCTCACCACCAATATTTGTTTTCTTTATGAAAAGATATTGTTCTTTCAATCGTTCGTTGAAAAAACACTTCCTCTTAGGCATTTTAAATACTGTTGGCAATTCGTGCATACTAAAACAATACTGGCATACATAAAATAAAACTACATCACAGTCCACAGAAAATATAAACAACACAGTAACAGATAATATAAACATTGCTAACTTGCTTGACCTCAGCTGATGGCTGATGCATTAATATTCTGTGCTTAAGAAAACCGGGACAATTGGCGTCCCGAACTTAATATGTCAGGACACAGGGACAGCACATTAAAAACAGGGACTGTCCCGGGAAAATCGGGACGTCTAGGATCCCTACATATATGCAGCCATCTTAAATTATTTTAAATATAATACTGATAAAGAGAAGAAAAATGTGTGAGCATTGTATCTTTAACTTAAAAATTATTCTTAGAATATAACTACAGTATTCAAACTAACAAACTATCTCTTCTTTATTTCCATATTAATTTTGTTTAGTCCATAATGTGGTAACAATTTCTCATTTTGTTCTGCTATAAAAACCCTAGTTAAAGAACTTAAATAATAAAATTATTTTCAGTCAACTTACCTCCAAAAATGTAAATCTAATCCAGGACAAATATCAAGGCATTTTAGGCATGGCGCTCCAGCACCAATCTCGTGAGCAAGAAGAGGCTATAACCACAGGAACTTCAATTCAAAGTTTGAACATTTAAACCAAAATAGTGATGAAAATATATCTAGTAAGGCCATAAAAATCTAAGTTTAACTGTGTATCTAAAATAAAAGATATTTGAAAAATCTTTATTAATTTCCTTTATTACAATCAAGCAAATATATTTTTTTAACAGCAGAATATATATTTTTTAACTATGCTAAAATTTTAATCTACTTGTGTTACAATAACCTCTAGAATGGGGTTTAGTTTTTCAAAGTACAGAGATGATACTTTGTTGTGCTGACCACATGATACCCTCTTTCCTTTTCACAGAAGTTAACACTATCTGAGGTGATTGCTTGGATAGAATAGCTCGATTGCAGACTGAGACCATGGAGTTTGAGACATGGTACTATGGAAACTATCGATTAAAAAATATGATTGCATGAAGGAATGTGGCTATAATTTGAAAAATACTGTCTAAAGGGTGGCAAGTTCAAGGTCATAAGACTCTCTCTTACATAACCTACAACCAGCATTAAAGCTATAGTCCTATTTTCATCTTTTTAGAATTTACAAACACATTTTTTTTGTGGTCAACAGTAACATTACTATATTACTGTATTATTGCTATTTTACAGTTATTGATAATAACTATCAGAGAGCTGCAGATCACATGATTTGATGTATAAATACATGATAGTGGACTTAATAGTATTTTTCTAGCTGTTAAATATGGTAGACTAGCAACATTTTTGTTGAAGCGACCATGTTGCAAGTAGTATTGCCATAGCCTAAGACATAAAACTTAGATGCTATTTTTTTTAGCACCATGTCTTACTACCTATTTGGGCTATACGCTTCCCCCCCCCTAACCCCTCCCCCTCCCCCGTCTTATATGTTGGTATAATAATTTAACATTGATTCGTTTAGATCTAGGCACATTTTATGTGCCAATGCTGGTAGTCATGTTTGTCACCATGATTTTTTTTTTTGCTATGCTTCCTTTTTGTGGAGTTCATATTAACTTTTTAGTTAACAGGTGTTTGAATTTGATATTAAGTTGTAGGCCTAATGATTGTTAATCACAGAAGCTAAGTATTCTATAAAACTGTGGTAGCACATTTACATTATGCCCTCGATAATACAAATAATTTTAATAAAAACATAAAACAATAAAAAGGCCTAACTTATGAGTCTGAATGTAGGATCCATTTTTTCTTATAAACCAAACACTCCCTAAATGTATTATTATTATTCACAATCAACATATTAAAGATTGGGACATCTCGTTATTAAAATTGTTTGTAGGTTTTCTAGAACTAGACAGATATTGGATTATAATGTACTCATGTACTCACCTAAATTAGCATTGAACGGAATGTTACTTAGTGTATGCCAATACAGTTGGGGCAGCTTAAAATATATGATTTACAAATTCTTTTAAAAAAAAGTTATAAGCCATTCCTAAGCAGCAAAACCTAACCTTTCATGGATCAACAATTAAAAGAGTTAAATCTTAATATTGGTATGTCACAAATATTGGTGTGTTTATTGTATATAGAAATGCATTTTGGTAGTTTTATGTTATAAAGAAAACATATTTCAGACATTCAAAGAAAGGTTGCTAGACCCAAGCCTACAACTATAATATTTAAAGCTCTGAATAAGTGTCATGTAGGGCCTATCCACTAAATGTTAAGATCATGCTTACAAATTGATAACCATAGGTAGGGCCTACACGGTTATAGTCCACTTTTATTAAGGGTTGGAAACATGTTTTCTTCGTTGCTTACCATTAGACCTATTAAAATTAATTATTATTGAGACTCAACACACCAAGAATTGGATTAACATGGTGTCTACTCAACTTGACCAATGAGATTCCCGACTTTTTCCCCGATTTCCCCTGAACATTTCCTAAAATTCCCAACTCAAAAGTATGTCACACCCTTCTATCCCCCTACCACACGGTTTTTGTTTATCTTTTTTATGAATAATAATAAGTTTTAAAATCAAAATAAACAGTATTTTTATTTGTATTAACATAGTTTACTAGGAATTATAAAAATTATAAAATATATTACACAGCTACAAACAGAAAAAGACAGTTTGAATCACATTTTAATTTACTGATTTAATAATTATTATATTTCATATTTTGAGTAAAACAACATTTTCCCGGGTATTTTGTAATTTACCAAATTCCCGACTTATTCCCGTTTTTTTTCAAATTACTGGTATCTAGATTAAGATAGATAAAGATAAAACAATAGTTAATAATTTACAAAATTTAGGTCTATTACTTAAAAAAGAAATATCTAGTGTGGATGCTTTATGCGTATTAATAAACGTGTAAAAGCACCATTGGGCTATAATTTAGGACCTGCCTCAGTGGCATAGTTAGCTAATGCGCTAGTTTTGTGTTGAGCTAGACTGTCAAGGATGGGAAGATCAAGGTTTGAAACTCGCTCGGGTGAACTGGGGGTGGTTTTTCCTAAATGGTTTTCCACTCTCCACACACACAAATGCAGGTTTACTTCCTCTATATTCAACCTTCCCAATTCCTAACCCATTAACATAATCAGTACTTAAGAGTGTAGCATGAATGGGTAATAACACGCCGTGCTAAGTATTATCATAATTTAGGTGCCTCAATTGTTCTAAAAAAATTTTGTTGACACAAATGATTTTTTTGAAAAATGTTAATTTACCAATAGTACATAGGGGAGAGTGGGTATGAATGGGACGCAGGAGGAATGGGACAAGTACTAACTATATATTTCGAATCTCCCTCATTTTTTATAGTTCTCCCTTAAACCACTTTAAGTAGTATACTCCTATTGCACATGTGTAGGCTATTTGATTGATGGCGGCTAGCTAAGTGCATTTGAGCTGGTGGTAGAGTTAAAAAGGACTTTTACACATTATAAAGTAGGCTAGTTTTATTGACTCAATGATATTGTTTTATTAAACTGTTTGTAGCAGGATATTTATTTGTTCAAAATTTGATATGAAAAGCTAAGTGATGTGATAAATAATATATCATAGGTTATTTTTATATCCAACCAATTTTCATCAATTATTTTATTTTATAATATAGGCCACGCAGGAGGTCTAGTACAAAATAAAACTGGAGGACATGTGCCAAACATCCTGCACATTATTTTTTTAAAGTGTTATAACTAGATACAACTCTAGTTATAACTATTATTTCAATTGTTTCAAAAATTCTTAAATGCCACAATCTGTTATTATATTCTTTAACACCATTAACCTATTAATGACCTGCTGACCTAAGTAATCAAAACTTCTGTGACAATATTATGAGTAAAATTCAAAACGAAAAAAACTTAGGTGCATTTTTTGGGAAAAGTGTAATATCAGTTAATATTAAGATTCTAACGAGATTAGGGTTCTCAAAAGAAAGGGTCTGAGAATGAATTATTTTATTTTTCCTGAAAGGGAAGATTTAAATGTTGGGAATAAACATGACATATTAAGAAGCTCCCACCCCCTCAGCTGTGTGATGGTACAGAAAGAGCTTTTGCTATATGTAACTTTGAAGTTGATTTGATGTTAAAGTATTAAGTAGGCCTAATTAAATAAAATATGTTAAAAACTTAACTAAGGAGCACTCCGGTAACTGTTAAAATTTTATATTATTCTTTGTTATGAACACGTGGAAGTGATATTTTTTTACTATATTAGTAATGTTATACAATTGTTGTAACTAATTATTGTAACTTGTCAACCCATTCCTCCTGTGGACAAACACATTTCTCCTGCATTCAGGAGGAATTCATGAGACAAAGTAATGTCTCTTACTTACAGCAGGCCAATTAATTTTTTATGTCGTTTCACTATATAAAAAATATGGGTATTAGGCCTAAATCAATATTTAAAGGTAAAAAATAGACTGTAATTTAATAAAATGTTAATAAAACACATGAGGTTTTTAGACAATAAATAATAAAATTCAAAAATAAAAACTATTTCATTCCCCATTCTCCTCTAGTGTGTTCATACTAGCCTATTAAGGTTTTGGTGTTGCCAAGTATCTAGTTGTGCTGTGAATATATTATTTAATATACTAGTACCCAGAGATTCAATAATTCAATTTAATAGTTTTTTCTAAAGTTTTGTTTCCGGATATTGACAGGTTTGTGTCGACAAAAATCTATACAATAAACCAAATTGAGGCGCTCCCTGTAACGCTACGGCATATGGCGGAACATCGCACGGTCAATTAGTTGAGTTTTATAAAAAAAATTACAGTTTGGAATTTTATGACAAGGTTGGTTATATGTTATAATCAGGCCAAACAACTTGATGTGTGTATAGGTTCTAGAAAACAAATTATATTTATAGTAAATTGACACTGAAAAAAAAACAATCCCACCCTCACCTAATACTATTCCCCAAGAAGATTTTAGGCAATAAGATAGGCCCCTACATTTGGAAGAATTGGGTGTGAAAAATACATGTATAAGCATAGTGTTAAATATAAATGGATGGAGACTATGCAAGTTTCCCTGTGTGTAGGTTTATATTTTTAGCTTTCTAATAATAGAAAAACAACCCATATTAAAATTAGTAGGCCGAGTAAGGCGTATTTTCTTGGTGTGTTGATTATTAAAAATAGTGTGCTTACATTTAGTGTAATTGTGACTAAGAAAAAATGTTTTTCCCATTCAAAGTGTACTAACTCTACCTATACCATTACAAACAATAAAAGTGGAAGAAGAAAAAACATGTATTGCATTCCTTTCCAACTCTCTTCAAGAAGTAAATTTATGGCTCCAAATTAAGCCCAAAACCTCTATTTAAGTAATATGCTTTTAACTCAAGATATATCTGATTCATAAATGTTTGACTAAAGAGGTGTAGGTGAAGTTATCAAAGAGAAAATGTAATACTTTTAGAAGAGCACTGGAACCTTCATAGTGAATGCCCCTTGATTTGATTGGGCCCCAAAAAGTTAGTATCAATTACCTTTCGTTTTCTACGATTTTCCAAAAGAAGAAGCCATTCTGGCGTCACCTCTTCCTCCGTAGTCATTGGGTAAATAAATTATTAACTTGCAATAATATAACCTAAGCAACACAAAATATTTCTATTCACAATAAATAATGATGTCACATGACATGTGATGACACATTGACACTTTGATAATAGAAGGGAGGGGCGACTATAATCGACTATCTAGATATGACTAATCGATTATTTATACTAATTCAGAGGTTCGCGATATATTATTATATCAATTCTCTTTCCACAATAATTATTAAATAATCAAATCATAAAATCGGTTTAGAAATTCTATTTTAATATTTAATACTAATTTTATGTTCAGAGTAGTTTTACAATTATTAATGAAGTTTAAAAAAGTTAATACATGATATTACATTTAGAATAAGAATAATTTATAGGAGACCGTGCGAAAATAAATATAAAAAGGCTGGTTGAAGTTATAATAAAATATAATCCATAAGCATGCAAAGAAGTAAACACGCTGAATATTTAGTTATATCTTTTCACACAGTTAGTGTATAAACACAAGTTTGTGATCGTAAGTATATTTATATCAATATTTTAACGCCAAATTACTTATTAATGATGATATGTAATTTATTTTTGAAGAGTTCAAGCTTGAAGTGAAAATTATTAGTTTAATCAAGGGTGTAACTTAATAATAGAAAATATTGCTTTGTCATCAGTAATTTATCTTCTTTCCGTGACCTGAAGGCAGCACTTAGAAATGTATTTTGGTGAGTGTTCAACCTGCTCTGAATCTTGTCTCGTTGCTATGGTGCCAACATGGGATTGAAATTGCTTATGTTTGACTGGGCATAATCGAATGATTTTAAGAATCGAATAATCATTCGATTCTTTGAAAAATAATCGAATGAATCGAAAAAAATCATTCGAATGATTTTGAGAAGTAGTAAAGAGTCGGTAATAACCCGATTTTTACTACTGCTAAAAGTAGTTACAAGTTGCTCGTTTTGTTTTGTGCTATTATTCTCTTTTATAATCGAATGAATTGAAAGAATTATTAGAATGATTTTGAGAAGTAGTAAAGAGTCGGTAATAATCGGATGTTTACTACTTCTAAAAGTAGTTACTAGTTGCTCGTTTTGCTTTGTGCGACTATTCTCTTTACCCTGCTGTCGGGTCTCCCAACACGCATTCCTTTGCGTTTGCAGCTTATCAACAATTTTCTATTACTGCGTTTGATTCCTTGAGCCAGTGTCAAAGATCAAAGTACAGCCACAACAAACTACTATACAGTGAATAAGTGAACGCATTTCTCAAATAAGTAGCTCGCAATTAATGTACATACTTTTGCGTACGATTAATAACTAAATAACTAACATACGTTTCCCTTTGTGTTTAAAATAATCGAAATAATTTACCCTTTAATATTTGCTAAACATAACAAAAATGTATAAGCTTACATTCGTAAAACTATTTCGTTGAATAAAATTACAATACGATCTCAATATTACGGCCGAGCAATGTTTTATTAAATACATAAAAAGTATATACTTATCTACTTAATAAATTTAAGTCAACGTTAAAAAAAATTATCTCTCAAACCATTCGTGCTATATGCGATTAGTTGGGAAGGTAAAATTTTAAAGAAATGAAAAAGAAGAATCCACGTAGTGATGTAGCAAAATAATCGAATAATTTTGTAATTTGCATTCGAATTATTTTTGGTTGTTATTCGATTGTAAACTGTACAACCACTTAAACTTTGTATTAAATTAACCTTAGGATCATTCGAATGCGTAAGGTCGATTATTGTGTAGCAATGAGGACTATTTATTGAAAATGAACCTAATAGAAATGAAGACATGTATAGAAATAGCCTGGAAACATTCATAATCATAAGGTCGATTTTCCTCAGCACTTCTGGCAAGGGTGGGGTAGGAGAAAGAATCGGTCAGCTCACGTCAAGTCAGCTATGTTTTCATTCGAATGATTTTGAATGAATCGAATGAATCGATTCTATTCAGCCGATTCTGCCCAACACTAGCCCAGAACGAGATGAAAGTAGTGTGGAGAGGGATTGGAAGGAGAAGGCTCAGTAGAAAATATGGTGGAGGCAGCTTGTTTGGTCGGCGCGTGGCCTTCAAGGCCTGTGGTCACCATAAATTAATTAATGTTACCTGTCAACTATGTATATTTTTTGTAAGGGTAAGAATATATATTATAAGTAGATTATCAAAGTTCATTATTCGAATGCTTTTTGTTTAGACCACTATACTAAATCAGTTATCCATATAGCTTAGTGAATTATTGAGCTTGTCTATAAAGTTCGTCTTATTTTTTAAATAAATTATTTATAAAATGTTACAAATCGCTTCAATAATTTCCTCGCTCATGGTAACAAAGCAGTGGACATGCGACATACGTAGTGAGAATTGTAATCCTAGACGCCACAGTGTAATTTGTAGAAATCATTTCACTGACTACTGTTTTAAATAATTACGACTAGGTTGAGCTAAATTGAAGTATCTAAAAGAGGATGCGGTTTCAACTTTATTTAATGTGACAAACACCAAATCTTGTTGAGGTTAAGGTGCCGACATGGTTTTTTAATTATTTATTTCAAATGCATGTTGAAAAAAGGGCTCCTGCACACCTTGGAGGCTGCTTTCATTGTCACAACCCTACCTCCCTCTCCTAAAATCACTTACTATTATTATTATTATTATTATTATAAAAACTTTAGGACAGGACAGATCAATATCAGATTATATTTCGACCATGGTGGGAATTTAACCTGATACTTCTAACTTGGTAGGCAAACATACTACCGCCTGAACTAGTATAAAAATTGTATCCTTTTGTCACATAAAATGAGGAGGAAATTATATTTGGGCCTTTAAGAAACATATTCATTTTATAACTTTATAAGAACAAACCGTGGAGTGTGTCTACATCATATCGATTAAATGTGTAAATGTGATAAACTTAAAGAAATACCCGAAATTTGCTCTCTCTCTTGTGCATTTGTGTATAGACCAAAGCTTGAAAATTTAGGCCATAGATGTACGGTATGTCGAGCGATAGTTACTATAGTGGTCGCTAATTATATCCTATTTCACGTTGTGTTTGGATTATTATTTCGAGCTGATCAATTAGATTCGTCTCGAATATGACTGATTTTCATTCAGAAAAATTAAAATGTTTCATTAACGTTTTAACCCGTTCGAATAAGATAAACTTGAGTACAAAACGAGAGATCTTGGTTATATGGGGGGAAGGTTTTGAGAAGGGTATGAAGCTGATGAAATAAAATACATTCTAAACAACAATAATTGCTTGTTTATTTATATCTACTAATAATATAAATATTCCCTCTAGACATTAATTTCGGTGAAGTATAGTAGATCCCATATATATTTGAAAGTTGTAACTATTTCCTTTATAAATAAGTTTAGTGTAGTTTTCAAATATTGATTGCTTCATAAATGTTTTAATACATTTCATAAGTCTTTTTATTCTAGAACAATACAGTATTGTAACTTAGCTATGTAAAAGTATAATACGGTTATATATTTAAAATAAGGTATCACAAGAAACGAAGGGGCTTAAAACAATATTTCCCTTGAGTCATCTAAATGAGGTCATCTTCTGTTTAGTTAATAAAGGTCAAATATCTGTAAACTATATTTTGTTGTCTCTTGTCCTGATTCTTAAATTTATTTCACATAAATTGCAACATTCATGAGAAGCTTAAAACTCTTGTTCTTGATAATAATTTGTAAACACACTCCATCAATATTGGGTCTGCTTCTTGAATTCTTTTTTGAAGCTTAGGGTTTGAGTGGTCTTGTACCAGTGAGAGAAGATCAGGATAAAACTGAAAGTTAAAAGTAAAAACTATAATATCAATGGAACTATGATAAATGTATATTAAGATATACTGGTAAGAGCCGATATAATTTTTACAAGAAGTGTAAATGTTAAAATCTTATCATTAAGCAACCGGGTTCTTAAACGTACTCGTAAATTTAGGAAAACAATGACAAAATAATTAGTGTTTTAAGGGAAACCAGGATAGTTTCTAAACTAATTTAAGATATTTCCAATCCAATGTTAAAAGCTTAAAACTAATTATTATAACTAAGAAAATCCATAAACTCTCGCGTTCTAAGGGTACGGCCAGACTGAGCGAGCGCGCGAGCGACTAAAATATAAAATAGAACACATTGGTTGTAATGGGGGGTGGCCACACTGGAGCGAGCGAGCGAGTGAGCGCGCGAGCGACTGAGCGCGCGCGCTTGAAAGATAGAACTGGTTCTATTTTTCAAGCGCGCGCGCTCGACCCGGTACAGTCTAGTTTACAGGCGCTAGGCAATATTATTGTATGTTGGTTCATTGAGTGCTGGGGAAACTTCTCATTTTGACATGATATTTGACTTTTTTCTATCAGTGATAGGTTTAACACACTTGCTATTAATGGCCCGGTGACCTGGCGGTCTAGGGGTAAGGTGTCAGACTTCTGTGCTGGCGGCCGGGGTTCAATCCTCGGTCCCGGCACAGATTTATCTGATTACCAAACCCTTCCTTCACCTCGGGCAAGACATCTTGTGAATGTGGGGAAAGCCAGGCCTCCACCGTGGTTCGGATTCCACGTTAAACTGTAGGTCCTTCATTTCATCTCACAATCACCCTACCATTACACATTAGCGTAAGTGCATATAACCCGAACGGGAAGTAAGATGCGGTGCTAATAATAATAATAATAATAATAATAATAATAATGGCCTAATTTAATTGGTAAGACCATAAATAATATAATGTATATATGTAAACCCGATATGTTAAAATACTTCAATATTATAATCAAAGTAGACCTTTACAAATAAGAATCACCATTATTTGGAGAGAGTATGAAAAAACCACAACCATAAATAAGTTTTAAAAATCACCTTCAGTTCACTGAGCCAAGATTCGAACCTTTGCTTCCTAGTCAAAAGCTATCGAGTGCAACGCACCATTCCGCCATTGGTGCGGCAAATCTGATTTTAAAACACTTCAGTACAGTACCATACGCATTTCTCAATTTATTAATTGGATGCACTTCTACTTTTTTCTTTTTTATAAATACACAATATTTTCTGTAAGAATTTTCGAGGAGCAGAAATGTACTAAGTGTGTTTGACAGATACATCTTCTCTAACTAGGGGGGGGGGGGGGGGGCGGTGACCTAGTGGTCTAGGGGTAAGGTGTCAGACTTCTGTGCTGGCAGCCGGGGTTCAATCCTCGGTCCCGGCACAGATTTATCTTATTTCCAAACCCTTCCTTCACCTCTGACAAGACATCTTGTGAATGTGGGGAATGCCAGGCCACCACCGTGGTTCGGATTCCACGTTAAACTGTAGGTCCTTCATTTCATCTCACAATAACCCTACCATTACACATTAGCGTAAGTGCGTATAACCCGAACGGGTAGTAAGACGCGGTGCTAATAATAATCTAACTAGGGTCCGCTAATTACGCGCTCGCTCGCGCGCTCGCCAGTTTGGCCACCCAGTCGCTTGCGCGCTCGCTCGCACGCTTGTCAGTCTGGCCGAACCCTAATAATTATGAATAAATATATTGGTATGTAAGATACCTACTTATCAGTGCCGGAGTTACACATACAGCATACAGTGTTGGGGGCTCCATAAACCTATGTAAATTACATCATAACGCGTCCAAAGAAAGTTTAAAATCAAGCAACTTTTTGATTTTACACAAATGTAATAATAACAAAGTAAAATGGGGTAGGCTACATAAGTATTTAATAAAAATGCTCATAAAAAATAGAAACTTCCCTTGCTCTATTTGCAGAAAGCATGTCAACAATGTGTTTTAAAGTTTATTTAATGAAATATACAACTTTTGTATGCTGAGTAATGAAATGTATGTTAGACGATCTTGGCTCATGGTCGTACAGAGCCGGGTTTTTATCAACTTCATTTTTGAAAAAAAAAAAAAAAAAAAACAGGAAGGCATTTACAATAGAAAACTAGAGGATTTCTTTTGTAGGGGTTTGTGGGGGTTATCCTGTCTGTGGTGACCCCGGAGTTTATTTGACAGTACAAACCCTCAAACTAAAATGTATTTAACAGATTAAACAGTAGTTCAATAAAATTATAGTATTTTATTTTAAATGATATGTCATAATGACAAAATATTAAATGTTGTATTTACTTTGTACAAGTAGGGCGTGAGAAATAGCTATGGATTATTATGGATTATTATGGATGGTGTTCATGAGGTGGTGATCACATCTCAGTTCATTCCGTTTAATCGAATCAAATATCAAATGAATAGAGTTTGTGGGAACCATTTTTGTAATGGAAAGAGTTATTGACTGATGTCAACTGTCGAGTTTTTTCAAAGTGTTTATATGTGTAAGTGGTTTTAAGAAATTACTATGATTTTCTTCTTCTTGATTGTCTAAGAGAATGATTGTGGAAGCTGGAAAGGCAAAAATCTTTTCAATTATCTTCAAAACAAATTTGGTATCTTGTTTATTAAAAATAAAATATCTCTGATGACAACATTATATGTCAAAGGACGAGGAAATACACAGAAAAATAAAGTCAAGATCCGACAGCCAAACTATTACGATTCACCTAAGCATGCTTTAAATATATTTGTCTTACTTTTATTTTGACAGTGCGTCTCACTAACAATTCAGGTTATAGGTATACGAACTAATTACGCCAGTGTGTTAGGGAAACTTAAGATATATATTTGAAGAAATATACTGGCATTTGCGTTGAAGTGAAATGGAAACCCACTTAGATAAAACCACTCTCAGTACACCCGACTATGGGTTGAATCCCTATTTCCCGGTCTTTGACAGCGCAGTCAGGACCGGTTCTAGGGTGAAGAGAAGGGAGAGGGGGCAGGGTATGCAATTGGCTAGAACACCAGAAATAATACGTACATAGTAATTTTATTTTTAAATGTATTCCCTACCTATGAAGTCATGTTAAAAAAAAGTTATTCTTCAAATAGATACATTTAGAAAAGCAGTAATATTTCTTTAATATATTCTTGCTTCTCATTTAAGTGAAATGAGTTCTAAGCTTGAATTTCTAATTGATGTTAAAGGGTTGAAATTCCAATCTTCTAAAAAACTTTCAAGTTAGCTTTACAAAAAGGAGACGCGTAAGATTTGGATGCCCTATAATTAGATCATTAGTTTACAATAGCCATAAAGTTGATCCTACAGTACTTTAAACATCATCGACCTGAGATGCTTTAAATTATTAATATAGAAACATATTGCAGGAGGGTTTTTTCATATCCTTTTATTGCACTTAGAACTATCTTAACGCTGCTTTTAACAGCTGTTGCTAGCGGTCAGAGATGTTTTTTCCAAGTTAAAACTTATAAAAACCTACCTACATTCAAAGCACCATGCTTCAAGAGCGGTTATGTGGACTTGCACTTCTCTATGATGAATCTCAAACAGCTTGAATCAGTTTGCTAAGTATAAAGCACAAACCACTCATTTTTAAGCTGTTGTTTCTGTACATTTATATTTATAATTTGTATATTTTGTAAATATATATTTTTTAATCACTAGCCAGAATATTTTTATTATATAAATATATGAATCATGAGTTTTTTCTGTTTGTTTTTAATGTCTTGAGAGGGGAGGGTGGCATTTTAATGCTTTGCCTATGGCGGCGAAAGAACACAAACGTCCCTGAGTCTAGTATATTGTAAGGGTGGCACCTCAGACCATTCGTCCACCAAAGTGGTCTTGTTGCTCCTATCTGAATGTATATATAATAACAAAGGGCACCTACAAATTTATACGTGACATGAGCTTGCACCTAGAGCAGGGTGATCAGATTTTCAAAACAAAACAACATTGACATTTCAACTTTTTCCTGACTTAAAAAAGGAATAAAACGGGACACAATATGTGGCTTGCTCTACATACAAATTCAATAGTACGCAATTGGTATATAGCATATTTGAACAAGTTATATTCCACTTGGAATAGAGATTTGAAGTGTATTACATAGTTTCCGCACTATCTTTATCATTTTAATAGTATTTCACAAGCTAAAGATTTCACTGTCTAGAAAGAGACCAGCAAACCATGCAACGAATTTACTTCTAAGTTCTCGGAGAAAATAAAGTATATGAACATAATGCACTACGTTTACCGCTTGCTTAGTTTAAACAGCTGATGCAGCAGTGCTACTACATGCAGCAGTCAGATTTCGACTTATCGCAAAGAGAGTGCATTCACAATAGTTGACAATAATTGTCATAGTGTGCACAATAATTGACAATAATTGTCATAGCGTTCACATATTCGACTTTGGAATTTTAAAAAAAAGGACAAAACTGGACTGGAATTTTTAAAAAGGGGACCATTTCGCGTCCCGTTCAATTTTCATGGGGACAATCGGACCACAGTCAAAAATATGGACAATCCCGTTAAAAATGGGACGTCTGTTCATGCTAACCTAAATATTTTTTTAATTATTATAGCCTGTAACAACGTTTCCTTTTTTGTTTACTATTTACGGTGTATATTAAATGCAATTACCTTCATGCCTTGAACACCTTGCTCAGTAAACGCCTGGCTCACTTCAGTACAATCTACGAAACATGCTTTCAATGGGGTGACATGTAGAATATTGTAGTTAGTCTGTAACAAACACATACGTGATACATCAAACTTCATAGACAATGGAACTGAATTTATGTTTCCAAATGTTGTTTTTAAATATAAGTCCAACACTTTAGATCAGTCGGTAGCGTGTCTGTCTTTTGAGATAGGTTTCCCGGGTTCGATTCCTGGCATGGCCGAAAAATGTATCATTGCTGAAATGTGGGTTTCCACCTTCCACAATAACGAATTAAAGTCTGTAATGGATGTTGTGTCGGTTCTAGATTTAATTAGACTATAACTCGTGTGCTGATATAATCAGTCACATCAGAAAGTGCAAGTTAAATACCTTGAATAAAAAGAATATAAGATTAAAGGAAATTGAATAGGCTTAAATTAGGGTTGCTTTTTAATAGACCTTATTCAACACAATACATAAACATTGGATCTGATTCAACGAGTATACTACACTCAATGCAAGCCTACCTTGACAGGCTACACTGTGGCACAGCTTATAAGTAAGGGTCATCGTGTAGTCGGTCAAGTTAAACTAGTACTTTTCAGGGTAAATGCAGGGTACAATTTCATACAATTAATAGGTTTGAACTTTTGGTTAAATTTGTATATGTTTTTCAGGCTACAGGAGTGAACTTTTTTTTTAAATTTCTTATATCAGTGGTTCCCGAACTGTTTACAACTCTGATCTAATTTCTAAATCTACATACTACCGTGAACCACCTAACTCTTTGAGTCATAGAACGTAGGTCCAGGGGTATTATTTAGGTTCAACGGTCTCTAAAACATATTTGGCATAGCGCTCCTTTAATTTTTTTTTTTTTGAAAATTGGATATCTCTAGAAGCGATTTTGAGTCATTCTTGCTTTGAATTTAATAATAATAATAATAATAATAATAATAATAATAATAATAGATTCCTCTAGAAGTCAGTTAAAGTAGGTTGTCCCTATATATTTTTGAAATTTGGAGCTTATTTATAGTAATCCTTACCTTATTTTTTTTTCAACACTAATTAGATGCCTCTAGGAGCTTTTTGAAATGGCCTTCTAGAATCTTTTTTTAAATGTTATTTATTTGTAGTTTAATGCAAGTCTTTCAGCTTCATATTCAATAATTTCAGAAGGTGTGAAATACATACTGGAGGGGGGCTAGTTAATTCCAGGAGGAGCAATGACCCCCACTTATAAACCCTACGGGGGTTGTTATGTTACTATATAGACACTTTAGAGAGCTTCTAGAGGTGTTTAAATATATAGATTTTTCCTAGCTGGCTATGTTACCATAAAAACACTTTAGAGAGCTTTCAGAGGTTAATATTTAGAATTTGTCCTAGCCTCCAGCAGTTAGGGGGCTATGTTACCATAAGAAACACTTCAGATAGCTTCTAGAACTATTTATCATTTAGAATTTTTTCTAGCCTAAGGCAATTGGGGAATGTGCCCACCAACCTCCCCCCCCCTGAAATTATTGGCTGGATACGACCTTGGAAATTAGTATTTAAAAATTTCAACTTTTGATTTGGCTTCAGATCTAAACACTTTATAAACACTACTCATTTAATTTTAAATATAAAAATTTGAATTCATGAAAATAAATTAGTTTAATAAACTCATTTTGGGCGTATTACCAATAAATTTAATGTATTAGAAATATCAATACTAAAATATTCCCAAAATTCAATTCAGTCAATATTACAGTATTTATGTTATCTATTTTACGGCTAGATGTTTTTTTTATGTACACAGAGGCTTAGCTGGAAGAGTAGGGAGTGATGCACCCTGGGAGGCAATGGTCGGAGGGGTGGAAAAATTGAGAAAACGAAAGTTTTGTTTTATTGCGTGATATTTTACTGGGTAACTATACTTGAAAAGAAATATTGTGGCGTATAACCCGAAAGTGTAGTAGTAAGACGCGGGGCTAAAAAAATATTATTAGCAGGCATTACTCGCAACAAGCCCTTGACAAATTTTGTTATGTGCATCCATCGAATGTCTAACAAAGTTATCTAACAGCCTCCTTATCTGACAGGGGCGGGTAAATGTAAACAGTTTAGAGTAAACAACACTTGGCAATATTCATGCATAAGTTGTGCTGTGACTGTGCGCGTCAAACATTGTTTTGATCAAGAGTGGCTGGCCTTTCGGCTGTTGCCAAACTATTGCAGAAACGTCAAGCTAGTTTGGAAGTATCTAAGTTGATCTTGCTTTATGGCTTACAGGTTGCATTCACAGACATTTATCCCCGTGGTATAAGGGTGATTATAAATTATATGGTATCAAAGAGATTAAGAGTGGAAAATTTATGATCGTAGATTCAGGAGTCAAACAATCTCCCAACATACGAAAAACAAGCATTTCAGATCGAATGGGGGATTAACTTACCTCCAAATATTGAAAATATATAAAATGCTTTAGAGTCGTTAGTTGAAAATAATATTTTTCCCTCTTCAATCCTCCTTCCAGTTATTTCGTACCTTCGCCTTGTAGAAAAATGCGTCAAATAAATAGATGGAGTATGTTAAAGGAAAAATATAGTTTTAAACTTGAAGTTATTAACCCTTGATAAACGTTATATCGCACTACTGACTTTTTTGCAAGGCCATTTCAGTTGTCCGTTGCTTAGTCAAGGCATCCATCCAATATGCAATTGGACAAGATGGCAAATAATGGACAAGTTGAAGAGAAGACCTGATGTAAACCGTTATCTCGTGGCTCCCACCATGTGGGGGGCTAAGACTGTGCCTTAGACATCTCGTGAGGTCCCTAGCCATTGCTAATGCTCCCGCGTCATGCATTAACATACTATCTGTGTGTAGTAGTCTAGATATTATCATCATCAATAAATATAAGTTAGTTTACTATCACTTGATCTTCACTCCCACGCACCACCCAATCCTCCAGGATTCCAACCCCTTACCACTCGGGGTTCATCTAGAGAATGTAACTTCCCGCGGTGCCCCGCAGTTGCCCCTCACCATCAGACCCAAATAATTTTAATAAAAACTTAAAATTCATCAATTTGAACTATAAAATTGAGCACTGAAGATGTGTTGAGTGAATTTAATTTACATTTTTTAGTCTAATAGGCAACTAATGCCAAGTGAAGATCACTCCAAATAGATTATAGAGGCATTTAGTTTTCCAAAAATTTTCAAGCGAAGACTACTCTAAATAGCTTTTAGAGGCATCTAATTTTCAAGTATTTTCCAAGCGAAGACTACTTTGAATAGCTTCTAGAGGCATTTAATTTATTTGTTTATTTATTTTAAAAAAAATTTCAAACAAAGACCACGCCAAATAACTTCTATAGAGGCATTTGATTTTAAAAGATTTTCCAAGCGAAGACCAATCCAAATAGCTTTTAGAGACATCTAAATTTTAAAAATGTTCAAAGGAATAACGTTTACAAATAGCCTCTAGATGCATCCAATTTTATTACTTTTTAATGGAGAGTTTCTTTGGACTCCCCTTTTGGTTGAAGGGGAAACTTTTTAAATATATATTTTTTTGCCAACCCCTCTCCGACACTTTTTTAACACCACTTTCCTCCAAAATATTTAATTCTGGCCACAGCCTTGATTGACCCCCACCCCCGAAGTAAATATCTGGGTGCGCCACTGTGACAAAGTGGGCCACAAAAGGAAATTTATCAATAGGCTGACTTGCATTTGTATAAGGCCATTGGTGCGTTTACCAAAACCAAAAATTAAACTAGCATTTAGAAGTACGTGAAGCTCACTTTTTAAATGCGAAACTAAGTCGAAGCTAAGTTTAAAACATTTGAAGCAAAATCAAAGCCGAAGTCTAATATAAAGTTTTTTTTGACGTGAGATTAATTTTTAATATCTAAATTATCTATTAAGTGCATATAGAAAAAGAGATAGGCTTAAAGGCAAAAACAAAGTACTCTATATTATTTGTGTATTTATATATATCTACATAATCTATGGTTGACCTCGGTGGTCTTGGGGTAAAGTGCTTGCATCAGGACCTAATATTTGTATGTTCAAACCCAGCGAGGATCTATGAATTTTCCTTTATTGATAAAAATCCGAAGCACATCTTCCTTTGTTAGATAAGTAAATCCGTAATTCTCATGTTTATTGTGGCACGTAAAAGAACCCTGGAAGTTAAGTGTAAAGACCTTTCCGGTAAAATTAGCAGATCCATTTGTGTTTGCTCATAGAAATTCAGTGAAGAGGGCAACGAGGATCCACCACACTTCCTGAATTTCCCTAGTGCATAGTATGCCTACCAGATGGTGGAGGCAGCACTAACCAGCTGAAAGGCTGAGTCCATGCCCAGCACCGGATGGATATAAATCACATCAAAACAACCTTCAAGTTGTTGACTAAGAAGAATATGTTAATCCCTGTCTATGTTAAAATACTGTTTAATATGTCATATTTAGTGAGATATTTCATAATATACATGTCATCGAAATGTATCGAAAATGAGAAGGTTATAGTGGGTGTCAAAGTTGAAGCGAAGAAACTACAGTGTAGACTAGAGACTACTATACACTCACCAGTTTCTTTCTGTCCTTGAACTCTCTCATCTGCAATACCATATTTCTGCGTCCAGCCAAAAGATTCCATCGACTCCACGAGAAGTTATGAGTCGTTGAAAGAATGGCCATTGTGTGGTAAAGATGATCCTCCGCTTCGTGGTGCTTGGAAGCATCACCTTCCACGTAACACATAGCATCAAAAGGAGGGAATAGGTCCACACCACCTCGACTCATTAGCTACAAATTACAGATGTGAGTATTAATTAAAATTATTACCGGGCCTTCTCTTAAGGGGTCATTCAAATATCACGTAATGCTGTTGAGAGGGAGAATAGGTACGCTCTAATGTCTAGATGGTGTTACATGGTGTTACAAGGGGGTGAAACACAGTGTTACTTAAGACAGATCTTGTAATTAAATTATAATATTGGAAAAATAATGTTTTTTTCGTGATTTCATCGTTAGTAAACATACCAATAGATAACTATCAAATGTTTAAAGTTAAAATGCAAGCTAAGCACTTACTTTTGTTTCCAGATGTTTCAAATACGCTTCAACTGCGCTATCTTCTTCATTATAAAATAATGACAAATCATTCTTGATGTGAAAAACTATGTAACATAGGTTGAAGGGGTCAGGCAAAATGCAAGCCTGTCAAATGAAAATGCTGAGAACTAGAGGAATGACAAGAATGGATAAAATGAGAAATAGCAGGGTTAAAGTGAGAGGAATAATTAAGGAGCCAGTACAAGACAGGATAAAGAAGTCACGAATAAAAGGGTACGATCATATGAGGAGATGGAGAAGAAGATAATAACAAAGAAGATGCTTGATATTGAAGGGGTTGGAAACTGTTCATGATGATCTATTGAACTAAATATATATACTTTGACTCCTACCTTAAATAGTTTATAGGGTGCATAAAATATCCCCACTATATTTTGAAGAGCATCTGTAGCTCCATTCTGAAGCTGACTTAAACATATCTTGTTGCCCTAAAATAAGATAAGAATATATAGTTATTAATTTTATAACTTTAAATACGTTCCTTAAAAACAATTAGTCAAAAAATTATATAACTTAATAAACTATGTTTAAAGCTAAACTGTAATTATTTAAAATATTCATTTTTAGTTATAGAATATTCCTAAATATCGAGCTTGTTAAACATTCTTTGACTACTTTAAAATAACGGTCAATTTTAATTTAATTACTGACATTACCTAAAATTTCGTATAATTTAATTTAGCTAAAACTTTTCTTAAACTAAATAAGTAAAATAAGAATCAAAATAATAGAAGGTATTGTCATAATTTAAACAGGACAAATTTTCGTTAATTTGGCTTAGGTTGTGGTGGGCCTTACATAATATTTGAAACACTTTAAGCTTACGACAGTTAGGTTTTTATCTGAGTTTTTAAATTTGAAGCAGGGCTATCAAGCATTGTAGGCAAACACAATTCGTGATTCGCGGTTCTTGTACGACATTTTAAATGATGATTGTAGGCAATAGGTTTTATCTCTGTATCTGGTGTAACATCAGTTCTATACTATATTTAGCCTCTTTATTATATGGATATACTTACATGAGAGAGAATCATATAGCTTACATGTACTCCGTTCATATTTTTTACCATTCTTGTATACAATATTCCGAGACTACTTGCCTCCTCATTGTCTTATACCTTCAAGTTGTGTCCCCTCTGTACAACGAATTATTTCATTAAGGTGAAACTACCCATTCATCATTCGGTGATTTCTTAGTAACGAATGTTCGTTATTTGGAAAATACTTCGTAGTGTAGATGAGTGAGTTATGAGGTTTTCGCCATAGTTCGCCAAACTACAAACATTTCCCTACTGTAGTCGATAATTTATCGCACATTAAAAAGTACGAACATTCACCTTAATTCGAATAGACTGCCCCGTCCACACATTCGTGTCTAGGTCTGCTAATAGTGCGTTGTGTTTACTGTTTAAATGGAGTGGTCCAATAACTTGGTCTTACAATTTATGGACCTTTATGAAAAAATGCCTGCTATATGGAATCCAGCCTATAATTTACATAGAAATAGGAATGAGATACATGATGGCTGGATGCTTATTCAACAATTAAGCTGTATATGGCTCTATTAACGACCTTAAATTAAAAAAAATTAATGGTAGCGTTCAGAACGCTTCTAAATAAAGTTAAATGAAGTGATGGAAGTGGCTCGGTTGTAGATGATGTTTACAGGCCATTTACCTTTCATCCTCCATGCTAGCACGAATGTTCGCATTTACTACAAATAACTTATTCACTCTGAGATTCAACACATATGCCTATGTGTGTAGATGTGTGCTCATCATTCGACAAACATTTTATAAGTATTTCTTGAAGAGACGAACATTTGACATTGGGTAAATGTCTCATGTGTAGCTCATAACTCCCTAGAAATGCATTAGGCTATAAACAGGAGTAGTATGGCCCTGACCTCGTTCCACCCCAAGGCTATTCCCGTGAGAGAGAGATATTAGAATGTCAATTGACAAACTTTTCACATCCGGTTGATTTACTATTATTTCCCCACCCACATCCTGGGATTGTCGGTGGTGTGTCATTTATTTTATCCCCTCCCCTGAGACCATGCCCCCGACCCACTAGACAGCCCAGCATCGTTAGACACGGAGAGGGCCACCACATCACGATGTATCCTACTCACTAGCCAGGGCTCATGAGTTTAACTCAATAGGGCATTTGATTTTTATGTGTGTTCATTAGATTTTAATGTGTGCCCCAGCCCCATTAGGTTCTAATGTGTGCCCATTAGTTTTTAATATGTGCCTAATAGTTTTTAATATGTGCCCAACAGTTTTTAATGTGTGCCCATTAGTTTTTAATGTATGCCCCAGGGTTTTGGGTTGGATTTTATTTTATTTATTGTTAGGGGGAGCGTGCAGTCTCGGGTGTCAGCTATTCTGTTTAGTTTAGGCAGTGGGGGCAGAGGGTCCAACCTGGGACATTGCCCATCCCATGGGGCAGGGACCATAATTAAACAGCCAGTGTTGGGGCTCGCCCCTCGAAATCCACAAACTGAGGGTAGCACATAATGTTGTCAATTCGGAGCCTGATTACTAATGAGTGAAGAAACTATCGAGACCACAACCTTGGCATGTGACATTGCCTGGGCAGTAGGGCATACAGATAATTGAATCGACCCCCTCCAAGTTCTAAGAGAGCATTTACTGATATTTTCCTGGGGCCCCGGATCATTTATTACTCGGTAATGATTAAACTAAACATGTTCAAACAGGAAATTACTGGCTAACTAACTAATTATCAAGCAACGCATACAACCTGAAAACACGGATCTTTGTGGTAATGCTACCATCATACACCCTGGTACAGTTAGCACAAAAAATGTAGCCTCAACCACCGGTAATTTAATTTAATGTTTGTGTGTTTAATTTAATGACTTCACTCTCCTAGCCCAAAATGCCAAGGGCTATGATGGAAATTTTATTTTAAAATACATGATGGAGGTAAAAAAATGGACTCCAGAGCTTATAATGAACGGTGGGAAAATCGTGTCCATGCGTTAGGGCCGGCTCCACTTTATTGACTCGCTGAAAATCCTCCAAATGGCGTTGTCCAAGATGCCCAAAACATTCGGCTTGGACGAGTCCTTGGCCTAGGGACATTTCCCCCATTTTTTCAACAAAAAATAAAACGTGGGGTATAGGGGTCCCTTGCCGCATAAGGAGGACTACGGCGTCGGGGAGATGTCAGTTGAGGGAATAGAGAACATTTAAAAGTGGTATGACGCGCTGGTTAAAGAAAATTATGTCTCTGATTTTAACTATGAGTTGGAACGGTATTGCGTGAAGGATGTAGAGATTTTACAGAAGGCTTGCCTATAGTTTAGAGATATGCTTATGGAAAAAGAAAAGATGGATCCTTTCAGAGAGGCATGTACGATCGCGGGAGTGGCCATTTTGGTTTACCGCTGAAGTCACCTTAAGGAAAATTTTATTGGTATCATCCCTAACGGTGGCTACCGGTGTGTAGACCAACAGTCGCACGTCGCTGTACAATGACTGCTGGGAGGCCCATCAACGCGGTGTCTCTATACATCATGCGAACAACGGCCATGAGCTATATGTTATAGAGCGACGTGTAAACGGCGTTGTTAAAGCTGGAGATACCACCACCGTCTTCCAGTTCTGGGGCTGTTATTGGAACGTGTGCACTCTCTGTTATCCTGACAAGACCACCCTTATCAAAAACAGTCGCCACAAGACCATGGAGACGCGTCATTAAGCGACCATGGCATGCGTGAAAAAATTTAAGAATACCGCCTACACGGCCATGCAGATGTGGGGTGTATGTTTAATGCGATGAAACGTACAGACAAGGACTTGAAACAAATTGTACTCCAGCACGAGGTATACAGTAAGGAGCCTCTCAGTCCCAGGGATGCATTCTTTGGCGGGCGTACAAATTGTATCAAACTCTTCCACGAAGCAGACCTTTCTCGTGGAGAGAAGATCTAGTACTTGGACGTGTGTTCATTCTATCCTTACGTTTGCAAGTACAAATATATCCTATCGGCCACCCCGAAATTCACTTGGAACCAAATTGTCCGTCCATAGATCAAATAGATGTCATAGCTAAAGTCACCGTGATGCCTCCGCGGGATTTATTCATGCCTGTATTGCCTCTTGCCCACAGGAAATGCGGGTAAGAGAAGAACCAAGACGCATGTCAGCACAACGACAAGGAAGATAGTTGGTTAACAGGCGTCTGGGTCATTGACGAGATCCGCAAAGCCGTCGAGAAAGGCTACACCGTTGAAGACGTACTCGAAGTGTGGGAGTACGATGTATCTGTTTCGATCGTCAGGCACGTTTTGGTGGATTGTTCCACGAGTACATTGATACTTTTTTGAAAATTAAACAAGAAGCCAGCTGATGGCCAGAGGGATGTACCTCACAAGATGAGAAATTAGCTTATATTCAAAATTATGAGGAAAGGGAAGGGGCAAAGCTCGATTTCGATTAGGTTTGTAAAAACCCTGTTCTCCGCACACTGGCTAAACTCTTTTTAAATTCAATATGGGGAAAGTTTGGGCAAAGACCCGATTTACCACACGTAGCCATTGTCTACGACTATCAGGCATCCACAAGTACCTGATGGATCCGTACATCACCGTGGGCAGCGTCAATGATGTTAGCGATGAGGTTATGTTCCTCAATTACAAGGATGCGCGTGACGCATTGCACCCTAAACCTATTACAAGTGTGGTGGTGGCATGCTACACGACTGCTATGGCTAGGTTGCACTTATACAGCATCCTTGAAATATCGAGGGACCGCGTTTTGTATCATCATATAGATAGAGTGCTCTATTCACGGAACGCCCCGGCGATTGGAGTCCACCGACCGGAGACGTTTTGGGTGACCTCATTGACATACTTTGGATTACGGTCTGGAAAGCTATGTTACTGCCTTTGTATCTGGTGGCCCAAGAATTACGCGTACCGAGTTTGTGTTGGTGGCGATCCTGCCAAAACAAAAATGGTGTGTAAGGTTCGCGGGATCACCATAAACTACGGCAACCGGAATGACGTTAATTTTGAAGTTTTGAAAGCGATGGTCACCGAACAAGCTGTGCTAAGGTACATACAGATACCGCTCAAGATTGAAAGAAAAGGTCTCGCGACTGTATGTACCGTTTCTCAGACTAAAGTATACTGGCCCGTGTACAACAAACGACGGATAACTGATGATTATAATACGTTACCCTTTGGATATCAGAGTCCTTGTAAACTAGCTCGCCACGACTAAAAGTTGATCATTTAGATGGGTTGAATTTTTTTTTCTTTCATTCTAGTCAGTTCCACTGACATACCATTTTTCAAATATTTGAGATTTCATTCATATTTTTTTTCTCCAAGAAAACACGCATATTTTTTATTGATTTATTTTATGCACCCGGGAAACCTATTTTTATATTATTTTTTTTATCCACCAGTACAATCTTTCACCTACCTGATTATTTCTAGTCAAATAGAATTAGTTGTTTGAATATATTTATTTTAATTCTAGTCAAATGTGCTTATTTGTTTTGTTTTTCTTGTACATATGTTTAGTTGAAACCATCTCTATGTGAATGTATATTTAATTGGGATTTGATATTTTTTCGAGCTATTTAGCACCGAGGCCACTATTCCCGCTACGACCTCAGGAAATTGATTATTGTTTCCTAAACATGTATAATATACTTCAAAGTGTAAGATATGTTTGTAAATAAATATTCTAAATCATAATTTTTGTAAATAAATATTCTAAATTTGCTTTTCGTTGTGTGAGATATCTCTCAATTTTTTTTTTTTCTAAAATTGTTTTATTAGTGTAAATTACGTTTGTAATTTAATTATTTGTTTTGCTTGTATATACTTAGAAATTTTAAATTAAAAACCTTTGTTATATATATTCAAATACTCACTAAACTGGACTTGGCTATTTAATACCGATGCCACTATTCCCGCTACGACCCCCAAAAATCATTATTTTCTCTACACCAAAATATGTATGATATATATATATATATATATACTTCAAGGTGTAAGATATATTTGTAAATAAATATTCTAAAACTAGCATTTTTTGTAAATTTATACAAGTATTTTTTTCATGGTGTGAGCTATCTTTGTAAACAAATATTCTAAAACTAGCATTTTTTGTAAATTTATCCGAATATACTTTTCATGGTGTGAGCTATCTTTTTAAACAATTATAAAACTGTTAATTGTGTAGATTATGATTGTAAATAAATATTCTTAAAATGTTATGTTTGTTTTTTAACGTCTACACCCAAACACCCCCCTCCTTTCCTACAAATACAAGTTTATTTTGCTTATAATGTCACTCTCAAACATTATGGACAAAATTGAAACATCCATCTGTGGAAAGTAACATTTTGTAGCCGACTTTACCCGTCACTTGGACACAATGCGTGACGTTAAATTCGAAAAAATCACCTGGTGTTATGCTTTGGGGCAACCGGGGTTCGAACCGGATGGGCCAAGTCCCCCATGTCATATTCTGTAAGGGTTTGCGGCGACTGTATTGACTCTCCACAGCTGATTATCCTGGGCAACCTGAATCTTGAAGCCAACGAAGTGGCTTTCGATCTTTTCAACAAAGGATGCCATCCAGTGCAAGATATTTTTGGTTAAATTTTCATAAATCTTTTCCCACTTCCAGCCCTGGAAGATTGAGATACATTTTCCTTTGTAAATCTAATTTATTCAACTTTGCTTCCTTCCTGTTATAAATATTAGATATGTAGAACGATGGAAGGCTCTGTGAGTATTGTAAACGGACCATATAAGTTTTAATAAATATTCAGGGTAAGCAAAACAAATCCACGCCTTAGTATTCAATTTAATGGATATGTCTGGCGTATTTAGGGTAGGTTTTTCTAATAGGCTTTACATTCTACCTCCGTGAAAATGTGAGTACACTTCCTTTAATTTGTGTAGGTTGCAAACCCCTCCCAGTATGTGAATATAATGGAATTTACTACTAGGCTTTTATTGAATTTATGTAAAAGCTATATATTATATCAGCAAAATATAATTGAGGATATTAAATGATATTTAAACACATTTCTTTGTTGTTTAAATGCTATTTTTGTTTACTTGGCATTTCTAATATTGATTCAAGGTCCTCATAAATGTATTTGATATTACTTATGAATCTATGTAAAAGTTTTATATTATTTAATCAAAATACATCTGAAAACATTAAATAATATTTAAAATAAATTTTGTTGTTGTTTAAGTGCTATTTTGATTTGTGTAAAAGTTATTTATTATGTCAATAAAATATATAGTTTCAAACATTAAATGATTTTTAAAATAAATTTCTTTGTTGTTTAAATGCTATTTTGTTTTTGGTTGACATTTGTAATATTGATTTAAGGTCCTCATAATTGCATTTAATATTACTTATGAATTTATGTAAAAGTTGTGAATATTAAATGATATTTAAAATAAATTCAAGGTCCTCATAATTATATTCAATATTACTTATGAATTAATGTAAGAGTTATATATATTCTATTGGTAAAATATAGATGAGAACATTAAATTATATTTAAAATAAAACTTCTTTTTGTTGTTATAAGTGGCTCAAAGAATAAAATAGTTGTTTCTAAAATAATTAAATATTATTTTATTTTATCCTTGGGTAGAAATCTACCGACACAACAGTTACAATGTATTAAAAAACTAATTTGTGTTTGTATGAACTTGCCACCTTAAACCAAATTTAGTTAAGTTATAAAAGCTATATATTGGGAATTTTAATGACAAACAACTATTTGACAAGCACATTTATGACGCTGTAACACTTCGGTACTTTTGACCCCAAAAAAAGACAGTCTTTTGATTTAGTCGATGGAAAAGGGTTTTACCTAACACACGGTACCCTTCATATTGCCCCCTCCACCTTTTGTTTTTGAATATATGGGCAGTGCTTAAGCAATAAGTAATATTGTAACATGTCGGGAATTTTAATGACAAACAGCAGTAAAATTAACAAGCAACATTTAAGGCTCTGTAGCACTTCGGTACTTTTTACAAAAAAACAACAACAGACAGTCCTTTGTTTTAGTCAATGGAAAAGGGTTTGACGTAGCACACAGGCCTATTGGGCGGTCTATTTGCAAGAATGTGCCATGGTGTTTTATAAAGCGTCCAATAGGTTGGTTGTACATCTTCCTTCGACTCTCTTTGACGTCACGTGGGTGGCATCGAGGACGGAGCCGGTGAACGCTCGCGTCGGTTGGTCGGTGTCGGCAAAGGACGACGAGCATCAGAAGTGGGTGATAGAGAACGGTCTCCGTTCATTGCATCTAGATTGATTACGAAGGAATTGTTCAAAATACCCGTTGGTGGTGTTGGTGTTAACGCCCGTCGCTGTGCTAGATGATGAATGTAGAGATTCGGCGATAACAGCGATGGTGATGGTGGTCAGGTGTCCTGTACTGGTGAACATTCCTGATGTGACCGAGGCACAAAGATGTCGCTGGGGTTGTTCCAATTCTCAGTGTTGTATTCCATCTTTTGTATGGATAATGGATAATCTCACAACCATATATACTAATAAAATACTCCCTCTCCATGTCTTTTCTCAATAACATCAGATCCCAGGATGGTAATAATGCTGGATGTGAAAAGAGACATGGGTGAATTCTTCTAACAATACCTGTAACTGCTTTTCGAATGTTGTATTACCAAGAGAAAAATTTGCTCTTACCATTTTGGATATCATTATTACAAACACAAGTTGAAACATCCACTTGTGATAAATATTAGATATTTAGAACGACGGGATGCTCTGTGAGTATTTGGTCACGGTCCCTTCAGTGGTCGCGCTCAACCTTTACAGATATGAGCTATTGAAATTAAAATGTGTGATAGTAGCTCAGTATTTAAATATTTGAATGGTTTGTAGGAAATATAGAAACTGTTCATTTAATTTCCTATTAGTTTGTTAGTGAATCTGTTAAATAAACAAATTGGTAATCCCTGCGGCATTTACAAAACCCTAATATAACCCAACCAACCATAAGGTTATCCAAAAGGCGTGGAGTGGCTTCACAACCGACCAAAGTGTCTTTCCACGCCAACAAGCACAAATGGATCACGGAAACTGTAGATGGTGCTAACTACCAGACAGGTCTCGCGTAAAAATCACACTTTTGTAAATATCAATTTTACTCAAGAACGAGTGAAATTTTTATGTTAATATTTTCAACACTTCTAAGATAATGTAGATGTTTATTAATTGTTACATTTTCTTACATTTTGTTACTAAGCCGGCAGTTTTCTGTTGAAAAATGTCAATTCTATCGATATTTTATAACTGTTAAAATTATAGAGGAGATGTGTATATAAAAAGAAGCAATAAAAATTCTTGAAGATAATCGTTTGTTCCTATGGCTCTGCATTTTCACGCCAAATGAAAAGTGCCAATTGCCTTAAGAGAAGCTTTGGACTGAAAACCATAAGTACACAGACGTCGGGGCAGGCCAAGAGTTAACTTGCCAACTTGCCGGAGGACGGTCTATGAAGAAAGCAGAAAACTCGGAAAATCATGGGATGAACTCAAAGTGTGACAGAATAGACTGGAGTGGTGAAGCTTTGTTTCAGCCCTACGTTTGCTTCACACAAGAAGTTAAAGGAATGTATTAGTAATATCAAAATTATTGTCATCAAATTTAATCAAATTATTCATTTTATTTTTGCAAATCCATGAACTGTTACAGTTACATTATAAATGTGATCATTTCCAATAAGAGTGCCTGGATGACCAAGTCAGGCTGGAATTAATAATCTGAGAGATGTACTGTACCTACAATTACAAATCAGGTCCGAAAGATGAAATAAATGGTTCTAATATCTTTATCGTTACCCACCTCTGTGGTGTAGTTGACTAACGCGCTAGTTTCGTGTTGAGCTTGACTACCGAGGACGGGGAGATCGAGATTCGAATTTTCGTCGGGTGAACTTGAGGTAGTTTTTCCTAAATAGCTATCCACTCTCCCTTCATGAAAGTGCGGGTTCACTTCCTCTAAATTCAACCTTCCCAATTAATAATCCATTAGCGTAATTAGTACTTAAGCGTATAAACTGAATGGGTAGTAAGACGTGGTACCAAATAAATACAAATACAATATTTATGGTTATTAGAGAATAATCATTGTCTCGGTAAAATGGCTGAGTATTAGGCAAAAAGTTGTAAATTTATAGACGAAGTTGATTACAACTTTTCTACTATAGCTTTATAGTCAATAAAATGATATTAGAATGCTAATATGAAGAAGTAGTATAACTGTATATAGTATAGCTACCAAAGCTTAGACATTATAGGCCTATACTTTATAACTATGAAGGTTACTAGTTAATTTAACTTTGAACTTTATTTTAAGTTAGTGATACAAGTATTTAAAGGTAGCCCTGTTAGTAAAATTAAAGTAAAAATTATTAATACTAGGTAATTTATAAGGGTTGTTAAAATTAATAAATTTAATTTTAATAGAGATGTATTATTATCATCAAATTAAATACTATATACTAATTTATATTTTACCTTAATGATAAATTCAACAATAATGACTGTAGCAGTAATGCTTAAAACAACTGAGTTGTTTTTGTAGTCTGGCTTCAGTTCCCAAGTCTGGTAGGGAAGGTTAGCGTAACGATATGCTGCTAAGCTCATTGGTCCAAACCAGCCAGTGCGAAATGTCAGCACCTTACACACACGCACAAATTAGTCTGATCAATAATTTATTTTGATAGTGATTCGATTAATATTAACAATATTATAAGATTACCAAGGCAAGCTAGATAATAATATATAATTAATAATAATAATAATAATAATAATAATAATAATAATAATAATAATAATGTATACTTATATACAAAACTGTCCCATTTACTATCATGTTTCTTATTATTTTATGTTTACAACTAAAAATTGTTTCATTTGCGTTTCCAATATAAATATTAGACCTTCATCTACCAGAATGAATTTCATGGAGCACTCTACACTAGCATAACTATGTATACATATATATACTTTTTACTTGTTATATATAAGACTTTAAATATAAATGAAGCGCAACTGAGACTGAATTTAAAGTATGATAGTAGACAAGGCCGTAGACAGGCCAAAATTTCAGTTGAGAGTTAGGGGGGCACGGCCCCCAACAGTCACAACCAAAGAAATATTACTAATATTAAATACCTCTAAAATTGATCTAGAGTTAGTCTTTATTGTAATTAATGGCAGGGATTATATAATTTTAGGGCTTTAAATGTGTTTAGTATTTGAAAATGCACATTGAGCATTTATTAAACAAAGGCATACCCAGTGGTGGTAGAACAGGGAAATTGAGTTTCAAAGGGAAAGTGAGGTTTCGGGGGGGGGGGGGGGGGGTTAAGGGGGTAGTAATTTTTCCCCCTCTTGATTTATTTAATCCCTTTTTATATTCTCGAATATGCTACAATTTAAAAAAAATCCAAATAACTTATAAATCTAAAGTCATTGATTGAATTGAAATTTAAAAAATCAGGTGAGGACTGTTTCAAATATATTTTATAGGCATCAAAAATTCTAAAAATTATATGAGATAAGATCAGTCTAAATATATTCTATAGGAGTTTAATTTTCAAAAAATTTCGAGGATCACTCCTTTAGCTTTAAGGCATCAAATTGTAAAACGTTTGTTAAGGGAGGGCCCCCGGACATCTTTAGGCTGGGGGAGAGGCATAAGTCCCTCAAAACCCTTTTTTGTTAATTGACCTCACCCTAAAGAATATGATTCTGCCCACAAGTGACACACAATATGGATAATTTTAGAGATGATTTCGTTTTTCTCTAATAAAGTTAAAGATTTAAACATTTGTGCCTGGACCCCCTCCCCCTTCACTCCTACAGCTTCATAGTACAAAATTCTCAAATTTTCAAATAAAGGTATTTCCAACTTGATCAAATGTATTTAAGACTTTTACTAATATATCTTAACTGCGAGCTGTTCGGGGTTGATAGCTGGACCTCCCTCCCCTTATTTTATCCCACCCTTTCATTATTCTTTCTTTCGCGCTCATTTGCAACATGTTCTCGGAACTAGCATTCGAACAGTTTCTAGTTAAAAGGGTTGGTTTCTTAATCTAAAATGCTTACTCTCTTCCACAGTTCTCTACACATTCACTAATACTTACCTTTTCCCTTTATAAATATTTCGTCATAGTCTACCCAGCTTTGTTGCATGAATAATGAACACAATCCTAAAACATTTGTTAAAAATGTATCTAAACATTATACAAAATATTTACTCGTATTTTCTTGTTTTGTTTAGACCGTAAATAAGGCAGTATTGTTGTTTTTTTTGGGGGGGAAAGGGGGTTTGAAATCCCAACCCCTTCCACCTCCCACCCCCTCCGACCATGAAAAATTGTAGTTAAACATTTTACCAGTACTTACATTTTAGTAGCCTATGTAAGACAAATAAAGAAGTGGGTGGGTGAGAAGATATCCATTTTGGATGTGGTTCTTTGGTGCAAAGCAAACTGGATCGGACACATCGTTAGGAAACACTGTATTCTGCACGACGTCACAGAAGTAGAGGTTGAAGGAAAGAGGAGGTTAGGAATAAGGATTCAAATATTAGATGACTTGTAGGAAAGAAGAAAATTCTGGGGGTTTTAGGAGGAAGGAGAGGATATGGCGCATTGGTTGTCTAAGTTCACTGACAAAAGGAATGGGATCTGTCGTGAAACAGAACACATAATAATAATAATAATAATAATAATAATAATAATAATAATAATAATGTGAGAGTATTTTGTTACATTGATCAAGGATGATTTTTTAATACAATGTATATGTCTTTTTAGATACTAAGAACGTGAATACTATTTATGTTTTGAAAAACTATAAACAGTTAAAAGTGTATAGACTGTAAATGTACATTCTATACACTTTTAACTTTTTTCATCATTATCAGATGTCGATAAGAATAATAACTTTAAAAAATATGTTAGCATTTGTTACTGCGAATAGATACCAATTCCCTGTGCTTCATACATCTTCCCATTTCTCTAAAAACAACCACTAACCTATTCTGGCTATTTAAATATTACTAGATGGTAGCAAAATGTTTGAAATTTGGTTTGGAAACAGAGACTAGTGTAAATAAACAAACTCAATAAATGTTTATTTCTAATAAAAAATACATTGCTATTATAAAACTCCGTTTAGGCCACATTTCCATTATATTATACTCTTTTAAGGGGTATTTTTTCGATTAAAGGTAAGATCAAATCAATATTGAAAACGGAGTCCATGTTATTTAGTTATTCTACTGCTGATGAAATAGCATGTATATTCTCTAAGATAAGATAATATTTTAACATGCTTAAGCAGGAAGTTAAAATTACTAAACAGAATCATGTTTATTCATGTTTTATCATCAGAAGGCCTATCATTTTTATTTAAAAAATAATTAGAAACTCTTACAAATTGTTATGTTGCAATTTTACATATTGTAACATAGGTTTCAAAGCAACTTAGTGATATAAATTTGAGAGACATACACGTTCTTATCTAATTTGAATACACTGGGGGTGATAGTTAAGGACTAGATAATCTCTTGACAAAAAAAAGGGGGTTGGAAAATAATGTCCGTGGATTTAGTTCAAGTGATTGATTAAATATTATTGGGGTTCATAAAAAAACCAATAAAATGGCAATATATTTTATGAACAGAACCAAAAATAATGGGAAAATGTCTACAAATGTAAAAATAATAATGAACAATTTTTAATTTTATATGACTCTAAGAAAAATTCTCTTGGATTGTATTAAATAAGTAGATGTGTTTATTTCAGTAGCAAGGAATTAGGGGTGAATATATGTCAGCAAACATTTTATTGATATTATATCAGATCTTGGAACATTTTCTTAAGACAAAAGTGTACAAGTAAGACACAATCCAAATCGATATTATCAATTGTTATTCTATGAGCAGTCCTGTGCTAACGTAAAGACTATTGTTGTTACCAAGCAATGTTTTACCGATTATCAAAACAACTAATAGTAATTACGACAAAATCACAGGGAAAAAGAGCCTACTTTGGTACTATACAGAATGTATAAGAATAATTGCTACAAATTTACAAGAGTTGTAGATAAGCCGACAGGTAACACCTTTATTTAGGAAACTCATGTCCGGAAATGCCCTCTTATGCAGAAAAACGGCAAAGGTAGCGAGCAGGGTAGCCAACCGAATCAGTGTAAAAGCACGTACAGTAGCCCATGACTTCTTTGGTACTGACTCAGAGCTGACGGCTTTGAAAAATTACCAGACCAAATTATGTATCACTACGCCGAACCATATGATCTGCAAAAACATGTGTTTAGCAGATGTCACTTCTGATGATCAAAATTTAGGTAGATGCCTAAATGTTGACTGTCAGAAGTCAGCTGTGAGCTGTCAGTCAGCACCAAAGAAGCCATGGAGCTACTGTACCTGGCATCTCACCTGGAGATGTAAGCTGTAAGCACATTCCCCCGTTTGACGCTCAGTTGCTGCAGGTGCACAATGCACGCGTGGGGTTTGCTGTGTTCAAAGTTCACGAGGACAGCCACCATACCAAACTACAAGTTTGTGGAGCTGGCAGATATGAATATGATGAATGGGTAAGCTGGCGGATTGGCCTTGGAGGTCTTATTGCCCGGCCACCCGACTCCCCTGACTTAAAACTTTTGGACTACTACTTTCGGGGTCACGTAAAAACACTCGTTTACGAGACTCCGGTGGAAAAGAGAGTCCAACTTGGGTCCAGAATTGTTGCAGCCTTTGACAACATCAAGAACGCGACAGCAATCTTCAATGACGTACGTGAAAACATGATGCGTAGGCACTGATCGGTTGCCTGCATCCCTGCTCGCTAACGCCACCGTTGTTTGTTTTTAAGCATAAGGGATTATTTCCGGACACTAGTTTTCTAACTAAAGGTGTTCCATTTCGGCTCATCTACAAATCCTGTAGATGATTTTTAACTAATACCGATACACCCTGTATAAACCATGAGTTTGGGACATTGAGGAAACGGGGCTAGGAATGGCCAAAGAGTCGTATCAAGGGGTTCTTCCTAGTGTCTTGCAAACTGCCTACTTCCAAGTAGATGACTAGCCTGGAAGAATATTCCGGGTGTGGGAGTCCCTTCTCAAAAGTCTTACGTATAACTCTAGCCGCGATCTATAGCTTAGGCCAGGCCATCATGTAGACAGTTGAAATATAATTAGAATACAGACAGTAGGGAGGTTATATCAATCTAATTAGTCTTAGCTACAACTTGTTCAACTATAATACACACTGTACATTCTAAGTAACTTCTAATCAATTTTCTAATAAACGACTATAAAAGAACCCACACAATTATTTGACGTTACCTAACTCAACCTACTTAGTCATTGATGACAGATTTTCTCGCGGGATAGTGTGGGTAGCAACACTTATAATTTAATTAAAATTACTGCCATTCATTTGGTATTAATTTAAATATAGATGAAAAATAACACCTAGATATGGAGTTTAATTGCGTCTCAAGGTGTCATTTTAAGCTATTTTAAAATTAATCAATAATATTTTATAGGTCTAATTTGCTAGCTTAGAAGGTAACATAGTTTCACTTTTATTCTTATGTCCAATTAATCTATTTTTTTTTCTCCAAAATTAGCTAGAGTATTTCATGAAATTAAAACGTACCTGCTTTTCCTCATTGAACTTGAGGTCGTGAAAGTATTTCTTTGACCAAAACCTTTTTTCGTCATTCCATCCTGCAATAACTGGCGGCTCAAACCATAATACTGTTTCTGGCAGACTGTATGTCAACATAAAACATAATAAAAACCTTACACAGTATTACTTAAATAATTATTAAAATTAATTTGCAAAATCATCATATCATTGCTTTATATCTAAAGTGTGGAATATTTAATAGGGCTCGTTTTTGTTTTGGTACTCAACAAAAGAACATCTAATAATGATGGATCATAGTTACAATAAACGCATAAGAAATAAATATTAAAGTAAGATATGATTGAAATTTGTTTTATGACTATAACTGAGAAAATATTTGAGATGAAGTTGGTCAAATAAGTTTGTATCTTTAAGGCTGAGACTTCGTGAGAGAATCTAGGTACCAATAGGTATTATTTTAAATCTTATTTACCATTTGTAGGCCTGTGATTTTTTTGCTACCAGTCTGTAATAATTATTATCAAGCACGAAAACGCTGATCTGATGGTTCCTCACAATTGTTGAAATTAGCTGGGTTATTTTTACAATGGAATATTAACGTAAATTCCTCTTCATTGCTAGCTGACTCAAAGAAAGATCTAGATGGTAACTAAGGAATGAGGCGTTATCATTACTCCAAAAGCCTCACCATTAACCTGTTTAGAAATATCATTAATAATATAATATTCCACGTCTGGGTCACAACAATCTTAGCCCAGTAGTGGAAAGATTATCCAGTACTAATGTACCGTTGCCCTGGGGACGCCCGAATGTACTAATCGTACATCCTTTCCGTGGAGGATCTTTCCATGTCCCGATGAGATGAGGTGAGAGTGAGTATGAGGGTGTGGAACCATTGGAAAAAATTAAAACTAACTTAAGCCTAGTTAATCAAACCGTGGTGATCGTTGGGGTAGTTGCCATCTCTGGAAAAATACCTAAGGTAACAGCTGGGAATCGAGCCCGGGACTCCAAGGTTTGTAGCTAAGTTCACTGACCACTACACCACGGGGCTTGTTAAAAATATCGGTGACCATGGTGATTAGTAAATTCAACAAATCTATGGTAATGGCTTCCCAAACAGTAAAGTAATAATAATGACAGATGGTGACCTGGTGGTCTAGGGGTAAGGTGTCGGACTTCTGTGCTGGGGGTCCGGGGTTCAATCCTCGGTCCCGGCACAGATTTCTCTGATTGCCAAACCCTTCCTTCACCTCTGACAAGACATCTTGTGAATGTGGGGAATGCCAGGCCTCCACCGTGGTTCGGATTCCACCTTAAACTGTAGGTCCTCCATTTCATCTCACAATCACCCTACCATTACACATTGTCGTAAGTGCGTACAACCCGAACGGGTAGTAAGACGCGGTGATAATAATAATAATGACTTACGCAATAGTGACAAAAGCCAATTTATCTAACTCCTCCTCTTGTTTCTTGAGCTCCGCCTCGATCTCTTCAGGTAGTCTGCGCTGTCCAGGCTCGGGGGGAGGCGGAGGCACGTACAACGCATGGAAATCCACGGCTCGAAGTTTGGGATTCTTTTCCACTAAACAAGAAAAACAAATAATAATTGATTATAAATACACGCTTATAAAATGTTATGGCAAAAAAGTTAAAATCATAACCTTAAATTTTATACCTATATTATAACTATGAATCATGACCGGCGCAAGGGTTTCATGCATTCTAAGCGAGACTTAAAATTGGCACCCAAATAATTATTCTCACTCTCTGCGTGACGCAAAATGAAAATAATAATGTACCAAAATAACGGACAAAAAAAAAGACAAATAGGCCTAAAGGTAAATCTATGTGTGCCAAAATATTATATCTTCTTCCCTTTCATTTCTCTAAATATTTTAGGAAGCTTTTGATTAGATATGAAACAGATGCGCCACCGAAACAATCCCGAACGTCATAAAACCATAAAAGGAATTATGTTGTTAATCCATTTTTTTTTACATAGATACGCTTCTACTTAATATTATATCAAATATTTTGATAATATTATTTATTTATTTAGAAATAGCTACTATGTTATTTAATAAATATTTTTTTCAAGCACACAAAAAAAATACATATCTTTGAAATGCTCCCTTATGAAGCTTTGCGTCCTGACCAAGTGCCATGTTCGCCTAATGCTAGTAATCGATTTTAAGCCTATTACACACTGGACGATAATCGCCAGGTATAAATGATCCACTCGCTAATGTTTCCCTGGAACATCGTCCGAGTATCCGGTGGTAAGAGATCAAAGAAATTTGCCAGTGGCTTGTCTCTCACCTCCAGTGGCAATCCCAGACAAAAAAATTGGGGGGACACAAATTACTGCATTTAACGATAATTGTGTCACACTCCCTTATTGTTAATAGATGCGTTCATGATAGGATCGCATACACTTTAAACAGTATCCTGTACTCCTCTTATGTATGGTACTCATTGAAAATAAATAGAAGACAGACTGAAATTACAGAATCAATGGGGAAGCGCCTAAAAAAGAACTAAATGAAATAATTAAAGTACTTGATTATTTTATGGTATACTTGGGTAATATTTACAATATAAGTAAAGATAAAAAATAGTTTTCTGACTATCATTTAAATGTTGATTTATTTAAAAATTAAATCTATGATTTCCAATTTCAGCAAATTTTTGTACACCTTCTGTTGGATCCTGGACCAGACGTTCACTAAAGTCATTCATAGTGAATCTATGTTCCAATTCACCTACCATATTGCCAATTATTTCAAATAGGTTGTATTTACATTTTTCTATTTTAGGTGTGGATTGCCCCTTTGTTTTTCCTGGTAAGGCTGATGCTATAATATAATCGTTTATAAATTTGTGAGGTAGTGCTGATTTCCTAGATTTTGATTCACATGGTAATTCATAGTCTTTTGCTTTTTAACAGGATGCCATCAATATAAAATGAAAGTATTCATTATATTATTGATCGTTTTTCTTTCAGTGTAATTATTAAAGCTTTTAGTACTCTTTGAGCTGTCACAAAATCCACAACTTTCTGTTGAACCAGCCAGCATGGATACCCTATTTTTAGCCCCAAAATCTATGAAAATATTTTCAAAACAAACACAATGTTGGAGTTACAAAATTGGCTTAAAAGTCTCCTGGCCTCCGCTGCTTCTTTATTATTAGACGATTTGGACAAATATTCTAGTGATGCTTTAGTTGAAGAAAAACTTTTTCAAAGAAAACAACTTTCTTGTATTTTCATACCCAACGTGTATCACTTTGAAGAGGGATTTCCATTGCTTTCTCTCCAGGAGACAGATTCTTTAGAGCGCCAATAAACTTTTGATAACGCAAAACAGACACAAATTGAAATGCATTAAAAGCCTCTAATAAACCAAAGTGTCGCCTACAATGTGTAATCTTGATGCTACATCCACCAAAACTAAATTTAAACGATGTGCATATTAATGCACATAAACACAAGGATTATAAACAATTTTTCGAAATTAGTTTTGGACTCCATTAATGCAGGCTAACATCACTGATGCACCATCATACGATTGTCCAACACATTTTTTAGGATTCAACCCCACACTAACAAGGTGATAGTAAGCTTTATTTGCCAATGACTTTGCATCTAGATCTGATAAATGAACAAAACCAATAAAACGTTCTTCCATATCAGTTTGGACTACATACCTAATGCAAACGGATGTCTGTTCTACTTAGTTACTTAGTTATATCCCTTGCTTCATCTAAAATTAATGGGAAAAGGTCCACTGTTGAATTTATTAACCTCCTCTACTATGTGAGTGGCTACTATACTGGCTCCTACATCAAGGAGCTCATTTTGTGACCTTTTTGATGAGTAAGTAGAATTCCTAGGCAAACTATTTAAGCAATCTCTGGATGATTCACTTTCTAACTTTACGAGATTTAAAATCTTCAAAAAGTTGCCCTTATTTTTAGCTGTATAATTTTCATTGACAGTTTCACGGTGGCTTCTAAGAGCAATATCTTGTCTTGCACAAACCAGGGCAACCTTTGCCAACGTAGCTACAGCTAATCTATTGCATTTTATGTCTGTTTTATGCTGATCACATAGCATGGAAACAACAGTACCATTCTGTTCAGCTGATAAATAACTATTCCACTTTGTAATGGATAGTTTATGGCATTCACTTTCAGCATTCTTCGATAGTTTTTCATCAATTTTTTTCCAGTTACTATAACCATTATTAACAAAAGTAGGATCAGCATAGCCAGAACTAGGCTCAAAATGGCAAAAGGAACAACAAAAACACAACATCGTTTTCCTTTGAATATTCTATGAGTTTATATTTTGTATACCAGCTACTGCTAAAACTTCTATTGTTGTTATTTATCGTACTTCCGTTAATAAGATGACTTAATTGGTTGCATTGGGCCATTCTGAATACAAACACTTATATCACTTGGTGGAATAATCCCGCTCGAAGTAACCTTCAGGTCCACAACACATTCACTGACTCCACTGCATTCTCATTCTGGTTCTAGTTTAGGTCGTTTAGTTACATTTTCAAGCACATTAGAATGAGGTTAACATTTTGAAGTATTCTTGGGCGAAAAAAAATCATCAAACTACTTTGTTTTACTTTGTATACAGACTTTGTTAGATCAAAATGACATAACTATGTCATCAAGGTACAGCGTTCACAAAGATAACCACAGATCAATTTACTAACTGACTGTCCTAGCTGACGACAATCCGTGGGTTTGAGGCCGGCCTTGAATATGATGCGTGCGTAGCATGAGTAGATAATTTTGAGTACGAAACGTGAGCTTCGAGCATGGCCGAGACGGCCAACAATACTCTATAGCGAATCGAGTGAAAGTGTGAAGTAAAACAGAAAATGACTAGTATTTTCTCGTAGAATAATTTATATTATATAAATCATCAAAATTATTACCGACTGTAATTTATTTTAAATCAGGTAATATTTGGGGGAAGGGGGGGGGGGCTTAGAACCACCACTGCTTACCTCCAATGGAAAACATCGTTCGGTGTGAACCCATGTGCAAGCATCAGGGAATCTTTGAATGTAATTCAGTTGATTTATATTCAGCCAACTAGTCAACAAGTGTTTCCTTTTGTATTTTGTGATATAATTATTGTTACTACAGATTCCTTCACCATTTCAGCTCGAAAGTCAGTATCTTGCTTTGTAAATTTGAGTTCTACCAAACACATTATCTCCTATAAATTAGGTGTTTTCATCCTTACGAAATTTATAAATGAGCACCCGTCATTCAACAATAGCTCTGACAAGAAACAGTCACGATAATTATTCTACCCTGGTCTTAAAAATTTCTTTTTCCACCAAAGTATTTTTCGCTTTTGGTGACATTTAATTATGATAAAAGTCGGAGCAACACGCGCAGCGATGTGTGGATCCATCGGAAACGGAGAGGGTTCTGATTATCAGTGGAGACTTGTGTCCGGACACAAGTTGGTGCATGCGCGGGCGATGTTGCCGAGTTGCTGAATACTTGTATCTGGCGATTATCGCCCGGTGTGTACTAGCCTTTAGGAATTATTTGTGTTAAAAGTACATCTGAGAATAAATATAAAGTTAAGTATCTGAATGTTATAGAACGGTGAATTAACTTTAGGAAATATATGTGTTAAAAGTACATCTGAGAATAAATTTAAGTGTCTGAACGTAATAGAAATAAAATTATTCATAATTTTTTTTAATGCAATTGAAATCTAAAATAACATTGAAGGCCGGAGTACCCCTATCCAAATTTTCCTGTCACCCGATCAGTAATTCTCCCGGTACCCCTTTTCACCTTCAGCTTACCACAATCATCTCCCGTTTCACATTCTGCATGTCCTATCCACATCCGGTCACCTTTCATTCTATGTTTTCTACCCTGTCTTCCGTCTCTATGTGTATTTATATATTTTTTTTTTAGGTCCCTGTCGACCAAATACCGGCGACAGGGCGGGTTTTTGTTTAATTTTCCCGCCCATTAAACCATGGACAACATGTAATCAGCCCGCCAGGGCGACAAACGACTTTCTTTTAGTGTTTTTTATGATTTTACCTACAACGATTGACTTTCGAGAGCCCCTCGGGGCTGGGGTTTGTCTTATCAGTATCATTCAGTGTTTATACATGTTAAATGTCAGAAATAAGTGTTACAAAAAATAAAAAGTCCTATCAAACAAACATAAAATAACATTAATACATTTTTCTACTGTAAAAAATCAATTTCTCTTCTTAACACATTTTTAAATATCAAATAGCTACAATTGAATATATTTTTAGGCCTATTATTTCCTATCTCTATTGATAAATGATTATCCATCACATCTTTTTTGATAAATTAATGTGAAGCATCAAGCTAATAAACATCTCAGAATATATTCTATCTTATCAATTATAATACTCATCATCTAAATAGTTTCTATGGACACTCAATGTTCAAAAATGCATTGGGGAGGGGCCTATGTACTCTTCTGTTTTAAGAAACCTCCCCAAACACTCCCTCCCCCACACTCCCATGATTTAAACAATAGTTTCACAATTGAAAGCCCCCCCCCCCCCTTGCCACTCCACAAACCTAAAACGTTATTGGGCTTCTTATTATTTTTATTATAGAATCATAATATTGAAATTTCATTCCAATAGCTGTTTGTATAGGTAGATGGATAGCAACCCAATTATGAAGTAAAATGCTAAATTTAATATTGTTTTATTTATTAATTAAAAATGTTTTGGTGTGTATGATATAATATTTATGATAAAGAACATAAAATGTTGGTAACTGCTGATGTACTAATCTATCCTAATATCCCTAGTCCCATCAAACAGATAAGATTAAATCTAATCTCAGAGTGTGATAAATACTCACCTGTTCATTTGGCTATCTGGTAGAAAGTGGTGAAACACGATATAAGCTTATTGCAAATAATATAACTTAGAGAAAAGTTTGGATTATTTAGTGGAAGTGAATAATAAAATCAGTGAAGTGTAATAAATACATATTATAACCTATTTCTGAGAGTCCATGTGCCCACAGAACTGTTGATAATTTAAACCAATTTCTGACTATCTTTATTATAAACATTTATAAACGTTTATTAATTAATGATTAATCTAAAAATGCTTGTAGCACTGAAAAGACTTTAATCATATTTAGTAAGGATGTCAAACTCAATTCCTCGGTACATCGATTCTTAGCTCTCAAAGGAAAGTGCTGTCATTTAAACGAAACGATAAAATTTCATAAATTGGTAATATTTCTTAGTTACCCTTATGAGTTATTTTGCAGTTTCACTTTAGTATCGATAAAATGTAAATTTACTGAACATAATCTTTGTGTTCTAGTGAGCTTGCGCAAATAAAATATGGCCATTTTGTCCAAGTATTTTATTTACTATTGGCACTTTTAATTTTTTTTAAACCATATTAGATTATGGTATAAAAATAAATAACATTTTCACTTTCTATCGACCCCTCTGAGAGAAAAGTATGATAGCAAAAACAAACCAAAATCGAGATATTTATAAAATTTTGATGTGTCATGACCATGCATGCATGACCAACCAAAACCGAAAAAGTTATTTTCGCGATGCCATCTGTATGTGTATCTCGGACTAGAACCAAAACCATTTTATTGATCGGACTAAAACTTGGTATCTGGGGTTTTCATAAGGTTCTCCCGAGGAGTTTTTGGAATAACTAGAATTTTAAGGATATTTTACTGAATAGCAAAAAGAGAAAACCCGATATATTTTTTTAATCCGATGTGAATAGTTAGACTAAATTTGGCAACCAGTCACTGTTTAATATTGTAAATAAAATGGAAACTCTCGTTTTTCCATGAGAACTACTTCTGGACTACTTTACTTAAGCGGAAATTTCCAATTTTGATCATATTTCCAAAATCTTTTGAGAATCGAAATAACTTAACATTGTAAAGATGTAGTGCTATTGGATACTAAGATTTTTTATTCGAAATATATTTTTATAGAATCTATAGTTTTTGAGCTTATAAGCTGATATATATATATTTTTTTAATATTAATATCTTTTAAATTGTGAAATGGATTGTTATGCTGTTTGATAGACAGACATGTTCCCCTATTATCAATGTTTCTCTAACAGTGTGTATTATTTCATTTGTGCTCTTTGGTGAAGTGTTTCTGGATCAATGTGTATTATTTCGTTTCATAAATATTACGAGCTTTTAGTAAATGTCTCTGATTTAAGATAAAGGAGAGAGAGAGAACTTCTGTGTGGTGCACCATAACATTTATTTTTTGAGACGAGGTTGAATGAATGGTAATGGATTGGAATTGATAATGTTGAGTAATCGGAAATGAATTTCGAAAAATTGAGGTTCAAATTTGAGAATCGGAAAAGAGAAAAAAAAATCGTGGCATTTATAATTTTTATTTTTATGAGTGTAAATTAAAACTCACAAAATTGGTTATTTTTATTTATGCTTTTAATAGCACAATTTTCCGACAACTTAGCTAAGTTGGCAGCGTGTCTATCTACCGAGTTATGGGTCCCGGGTTTGATTCCTTGAATGATATAAAAATTGATTATTGATGAAATGTGGTTTTACCTTTTTTCAGTGACTAATTAACGGCCGTGGGTTGGATTTGTGTCTGTTCTTGATTAAAGTTAGTTTATAATTCGTCTGCTGATATAATCAATCATTCGGTTCAGAAAGTGAAAGTTAAATACCTCAAATAAATCATATAAAAAATAACACAATTATAATTTATTATATTTTAAGTTTCAGAAATGTCGACAAATCAACAATATGTATGATGACCCATCAAGAGCGACGTTAAAGAGCTCCATTAGAACACCTAAGACGTGTCGGTGATGTATAAACACGATGATCAATCTAAAGATCCTTGAAAATGTCCCTGAAGTGCAGGTGGCAACTGTATGGGTTCAGTATTCTATCATTCTTGAGCTTGTTAGCCACAGAACCATCCGACAGTCCTCAAAGTGCCCTTGGCTTGTTTCATGGCTACACCACTGCTCTGGGAGTGAGAGGTACACTCAAACCTCCGGATGTAGTCACAGATGAAGTTAAGCAAATTCTGAAGGGCGTTAATATTCCAACTTCCTGCCCCTTAGAAGTAGATGAACTTAATTCAGCCTGTGTTGAATGTCAAGGTTAGCATTGACTCAGATAATTTATCAAAATCCCTTTAAATCAGTGGAAAATTATTGTAATAATTCAAAGAATACTATTTTTAAGGTAATGCAAAATATATTAGGATAGTTATAATTTAGGCTATTTCCATTACACCTTGAATTATAATCAGCATTTTCGCTTTTAAGTAATAGAACCTCTCAAAATCGTATTTACAGGGCTTGACCTCATGAGCTATTGCAATTTTGGTTCGTATTCCTTTCCCCCTTCGAGTTTAAAATGTTTTTAAATGTATTAAATAAATAGATGAATATTTTTTTCAGATCCAAATTATATTTACTGCAACATTACGGAGAGTCTCATAACTGAAGATCTTGATGGACTTGACCAAATCAATTTTCTGCGCATCGATACAGAAAGCCTTCACCAAATTAAATCAAGATTTTTTGGAGAACTTGATGTGAAAACTCTTGATATAAGATATACCGGGCTCCTTAGTTTGGACTTTGATCTGTTTAGTGGCATTCAGAACCTAAGAACCCTTATAATAAGATCACCTAGTACAGTAGTGATACAACGAAGTAATCCCAATTTTGTTTTCACTGGTCTTGAGAATCTCACGTCACTCTTTTTGGAAAATAATCTAAAATGGGATGTCAATACTACAGGTACACATAATTTAACAACATGTTTGATTTTTGCTGTTCCTTTGTGAGTTATTGATAGAGCCTCGTAAAAATGGTTTTATAGAAAAAGTATTTGATTCCATCTTTGTATGGTAATTTTCGCTTTATCGCATCTCACCATTTTTACGGGGCTCTAGTTATTGATTATTTCTCCAATAATTTTCCTTCTCTTTTATTAATATTAAAATATAAGGAATTGTTGACCCCCTCCCCCACTGCAGTGGTGGCTCATAGATAAAATTAGTGGGGATGCAGCTCCAGAAAATTGTTAGCCTTTGTTTTAAAATTGGGTAAAAGGAAAAAAACATGTAGAAAAAGAAAATTTATTCAGGAACTTGATAAAATCTTAGCAAAAAAAAACCAAACATGTTTTACTTACTTTAACTTAAATTGTTACAGTTCAAGCTTGATCCATTCATTTAAAAATAAAATCATTTTTCTTGTTTTAATTTGCGCAAAAAGTTTAATAATTTTCTCCTTGATCTTTGGATGACAATTTAGGAAATTTTTCTCCATTGAAAGTACTGCAAGCGCATTTAGTCTTTCTGTTAAATAAAAGAACCGAAAAAAAAATCAAATAGAATAGCTGGAAGCAGAATAATAATCTAATTCTACACTCTTCTACACTTTATCGCATTCAAGAATATGGTACATGTTTTTAAGCACAACACACGCTGAGTAAAAAAAAAACTTCCTTCCGCCATCACGCTATAGCTGGCACTGCTAGAGCAACAGTGCTCTCTCTACCTGGCAGTACCACCTTCCTTCCCACTCCCTCCTATGTGCGCATGCGCACAACCGTTAAACACCACGTCGCTGGCACTGGTAATCGCACAGTTCCATACAAATATTTTGGTATCTTTTTCATAAGCTGGGGGATGGCTACTGAAGTACTGACATTAATCTTAAGGAATATATATTGTACTACAAATATAAAGGAAGAATTAAATAAAAAAAGACTAATTATATTAAATGTTATCGATAATATCAAGTGGAAATAGGGGGTGTAGGGGGTGCTACAGTTCCGCAGTGCCTATACACGAGCCGCCACTGTACCCCTGATATCTAGTCTGGGCTGGCATATACATTATTTCATTTTGTGTATTTGTTCAACTATGCAGTATTATATCAAATAGTTCAATTTTATTTTAAATACAAATGATAACATTAAAAATAAAGTAAAGTAATATCACCGTTAATTTGAATAAGCTTAAGTGTGTCTGTACCAAAATTTTATCAAATTTTCATTCAAAGAATGGTATTCATAGCGTTGGCAAGAAAACTTAATTCTATTTTTCCCTTATATTTCTATACAACATAAATAAATTTGTGTTTTTTTAAACAAATTAAAGGGAATCTTAAAATAAAGACCCAAAAAAATGGAACACATTTTCTCCAATTTGCACATCTAAATCACTATCAATGTCATAAAGTAAGCTCATACAAGTAATCTTTAAGCAACAATAGCCAAGCAGGCTAGTAATCCAATCGGTTATCTCCTTTTTATGCTCTTGAAACGCTTAGGAGAAAGGAAGTATTGTGATAGTCTAAAAAATTGAATGTGATTTTGATGGCTGTTGAAGTTTCATGACCCTCTAAACAAAACAATATATATACGGCATTGCAAATAAATATGTATATATATATTGCAATGCCGTATATTTGTTTGTCAATCGGTTTGTCTGATGGTATGTCTGTATTACTCGGCCTTGAGCCGAAACCATATAACCAATCATACTGAAATTTGGTATCGGGTTTTCACAAAGTTCCCCAAAGGGATTCTTAGAATTATTTACCTTACACCAAAATTAAGGGTAGTTTACTAAAAGGTGAAAAGAGAAACCATTTGTTTTCTCAAAATCGGCTTTTAAAAGTTTGATTAATATTTGAATCCAGGCACTGTTTAGCATTATAAACATAATGGATATTATATTTTTTTGAAAAAAAAAAGGCTGATATCTCCAAATTTTGAGATACTAAATGACTTATCATTGCATTATGTTTGATTGTTAAAGATAAAAACATGTATTTGATGGAATATTGTATAAAAATAATATTCTCTAAGTTTTAGGCAAATATTTTTTTTTATGTAGCTTTGGTTAAGGGGAAGTTTAAAATGCACAGCACAAATAATATGTTTCTCTAACAATGTTTAATATTTCATATAGGTCCTAAGCTCTTTGGTTAAATACTTTATTCTTTTTCATTATGTTTCTATTACAATATATACTATTTTAGTTCACTTATAATCGATCGATACCCTTAGGCAAAAACCGAAACTGTATTATGCATATAGTTTAACCTTGATGTTTAGAAGTTACATGGCCATACCTAGAGGGAAAATTGTTATTTATAATTCTAGCTCTGCAGTAATTTGTTGAAGACAGATTTTTTTTTAATTTTGAAAGCTTCCATAGATAGTTTTAAAGATTAATTTTTTAAATAGATGTGTGGGGAGGGTGCTACATGATGAATAATACTGTATATTTTATTTTCTAAAAGGCTTTTATTTAGCACTACGTCTTACTACCTATTCGCGTTATACTCTGGTAATTTATCAAAGCATAGTTTACTAATTATTGATTTTTTTAAACTAGAAATAATTTAAATGGTTACAACAATAGTGTTTAAAATTGATATATGAACTGTGATTTAATTAATTACTAAGATATTAGGTTTGTTTTCTTAAAAAACAATTTAAGGATTGTTTATTAATGATCGATTTTTTGAAAATATGAGATTTATTAAAATTTGTTGATAACAACTTGGTTTAAAAGGTATATCTAATGAGTGTTTCATTTAAGTAACAAAATAATGTTTTGTTTTTCTGAAGAAAATGTGGGGCTTACTACTGATAACTTTTTTTTTAGTTGTTATAAAATAGAATAGACCACATAATAAATTATGCATGGTTGTGTAGTACTATTTATATTTTACTGTGGAGTTAAACATATCTGGAATAAGTAAGGCATATGTGAACTACCATTTAAGTTTCTAGATGATGTTGCAACAATTAGACATTATAAATATAGATTAAAATAATAAATATAGCTTGGTAAATATTTTTTTTAAATAATCAAGTGTATTTTTTGTCTCCAGGAAAAGAAATTATTTTCCCAAATCTGAAAGTGTTCGTTTTGAGAAGTGATTCACATTTGTTCATTTCACCAGACACATTTAAGTGGTTAAGGAAATCACCTGTCACTCACCTTTACATTCAAAATACCTTTTTCAACGTGAATAAATGTCAAGGTAACTCAAGTTTTAACAATTAACTAAGAGTGTAAAATGTGTTTAGCTTCATTTGCTTAGTGTATAGTGATTGTAAGGTTATAGTGCAAGTATTGGAATACGATATTGCATTTACTTACATTTTTTCCTAAATACTCTGTCCTTTGATTAGTTAGGTTGTAGAAATTTAAATTGATTAGTTAGGTTGTAGAAATTTAAATTGTGTTAAGTGGAACTATAAATATATTTTTTAATAACTATAAAAAAATAGCTTACCTAAAGTCCTATAACTATAAAAAAAATAGCTTACCTAAAGTCCTCTATAGATTCTCCAATAGAATGGAGTGATAGTAAAGTTTAAATCACATGTGTTCGTTGTAGATAGACAATTATCACACAGCATGGGTGGATATGCCATAGGTAGAATAAATAAAATATTGCTTCAGTCAAAACCTATATTTTGATTTTATTCACATGGTAATAGTTTTTTAATATCTGTCATGAGCATAGTGGCATTAGATGACAACTTTTTAAATTAACAGAAAAAGTTGTCATTCAATTCCAAGACACCCCTGACAGATATTCAACACATGTTGATATGACCATGTGAAGAAAATTAATATCCATATTTCTACTGAAGCCATATTTATTTTTATGACAAAAAAAAGTTCGATATAGACTCCCACGACATTCATAATAAATATCAGCACATAGGCCCCTTAAATATTACCAAGCTACGTCATAAATGCTCTGTCCAAGAAGTGTTCATAAATACTGGGATTAACACTTAAGCTCTATCTATACCACTTAAATGTGTATTTTCAGAAATCCTAGAACCTTTGCAAAGTACATTAACATTCCTTGATGCAAGTGGGTCTACCTTTGAAGACAATAGTCACCCAACACAAGAGCAGCCTTTGCCAAACATACTAGAGAAACTTATGATTGGACTACAAAGCAAAGAAAACAACTCAACCAGTATTCAAGGCTTAAGCTTCGCCAACTCCCAATTGACATCTATTCCTTACAAAGCTTTGTATATTGTCAGAGGTTCTTTACAATATCTATCACTATCAAGAAATAATATCGATACTTTAAGCATGAGGTATGTATTTTTTGAACATATTTTACAATTGCATTGACATAAAGCACATAGGTACGTGATCCAACATAATTATAATATTACTGTAGAGGCTGATAATGTTAACACCATTAGAAAATTAATTTATCATAAGGTAAGGAGATTCCTGAAATGACAAAAGAATATTCTCCAAACATAAACACAAACCGGGTGTTTTTGTGAAAACTTTCCACCAAAATATCTCGAAAACAACGCATTGCAGAAAAAAAATGTTTTAAACATAAATTGTTTGGCTCTGGGGGGAAGTAAGGTGGTGAGGCTGAAATGACCTTGGGTGGAGTTGCTAAGGTGACGTTAAGGTCACTTTTAGTGGGTTTTTTTTAATGAGACTACCTATTTTTTATTACATATTCCTGTATTGTGCCATTTTCAAAATGGTGGTTTTAAGCTAAGGGTCTTATAACACCCGTACAGAAAATTTGTCACGACCGCCAATATCACTATCTACAACAAATCCATTTAGTGTATGTATGCCCTTTCAGAGTTATTTCTCCCGCTTACCGATACCCTAGAGATATTAGATTTGGATTTGGTATGAACATTATTTAGCATACCATTTTTATAAGAAAAATCCTCAATTTCAGTATGGCTGATCCAAAATGGTGGATAAAACTTACAAATTAAGTCCTAGAAAGCTTACATTTTGTCTGGGCGCTATATAGCAGTGATGGCAAAACAAAAGAATCCAGTACCTACTCTCTCTATCACCCTTTTACAGGGCCGCCCCAATTCCGACCAAAACGGCAGCGTTGCTATCTCTTGATACTTATCACTATCATTATTTGTCTTTATTATCATGTACACCATTTCAATCAATCCTAATCAATACCCGTGTTGTAGCGATAAGAATTGAAAGTACGTTTATGACCAAAAAAAAAGGGGGGGGGGGCGGGGGAATTATGGTAAACATTCGTTTGAAAGCGCTGCAAAATTGTACCAAAAGAGACCATTACTTAGCAGTTTATAGTTATTTATTATTGTATATGTATATGGCCAATCATTGATCAGGATGTTATAATTATTTATTTAATTCCAGGTATAATCGCCCAATTTAAAAATAAATGGTTAGTCGGCTATTTTATATATATTCACATTATAGTTGGCACCATTAGTGAGTACTCCTCAACCCTTTTTTTATTTGCTCCCATGTTGAATCTAGTGTAGCTACCCCCAACCCCGTTACCGTGGGCCTAGCGTGACAGGCTGGGCTTTGTGGGATGGATAGCTAGTGGCATATAATTGTGTGGTTCGTATAATATGGTTTATTGGAATAGATTAACTAAGCTAACATTGTTTAATGTGATGTAGGATTTAAAACTAATTGATACGGTAGAGTTTGTAAAACGGTACTCGTTCTGTTAATGTCCCTACTCAACAATCCGCGTCCAGACTTATCTTTGACACTGTAACCCTAGCTGGTATCGAACATCCGCCCTTCCTGCGCTGTACTGTTACTATCGAGCACTGACTTCTAGGATGGGTTGGGGCGTCCTCCACTGTGCAGAACAGGGACTCAAACTGTAGGATATTCTCCGCACAATTTGGTTAGACTTGGTAGTTAAGGTGAGGTAGAAGGGATAGCAAGTGTTTTTACAGTTTTTATAGAATTGAAAGTTTTTGGCCAAAATAAATCAAATATTTCTCCAGTAGCAACATAGAGTTTAGTTTTCTGCACATGCTAATATCGACAGATCTTGAATATCTGTCAAGGGTGTCCTGGAATTTTGTCAAAACTTTTGAAATAAAGAGAAAAAGTTTTGACAAAATTCCAGGACACTCTTGACAGATATTCAAGATCTGTTGATATTAGCATGTGCAGAAAACTAAACTCTATGTTGCTACTGGAGAAATATTTGATTTATTTTGGCCAAAAACTTTCAATTCTATAAAAACTGTAAAATTACTCGCGCACCCTTCTGCCGCACCTTAAGTATGTGAGCACTTTGGACTAGCCCCACTAGCAACTGGCGTATGTCTCTCTCCTTTTACTGAAGGTTCAAAGATCGCTGTTATACCTAAAAAGTATGGGCGTTTCCTCTTAGATACTAGTTTTGACACTGCTCTCTGTTATGCCACGTGGCAAAACAGCTGATGTTGTTCACTAGGCTTATGTCATACTTGCATACTCTAGAATCTAGATTGACTAAAGCTGCAAGCTATGACACTAGAACACAGACAAATAATATACCCAGACACTCAGCCTCCAGGTTAAAGTGGTTGCTAGGATCGCTGAGGTTAGTCCTATAATCACCCAGCAGTGACACTAGCGAAGCCCAGTGTTGAAGGATTCAAGCTGGCAAAAGGAAAGCAGCGAAACGCCCGTAAGTTTGAGAGTCTGTTTCTTTCTTGTATGTGCACTAGGCTCATTTTTGTCTGCCTAGACACACCAGTATCATAATTTTTTTAAATAGAGAAGGACATTTCCACATTTACCATTTGAAAGAAGACATGTTAGGCTCTCAAAAAGGCACAAAAAGTAATTAATGGGTTTGTTCAAATGATACTTAGTTGTGGTCAAATTCAGTAAATTTAATGATAAAAAAATTCAGAAACTTATAAAACACAAAGACCATCAACTGGCAATATTTTTGATAAAAACCTCGAGAATTTTTATTTTAATCTATTGAGAAATTAAGACATAATGGTTCAAAACCCTTTCTTTTATTTGCCTTAACGTTGCTATATTTGTAACAACGACATATTCCAAGGTCAAATATCTCCAAAAAGATAACTAGTAAAAAAATTTTGCATTGTAGACGTATATGGATGCACATACTTTTACTCTGAAAGCCCGTTAGTTTGATTATATGTTTCAAACAAGTAATAGGCTTTACATTTAGTGATAAAACGCAAATAAAAAAAACCATACAAAATACATGCTAAGCAAAGAAAGTTTCAAAAGAAGTTTGTTATTTTAACATTGGGCCAATTTATTATCACAGAGAAAACACATATTGAGGTCGATAATTTAGAGACTACTGCGAACATCATATAGTTTGACAGGGTTAATGAGTTTAAATATTTAGGAACAATTTTAACTAGAAATAACCATATTAGATTGGAAGTGAGGATATGGGAGTGGGGGAGGGGGGCCTCAAAATTTCCTAAGAGAGCTACAGTTAAAGGGAAATAATAAATGTTCGGGAACCACTGTTTTATATGGACACAGCTTCAAATCTATCCCTTGAAATAATCCTTTGACTTTCTTGGACAACGGTGGTTGAGGGTCCTCGGCCCCCAAATCTCCGTTGCAACTTTTAGAGTACAGCATACATATTAATTTTTCTCAGAATACCCCACTGGTGAAACTTCATTTCTTACTTTACATGACGAGAAAAAAAATTGTGTTTGAAAACAATAATTATATTTGGTTCTAAATTAGATTAGGCTACTGGGGAATGGAGGAGGTTTTGTCATAATGATGAGTTATAGACCCTGTACTTTTCAGTAGACATTGTTGGGATAATCAAATATCACATATTTCGGTTTGCTGGACATGTAGCAAGAATGGGAGAATCTATAACTGTGTTAAGGTTATTGACTGACAAACCTAATGGGAAGAGACCTTTGTAAAAACCTAGATGTAGATGGGAATATGGCATTAGAATGGATCTGGAAGATAAAGGGTGTAATGAGGTGGACTGAGTAGAGCTAGCTCAAGATAGATATGGATGGCGTACTTTTTTAGATCCGGCAATGAACTTTCAAGCTCCTAATGCCATTAAATATTTAAGTAAGGCCTGTTTGAAAACATATTACATCTACTTCAATATTTCTTTAGCACAAATATATAATAAAATTTTCTTCGCGTGGTGACCTCAAAAGTTCTTGAATATCCGTCAAGGGTATCCTGGAATTATATGACAACCTTTTCTCTTCATTTAAGATTTTGTTAGATAATGCCACTATGCTCATGACATATATTCAACAACTGCTGATATTACTATGTGAATAAAATTAAACTATATGTTTGTACTGAAGCAATATTTTATTTATTTTGTCCAAAAAAAGGTTTTGCTATATAAAAAAAACCTGCAAATACACTGGCCTTTCCTCGCGTTCCCTACATCCCCACCTTAAATAGTTTATTGTACAGGGTAGGCAGTCATTCATACGTACAAGTAGTAACAAGACCTCATATTTGAAACAAATAATATAAATGAATCCGAGTTCATCACTGAAAACTAATATTACTTCCTCACTACACATTTCTACAATAATTAGCAATACAATGTTTTAACAACATAATATTTTTTATATTATTTTGTTCAAATCTAAAATATGTATTTTTTTTTATTTTCAGAGACAACATGTCGAATCTAAATGGTGAAGCAAATCAAACAATAAATATAAATGACGCGAATGAGACGCAGCTGATGTTTCCATTTATGCCCAAACTTCTAGAACTGGATCTGAGTGATTGCGCGCTCTATGCTCTAAGTCACTCAATTTTCGTCAATTTTCCAAATTTGGAAATATTAATACTTTCGCGCAACAAGATAATGAGTATCAACCAAAGTTTTTTTGAAAATTTATCAAAACTTCTTTATGTTGATTTTTCTAATAATGAACTTAAGAAAATGAACGAAATTGATATAAATAATATCAATTTTCCACCCAGTATTGAGATACTTGATTTTTCAAACGTGAAGCTAAAACGTATATGGAATTTGAAAGGCTTAGGGAAGAATTTAAAAAAGCTTTCACTGTTCAACACTGTAAAAACTATGAAATACATACATCCAAATGTTTTACAAAATTTGACTGGTTTAGAAGTGCTAGATTTGAGTGGTAATAAAAATATTGATCAATACATACCTAATGGACAGTTTGAAGGTTTGGGTTCGTTGAAGGAACTCTATTTGAATAATTGCAATATACAAAATATTTCCACAAATAATCAATCTGACCATATAGATGCACACCCATTTGAATCATTGATATCATTGAGATTTATTGATATGTCATCAAATGCATTATCTATTTTAAAAAGCGACAATTTTAAGCACTTGAAGAACTTAGAAAGGTTGAATCTTAACAGTAATAAAATAGTTTCTTGGCTTTCGTCAGTTATATCTGAGAATACAAATTTGAAAGAACTTGATCTTGGAAACAATTTGATTAGTTCCATAACAATTGCAATGATACAAGACTTAGCAAATCTAGAGCAAGTGTACATGCATGATAATCCTTATAGTTGTGACTGCGATGTGATTAACTTCGTTGAATTTATCAATGAAAGTAAATCGCATAACTTAACTATACCATTTATAGAGTGGAGTGACAATATCTACAACTGCATTGATAGGAAACTCTCCTATTACATACCGTTTACAGAATATCAAGACTCAAGTTGCATTATCGAATCAATCTCGTCTAAAGAAAGTACATTTATCATTTACGCTGTATTGGCAATTTTAGTCACAGTATTAACAATTTTTGGAATAATTTATTGGAAATGGTGGAACATAAAGTACTTTGCTCATATTGTCAAAGATGCCACTATTCTCAGTTTTATGGACGACGAAAGGAGTACAACAACGAAAGACCGTGTATTCAAATATGATATATTTGTCTCGTATAGTGATTGTAACAGGGAGTGGGTATTGGATGAACTTTTACCAAACTTAGAAAATGATTCAAATCTTAAAGTGTGTCTCCACGAACGTGACTTTCAGGTAGGTCTAAGCATTCTAGAAAATATAATTGCTAGTATGGATCAAAGTAGGTTCATTTTATTAGTAATCTCTCCGTCTTTCCTGCAAAGTCAATGGTGTCAATTTGAGCTACATTTGGCTCAACATAGATTACTTGAAACCAAAAGGGAAGAACTAATACTGGTGTTACTTGAAGAAATTCCCAGATGTAAGAGGTCGAAAATGTTGCACTACTTGATGAGAACTAAAACATATATTGTATGGCCTAAGCAGCACAACGATATGCAGACAAAGAATTTTTTTGGAAAAGATTACGTCAAGCGATTGTGCTCAGTCCAGAACTACACACAAATGAATCCTCATCATTCGCCTAAATGATAAATGTATGTTACAACATATTAAAATTAACCAAAAAGGGATTTTAAGTAGATCCGTAGGCAATATGTGAGGATAGTATTTCTGTTTTAAATGAACACATTATCAAAATTGAAATTGCAATTAATGACATATCAAGTACCAATATGTATTTTTTAGTAAGAATTGTTATTATGGTCAAATATGATTTACCATGGTCTTACTATCTATTTATTGTTGATACCAGAACATTATTTCATGAAAAGCTCCATTCATTATGAAATTTGTCTTTGATTTTGCTTAAGTTTTGTTAAACTAGTTTATAAAATCGGTAGCTAAATTCAAAACCATCATATTGATGTTTGAATTATAATTTGCAAATCACTGCTTTATTCATTTTCAAATTGTGAAAAAGGAACTTTCTAGATTATGTTTTAAATCTAGTACCACACTAAAAAATAAAATGGTTTTATGTTTATCTTAATTTCTATTTCAAGTTAGTCAAAGATCACACTTATTTCAAAAAATTATATGCTTTATTACTACTACTTAATTACTAATAACTGTAACAAGCTTTGAATATTAGGGGAGAATCGAGTAGTAACGGACACTTAAGGTTTTTAAATTTAATTTATAATTTCATTAAGTGAAAATAAGGCAAATGACATGTCAACATTAAGATTACATATGTATTTATATACCTGCTGTATTAACATATCTTGTAGAAAACATTCTTCTTTCTAGAGTCATTTAAAAAAATGCTTGGTTCAGTTTTATAAAGTACTGTTGGTTAGTACCGGACATAATACAGTATTATAATTTTTTAACCAAATTTGGACACCAATATTCTCTTATTGTATTAAGATGCTTTCTCACAAAAATCACATTCATAAAAGAGAGATTTAATTCTGTATTTTCGTGCGCCCACCCTTGGCAAAAGTCGCACTTTATCCAGTCCTCGTCAAAATTTTATCAGCATAGTATGCACTCGGTTTTATCTTCAACTTGTTCGCTCAAAAGTTGTGCCAAAGTTTGTTAACTTTTATGTTATTTTGATGTAGCTTTATTTATTTTTTTGTAGTGGCTTCCAACTTAGTTTTTTATTTCTCCATTTTTGTGAATAATTTTCTTCTAATTGAGCTTTATAAGGACTTGATTTTAGTATTTCGCTCTTAGCACCACGTCTTCTTCTAACATGTAACCTGTGTTCTGAAGCGACAGGCACTGGTGACACTTGTGTGATTATGGTGTGGAAAAATCTAGTTGAAGGAGTTGATGACTGTGGAATCTTTGATGTTGAAGTTTGTGCTGTTCAAGTTGACTGTTTTGAAGTAATGAAAGTAAATAGCTGTGGAATTGTAGGTTGTGGAGATACAGAGGTTGAGGTTCTTGGAGATTCAAATGTTGGTTGTAAATTTTCGTGTCCATAATTTGATGTGAGTGTAGTCTTAGGAGATGTTGATTGTAGAGTTCCTGGTTCATTTTTCAATATATCTATGTCTACATAGACAGAGTCAGGAATATCTAGTCCTTGGGATGGCAAATAGTCCAAATCTATGAATATGTTTGGATTATATGGATGTATACCTGTACATTCAAACCCTTTTTTAGCTATATCCATTCGGCAAATTTTGGTAAAAGCATAGCTTACTAATCCAACTACATCATAATCTGTTATCCTGGAAAAAGGATTATGTCGCATCCAAATAGCACAAGCTTCATTATATGAGGCTTTAAAAGGCTTCATTATGGTCCTAACAAGTGGTTGCAGTTTGTGCGCAGAAAAGGTATACAAACAAGCAGAACATTTCATTTAAGGAAAGTGTTTGCACCCATAAAGAACCGTACTTTAATTAATATATAGCCAGGCCTCCACCGTGGTTCGGATTCCACGTTAAACTGTAGTCCTTCATTTCATCTCACAATCACCCTACCATTACACATTAGCGTAAGTGCGTATAACCCGAACGGGTAGTAAGACGCGGTGCTAATAATAATAATAATAATAATAATAATAATAATAATAATAACAGCTGTTTCGAGATATGTTAGCTAATATTAACTATGTGTTATGTTTCAAAGCTTGTCATACGTCATCAATCTTTCGAATGGTTTGATGCAGCTTTCTACTATTGTCTATCCTGGGCCAAGATTTTTGTATACCTTTGTACCTTCTTCTGCCAACATCCTTTGCTATCTGATTCATGTACTGTACTTCAGGATTGGTCTCCCTCTTTAACTTCTTCTTTTCACAACTCCTATATTATCTTCGTCAAATTATCATATCTTAGCATTTATGGCCCACCCTAACTCTTCTTTGCTGTATACTATTCCAAACTTTCCCTTCTTTATTTACTTTTCTTGACACTTCTCTATCCATCCATAGTATTTTCAACATTCTTCTGTAACACCACTCTTCAAATGCTCCTATTCTTTTCCTTTTAGTTTCACCAATAGTCCATGTTTTACATCCATAAAGCACAACGCTTCAAACAAAAGACCTTATGAACATTTTCTTGTTTTCCAAATGTATTCTATTCGAGGCTAGTAATGTCTTCTTGTTATGAAAAGCATTCTTTACCTGCGCTTATCTACTTACTGTATAATATATTAATCTTTCTTTCTTCTGTTATCATCGGATAATTTACTTCCTAGGTAGCAGAACTCCATTACTTGCTGTAGCATTACTTCTAGTTATATATTTATTTGATTGATTTCTCATCATGACTTTTGTTTTAGCGAGTAAAAGTGATATGCCAGGTTCTTTTTATTTCTTTATTGTGATTTTTTCTTGATCAAACTCTCATCCTTCTGAAAAATGCGATATTATATTTAATTTTATCTCAATACATTTTTTAATGTTGTGTTGTAGCAGCAAAGATATTTGGTGTTGGCTTTAAAAATCATCTGTGATGGTTTCCCACATGGTGTAGTAGTCTTTTAGGACGGATGGTATTCAACTAAGATCCTTAACTAACAAAGCTAGAGATTTTCTAAGAGGTTGAAAATATTTTAACTTCTTGTTTTCAGTTTTTCATCTTGTACTTGTGGTGGGCATCTGGACAAGGTTACTTTTAATTAAATCAAAATACGTCCCTTGCGCCCCTACATTTTCGAATAAACCTAAATTTGATACTGTAAAAATAGAAAAACCATTATATAAAGGTTGGTGATTCGAACTAGAAGTTATAATCAACGTTATATATCATATTGAACCAAACCAAACCTAGAAATGGTTTAATATTTTTGATGAAAATATTGTTATCTGTGGTAATATCTGGTATCCCAGATTTATTAAAAAGGTTGATAGCTAATGGGATCAATCCTCCGAACTCATAAAACTCCAGGGGATCGGCTTAATAAAGAAACGTTCTTCTAATGCGTTTGGATGTGATTTGATGTATCTTGATGATTAAATAACAAGCATCCTTTGTAACTTCAATCATATCTCTAAGCCATAATAGTTCTTCGCTATTAACATGTATAATTCTTGAAACTTCAAGAGGAATTCGAATATTACTATATTTATCATTTTGAGTTAAAGCAACTTCTAAATTTAATACAGCTTTATAAATAAATGTGATATTTTTTCGTCTATTTATTAATGATGTTCAATAAATTGCATTCAGCCTACATGTTACATTGTATTATCCATACCATAATTCATAAACTTCATATGATACATAGGATTTAAATTTGTTTTAACAAAAGTTATCCCACTACCGCTAATATTATCAACCTATACTCTAAATAGCCTACTGTCCCAAACACCATCCCTAAACATTTAAACATTTGAAGCCATTAAAAAAGGAGTTTTACTGATAATTGCATCTCCTTTATGTTTTACACTGACGTTGAAAGCGGCATCACTAAACACTGACTTAATTGGTTCGGTCACTAATCTGTCAAACGAAGGGTCGTCAACGAGAACGACTCGACGATTGTAACAGTCTTGGAGGCCGAACAGAGCAAGTTTATTGTTTTTACTACAGTAACCTACATTGACTAGGGCATCAGCCACCTTTGTGAAAAATGTCAATTTTAAACTATTTGGAGGACCTCATAAGTAAATAACTTGCCATTGTTATGATCCAACTCACGATATAGATTGGTCTCTTTCGCTATCGTGGTTGAGCTAAAACGATAACCAAGTGTTGATAGCCGCTTTTGTGTTCTCCATGCTACAATATTCAGAATCTATTCTTTCCCTCTGACACTTAAATACAACTTATTAATAGGCATATTAGGATTAAAATTATTTAACCACTGTTCCAATTCACACATGGACATTTTTGTTATTTTTGTTTATACAGCATGTAGAACTTTCACAAACTGTTGCTAGCTTAATTTATAATAAAACTTTTGCAGATATATATTAATTAAAGTACGGTTCTTTATGGCTGCAAACATTTTCCTTAAATGAAATGTTCTGCTTGTTTGTATACCTTTTCTGTTCTACACAGCGATAATTTTCCTCTTTGGTTTGTAAATTGTCCATCGCCACCAGGTTGTCTTGGATCATTTGTTGTAGCGATTTCTCCCATTCCATCGGGAACACAGAAACTAGGTTCCCCCAGAACCTAACATCCACCGCACAATTATTCTACTTGTTCGGGGTAAAAACAACATTGCGCGGGTAGATTTTCAACTCCTTTCGCGTTTCCTGCTTCATTTTTCTTCATATTTTAGATAGATTGTCCCACTTTGTTTCGCACCGAGATAACCAAACAATTGTTGGTAGTAGTCCTTTTCTGAGTTCTGCGACGTACTCGTACTTGATTGATTTAAAAGATAGTTTAGAAACTACCCTAACTCCTGAAAGGAAAGCGCATTCGCACTTGTGGCAAGTACAGTTACTGACTTGGTGTCTGAGTACAATGCTAAGCCCATCTCCTCGGGTAGAATGCTTTGCAATTAATCTAAAAAGTACCTCTCTAACCTCTGTAACTCCTCGCAAGGAAATTTGGAGCGATGGCTAAAATATTTTTGGTAATAGTTGACCAAACCCAGAAAATCCTGTAGTAGTTAGATGGTTCATGGTGATTATACCTACGGACTGTGTATATTTGTAATTAATAAGTGGATAAACCTTTTGATGTAATTTGATATGCTGGATCTGTAATTCAAAGTTTCAAAAACGTACTTTTTTTTAGATTTATGATAAGTAATCACAACTGTCTTGCATTCGAGATAATTCTACATTTTAATTCATCACAATTCACAATGTGTTTGTAAGTGGGCAATTGACACAAGGATATTATATATTTAAATTATGATTTGGGACCATAGTATTTGGCCTACATCGACTCAATAAAAGAGTATAAAATCTTTGATACATCAAAATGAACCCCTATTAAACCAGTAAGTAGTCCCATTGTAACAATATGAATATCATCTATACTTTTCCCCCGATGGGATCTTAAAATATGGCATCGTCATCTCTATGAAAATCAAACGTTTACAGCCAATATATTTCCGCAATAACTCATCAATGGGATGGCAATAAAACCTAATTTCTTCTTCAAGCGTCAAGGTAGAGCCCAACTGCCCTATATTTTTGTTTTACTAGCACCAGTGGGTTGATTAGATCTAATTAACACCGTTTCATTACTTCTTTTTTCCCAAAATGCTGTAATGTTTCCTCGGTCACCACTTCTTACTGTAAGGCATATAGTACATTAACAGTATAACGGAACCTGAGCTTATACTTTAAATTCCATCCCTACTAATGAGAACCAATATTATGTATATAGTATTATTTTGGCAGGAAGAACAGTAGAATTTAGTTGCTAATGTTACTAAAACAATTTTAATATATTCACGTGTCAAGTCATGTTATCTGAGGCTGTCATTTTTAATAGATATTATCAGTACCTATTAAAAAAGACAAATAATATAGTAAAAGGTTAGCAATGTTGGCCGCAAAGAAATATCTTTGAATTTTCTCTACTGTTCTTCCAACCAAAATCAGGATATAACTTAGTTCATTATAATCCTTATCCTAATAGAATTGAAAATTTTAATTAAATTAGGTCTAATAATTATAAATATTATTGATAAAACCAATATTAAAACTAATTAATTAAAAGAATAATATTGTTACTCGCATATATAAAATATTCACTACATAATTACTAAAAAAGGAATAAATAAATTAAATCCCATAAAAATTATTAGTATTCAATCATTTGATAACGTTAATATAATTGAACAAGAAGGAAAATTAATCAATTCTCACTCAATAAAACAAGTTAAATCATTATTTAAGAAAGTAATCCCAAATTTAAATAAAATATAAAACTTAATATATAGAAAGATATTCCTAGTATAATGACGTAAGGAATTTTTATGGACACTAATTAAATCGCAAATTCACATTACATTGTCCACTACTGTTTCCAGCCTATGACCTGGATCAGTTTTTTTATTCAAGCCATATATCAATATTCTAATTAAATTACTTAAGTAATTTATAAATATAAGTAACTTAAATAAAATCACCAACCAACTGATTAAGTAGTGGCACGTTTTTCTGGGCTGGTTTTCTAATCAATCGGTTTGCAAAGGCGAAGGTTGGCACCCTTATATGCTAAATATGATGGTGCAGCACATGATCTTTTTATTATTTGGTCAAAATACTCACTGACGGAGAGTGTTAGTTCCTCTTGTACAATCGGTTGTGGAGGTTGTTGTAACAGATCCAAGTGAAGTACTCCACCTAAAGTAATATACTTGCGTAAGTTCAGTTCATGAGGACCAACTGAATACATCATCTTCTTTTTTAGATCTGCATGGCGCCGATCTGAAACCACATTAACAATGAGCACGGAAATTCATCATGTATTGTAGTACATTAAACTTAGAGAAAAAAACACAATAATATCGACTGTAGTGTTTTAGTTTCTACTCGCGTGTATAAAATTCTCATATTATGCGTATTTTTAAAATATTATAAAACAAAATATCTATGCCAAGAGTTCTAATTTAGAACTAAATTTGATTTAACGCCCTTCATTTTTATTTAACATTTAAAATAGTTTGGCGTTTTTTAAAAGGTATTGAGAGGATAATGCACTTCGTTAACCCTTCTTTATGGCTAGCTCAGACATAATTTTTTTTTCTTATTCTTAAAATATAGACCTATATTGTATAAATATAGCTACAAGATTTAGTATAACAAAAATAAAAAGCTGCAAGATATCATATGTATCTATGGTGGGTAAACATTTCATACACACCTTGAATAAAAAAAAACTGTCAATTATAATTATGAACATGTCTGCGATTATTTAGCATATATAATAGCATAAAAATTAATTGGGAAGCTTTATGCCATGACATCCATTTTGAAAAATCAATTTCTATGAAATTATGACTTTCCGATAAATACTAAATATTAATTAATACCCGCCTCGGTAGCGTAGTTGGCCAACGCGCTTGTCGTGTTGAGCTTGAATGCTGAGGACAGGGAGATCGAGGTTCGAATCTCGGTCGGGTGAACTGGGGGTGGTTTTTCCTAAATGGTTTTCCACTCTCCCTCCACGCAAATGTGGGTTCACTTCCTCTAATTCAACCCTCCCAATTCCTAATCCATTAGCGTAATTAGTACTTAAAGCTTATAACCCGAACGGGTAGTAAGACGCGGTGCTAAATATTATATTATTATTATTATATTACTAAATATTAATAACTGAACAATCATAATTTAATTATTTTTATTTAAGTCAATTCGTATATCAAATATTAAGAAAATAAATCTTCTACCTAACTCAATTTCAAATTAGTAACAATTATAATAATATACTCGCAAACTTTAACGAGCTATATACACTTACATCGTTAAAATTATAACGCTCTTGGTCATGTTTCAAATGTCAGACAGGTGTAATGACGTGGGGTTTTTATTGTGACGTTCTATCTTATTTCTACATTAATGTATGGGAATGTATTCAAACTACTCTGCCTATCCCTACTTTTTATATCAAGTAGTTAATAATCGTTTTATTTTTCATACGGCTGATAAAAAATATATATAAAGCCTACTCGTTCTATTTTTTATTTTATACAAACAAATTTTGATGTTGAAACCTCATCTTCTATAAATTTTATTTATGTATTGTTCTATAAATATGAACCTATATTTTCTTAAATAAAACATTTCAGATTTCTTATCCTACTCTCTCACTCCTACACTATAATAGCTAAAATCATAGCTTTAGTAGATAATTTAAATAAACTTACTTCTATCCATCCTAAAAACCAAGCATAGACTTTTTTTTTCTGTTTGTTTTATTTACGTGTTACCTTCCTCCCTGACTTTCTATAGATACTTAGTACTTTCCTTAGACGTTTCTAAATAATTTAGCAATGGCCTACTTGACTTGTTATTTAATAATATGTGACATTTTTACACTTAGATAATCTTCATTGTCCGGAGAATTATTTATCATGTCATCATTATTTATTAAAATGGTGATCTTGGATATAATTAACTGGTGTATTTGTCATTGTTTGAGCACTCGCACAAAAATTCTAGTTCTAATTATCTTTAGTACCATTTTCAAAACGTTTAGTTTTAATATAAATTATAATTGGTTCAATTTTAAAAGTTTGGCCTTAAGGTTTGGGTAGCCCTAATGGTGTGATTTTCTATACAATATATTATTTTACATTATTACTTTACTGGAATATGTCATGAACAAACATTCATTCCGTTTGCATTGAAAGGTACCTTGACGGATTACATTATGACCCTATCTTTTAAGCCATACCATAATGGAATAATGTAACGTAAGTTCCTATCTTACATAGTAAACGAAGGGTACCTTCTAGCTCTTGAAACTCTTCTGCTGGGGACTTGACGGCCAAGAGAAGAGCAGAGTCTAAGGGTTCAATATTTGTTGGAGAATTAGGAGTATTAGATGAGCGAACAATAGGCTGAGCAGATGTTGTTGAAGTACGCCAGGCAGTTGATGAAGACTGTGATGAACCGCTGAGAGGTGTCTTAGGTTTACTAACTGCCCGTAGATTCTGACGATTTTGAATTTCACATCTCACTTTCCATTCATTCAGAGTTGCATCGTTGAGATCTAAGGATCACAAAATGGTATACCTAAGTAATAAAATATATGCCTCACTAATCATCATAATCAAATGAACAGCTGCCACTGGTAGCTATCTTAACTCCATTGTATATAAATTCCTTAAAAAACTTGATTAGAAATGTACAAAATACTACTCTCATTAACATTATCTAAAGATAGCAATCAAATACAAACGGCCTAGATTCATTTATAATGGCCAAGAATGACTAGCATACTCTTAAAACACAGAATCAACATTGTTTAGGAATAAATATCAATATTAAAAACTTCTTATCAATTTCAACCGAAATGTTTCTAATCAAATAAACTAAAGTGGAATTTACAAATTAACCTGGGAAAGTAACACTGAATTCGTTGGTTAAACTGGTAAATACTTAAATATACAGGTCATTGTTATATAATTTTAAATTCAATATAAACAAATCTAAATGCGTTGAACATCTAACAAATATTGGACACAAACCCACGCCCATAAATAAATGTTTGAGACTATGTTCCAACTCTTGCAAAGGCAATAAATGGAACACTGAAGGAAACACATTCATCTTTATACAGACATTATTAACTAACAAAAATAAAATTAGCAAATCCAATTGGGAAACAATTACTAATAAACACACTTGATCAACTAGCCCAAAATGTAAAATTCCGTAAATACAAATCTAATACCAGCCTTAAGTTACACCGTAATTAAAAACCTTAACAGGCCAGGGTCACCCCATACCAACAAACTCTTTCCATATCTATCTCTTCATCACACTACACTAGCGCCACATGTTACAATACATTTGTATAACTTTCTATGTAAGAGTAAAGATTTTCCTTTGATATTTTTAATGTATTTACCAGCTTACTTGTTCTTATTATTGCTCAAAATTTGTGTAATCTTTATTTTTAAATATTATATAGGCTACACATCATATTAATATAACACCAAATATATTTAATCTTCTTTGAGCTCTTTTGTGTTCGTTATGTTTTAATTTACTAAATGTCTTCATTGGTTTTTCCTTCAAATTGATTTCCTGATGATGATGATGATGATGATGATGATGATGATGTATCATGTGAGCACCAAAACTAGTTCAAAAGTTAATCATCTGGCAGGGAACATATTTTCCAACTCTAAAAACGATGCAGGCAATATTTCTCAAGTGAACATATATTAATTATTAATAAATATATAATTAGTTGTATTATTATTATTATTATTATTATTATTATTATTATTATTATTATTATTAGCACCGCGTCTTACTACCCGTTCGGGTTATACGCACTTACGCTAATGTGTAATGGTAGGGTGGTTGTGAGATGAAATGAAGGACCTACAGCTTAACGTGGAATCCGAACCACGGTGGAGGCCTGGCATTCCCCACAATCACAAGATGTCTTGTCAGAGGTGAAGGAAGGGTTTGGGAATCAGATAAATCTGTGCCGGGACCGAGGATTGAACCCCGGCCGCCAGCACAGAAGTCTGACACCTTACCCCCTAGACCACCAGGTCACCAATTAGTTGTAAATAATATAAAATACTTTAAGATAATGTACCAATATTAATATATTATTATTATTTTATAAAACATTAATTTGTTATTTGTAGTTATAGAAGTATGAGCACACTTTTGAGACTGAGCCTAACCGAAATTATATAAAATTTTAATTATTATTTGATAAGAGTATTAATTAATAATAGCAAATAGTGCAATCTGTTTTAACGACAAATTCTTATATAAATATTAAGAAATAGTAGTTCTATAAAGAGTAGACCTCGCTACCTCCATTCAATAAATGCTAATTACATCATGTTGAGAATTATGTCATGTTCTAATCGTTAATACCGCCTTAACATTTCTTTTTTGGATTTCAAGTTGGAATATCTTATATATTTCTCCTTTAAATTGAAGTTGACATTTTCCCTTAGTGATCAAGTTAGCAATAAAACAAATTAATACCAATATTAATTCAAAAGTATATTATTTTTATAGAAGATAATGATTGTTGTTCACATGTTTTAAAACGTCAGTCTTGCAATGTATGCCAATTTTTTTAAATATGCCCTAAGTTGATTGCTTAGAATCTCAAATTTAACTCACTTGAGATTAGATATCAAAATAAAAACATCAAAGTGACTCCCAAATTGAAATAGATAATCTAAATTTAAAACTCTCTACATTTATCATTTGGCCTAGGTTCAAAGAATATCCTTGTCAAATTTATTTATAATTGATTCTCGCATATGGAAGTTATCTGGGAATAAACAAACAGACAAACAGAATTTTGAGCGACCACCATCTTTAAAAGGATAAATAAGCTTGAAAAACCCTGTGCATATTGTTTGGCCCGAGTTCAATTAATATCCCTGCAAAGTTTAGCTAAATTTGGTCTATGAATTTGACAGCTATCGCGTTACAAAGACCTGGAAAGACGAAATTCTAAATTCTTCCCTTGGTCCATTAGTTCTTTTAATTACATCATTGTAATAATTCACCTTTAGCTTTTTCTAATGCAATTGGTTTTTCATGGCAACTCCGTGAAAGGTCAGTCAGATGGTCATATTGCAACCACAAGGCTCTAACTGTAAGATGTACATCAGTGAGTGAGGCTGGTAGATGAATAAACACCCCGAGATCTGGAAACTCACACTTCACTCTGGGCCTAAAATTATACAAATCATTTTATGTTAATGTTGAGTTGACATTCCATAATTATGAAAAATCCTTTAAAAAGGAAAATTTCTTAGAGTTAGTTAAATGTCTCTAGACAATTAATGTATGGGAAAATATAACCAATAAACTATTTATTATTGATTGGTATACTAATGGTAGACAATGGCAATAAACTAACTCCACCCTCACATTATGACATTTAAGAATTCATTCTGACTCACTATTTCATATTTTTACTAAATCATACAAAGCTATACTACCCTTAATTTTCACACTAATATATCTATAAAACATAGTTTTGTCGTTTATTAGAAAGTCAAATATTTTAAAAATCACATTTGCACTTTCTATTCCTATACATAGTTTGGCAATACTAAATTTAGCTTCAGATAAAGCAAATTTAAGTAAAATTGTAGTTTTAAAAATATAATATTAGAGACACCAATATTAACTAGTCAATTAAGCATGGTCTGGCGTAAAATTGGAAATTATATCATTTCATGGCGTATGACCCGTACTGAGACTTAGTAAATACATATGCTATATCCTCAATTTTAAGTAAAGAGATTTATTAATAAGCTATAAACTGTTATTTTATAAAAGTAAAGGGAAATTTACCAAGTGATAAAGGATAATATTTGTGGCTTATAGCCTACGCAAAAGGAACAAGCACTTCATACACATTTATATATATTTGTGAATCTGACAAAGTGCTCATCTTGTTAGACGTTCTTCACCAACCCTCGTAAGAAGCTCGAGTAGAGAGCTGATTATGACAGAACTCTCAAAGATAGAGCCTTACAACTCTTTCTCCCATTTTGTTTTTAACAACCTTTCATGCTGCTAGTATTATATAATATTATTTTTTCGACTTGGATATTTTTTCTTTAATTTACAATGCTTGTGTGGGCATCACACTATATTAATCTAGCCTTTTGGGGGCTTGAACCATATTTTTAAGGGGATGATTTAATATAGTGCTATGTGAGAAGGGCTTAAGCCACAGTGATCTTTGTACTAATCTGGAAAGCCATAAACACACATCCTTCAAAGAACCTAAGCGTGACACTACAGTTTGTCGTTCTCTTAGTTGTGAGAGGAAAAATATAATGGTTTATTTCAATGTTCTTGTCCATAAACATGTTTCTGGTGAATAACAGGAAAATAGTGTAGTATTATACCACATTCGGGTGAAGAAACATTTATATTAAAGGATGCACAATTCAGTTTCACAGGTAATATTGTACAAATAAAAATAAAATCATTAACATATTAAAATATGTAGCTAACACTCATGCTGTTTACATTTTGCCAAGACTACAATATATTTTTTAATTTGATATTAGCTTTTATATTGGTTTCAGAAATCATATTATGTTGAAAGTTTGATCGCCATAATGAAATAAGTTACCTTCTTAAGACTTAATTACATATGTTTTAATGACTCTCTTTGTGTAGAAGTTTAACGTTCAAACGATCATTTATGTTAAAGGTTTGTAGTATTACTATATTATAATATTTAAAGTTGGCTCTTAGATTTATATGGTTTCAGAAACAATATTTTATTGAAAGTTAGATAATTAGAATGAAATAAGGAAGCTAAAAAATTAAATAATTTGTTTGAATGACAAACTCAAACTTTGTACAGTAGTCTTACGTTCAAATGATCATTTAGGATATAGGCTTGTGGGCAGTTATTATATTAGCGTACATCAACTAATTTAAATAAACAAGTCACGAGTATCGAACTGATTTATGATCTTCAAACCTTTTATTAGCCCATTTTTTTCATTTAACTAATCATTATACTGATGTATATCATTTATTCATACAAATTAGTTAACGATGTCAAAATGCCACATTGCCTTATATGTGTGTATGAGAGAAGGCTATACCTGAAAGATTATTTCTCTCTTACACAGTGGTGTACAGGTGACAGCTCGAAGATTTAAGTAACAAATGTCCATCCAGTTATGTTAAAAAGATCAATGTTAAACCCCTTTGTAGCGGTGGGAAAACTAACCTGTTTAAGTTAACGTTAAATAATGTCCAAACCAGGCACCTTTATCACTAAACAAGATAAAAATATATCTCTCCCCGCTCCTTTAGGATTTCATTCCTTAAGGCAGGGATATAAGAAACGTGAAAAAAGACCAGTGTTTTTGTAGTTCTTATAGCGAAACGTTTTTCGGCCAAAATAAATAAAATATTGCTCCAGTACAAACATAGAGTTAAATTATTTTATTCGCATGGTAATATCAACAGTGCTTGAATATGTGCCATCATTTCAAAATTGCAATACCTTTTATCTCCTCCTTGTTGGTCACCAGAAACGGGTAGAGGAATTAGACCCCATAGGCAAAGAGTTAGGTGTTTTGATTGGGTCTTATAGCGGATCTCATTTAAACCAATTAATTCTAAATCTTGTTCCATTCTGCGTAGCATTAAAAATGTTGTGTCATCCAAATGAGATCTTTGTTGGCTGCGAATACAATTCCTCATCTGCAATAAAATTCAATTTACGATTAATACGGTCATAAAATAAATAGCATTCTAGTGAATTACATTAAAATTAAGACATAAAATAAAATTTTGTTATAAAACTTAATAATTTATGGGAAGGAAATAAGATGTTCCTTTATTGTTTGGCTAAAATAGAACTCTTATTCGAACATTCGCAAACTGTCAGTCCCTTTTCATTCTGTAACACCCCTGCCCTAGATTGGGATGTTTATTCAAAATTAACATAACAGTGTTGAAACTAAATGACTGAAAGAACTGGTCTAGTTAACTGTTGTGATGAGTTAGTAAACATTAATAAAGAATGCTGACAACTCATAACAACTTGTTCCCGTTGTGGTCGGCAACTGGGCTGAATTGCACTATAAAGGGCTATGATTTAGGAGTATCACGGCTGACACATTAAGTTATACTCAAAGGCAGTCACTCTGCCCGTCATCGGGACCACACGGATTAGAACATCGGATCATCGGGTACTTGTTCTAAAAGGCAACCGTCATGCCCAGGGTATCAGATTCGGGTATGTAAGGGAGATCGCGAGTGGTTTCAGTCAAGCCAGTAGCTAAGTATTGCTCACTAAGCCAGTTTCTCTTATGAGCGCATACGTCAAATGTTTTATATTTTTTTTGTAACATCTTTTAACACCACATTTTGTATTAACTCTTAGTGCTACTAATAAACCTAAAAACACGGAGCCATCGGTATCATTTCGAACCCAACCATCTATTTTGTCACCATCCCTACCCTTCCCCGAAAGCTATCTTGACATATTAGGCCCACAGAAAGGGGGTAGGCAACAATTCAATAGTTAAATAAACAACTGTTACATATTGTACATATTATATTAATCAACTCTTTAACATCAACCAATATCATTTCAACCGTTAACATACAACCTATTAGCCATCGATCACCTGTACACAATAACTAATTTGATTAGTCTCCCAAATTAAACTTTTCAGCTATATAAATAATTACAGTATTTACACACCAAGCGTATTATCAACCACTCCCATTTCTATTGACTAACTATTTTCAGTAATTTCCTCTAGTAGAATTTTCAGTCAGAAATACGTTCGTACCAATGGTTAAATGGGTGGAACAATTTCCAATGGCTGATATATTTGTCTAAGATGAAGTAATTATGGTATACTAGATACCCTAATCAGTGGGTACGTGAACTAAATGTCAAGATCATTCAGGTTTAGTTTGCCGGTGACAAGGCTCTCGGGTTTCTAACTCTATCTGCGTGCTCTGAGGGGTTTTTTTTCCTAAAAGATTTCCCACGCTTTCTCCCTCCACGCCAATGTGGTAACACTCTTTCATATATTTGACTTTGACAAAGACGAGATGCCTAGTGTAGGTATTGTAAATTTGTAGTATTAAATTTATATTGACACGAGTATTTTTAACATAATATAATTAATCCAATAAATTCTATAAAATCGTACCTCATAACTGTTTGATAGTGATTCATGTGGAATGTCCAATGGATCTTCAAGCATTTCCTCCAAGCGATCGAGTATCTAAACATAATACACACTATAGGTTTAAGAGTTAATTCCATGTATAAATTTCTTACACCGAAAGACATGAATAAATAACAACAACAAATACTATTTATTTTTACATATTATTATTTTGATTTAAATAAAATCATAGAATAATATATTGAAATTAACGTTTGGTAAGGGTTATGTGCAGTTCCCAAAAGTGTTTCATAAATAGATTTAAGAATGAAACTTTGACATGGATACGAACTCGGAGCTTTTGACTTAGCACACCAATGACTTATCAAGGACCATGAGTCACTATGGTTACGTTTCTGATTGTTATAAGGTTGCTGACGGTCTCAAGTATTCATTATAGAATCTTCCTTAAGACTAATTTTTGTATCATCTTCGCCACGTCACAAATATACATAGCTTAGTGATAGGCCATTGGAACACTGATCCAGAGGTCTTGGGCTCAATTCTCGTGTTAACGTGTGATTTTCTAACATATATTCCAGACACCATCTAACCATTCCAGGCCATGGGAAAACCTGAGCGCTCGGGACGGACGACGAAAGAATAACTTCTAGTTCTTGACCTTTCTTCCATCGCACAGAAGTCTCCTGCTGCAGACCTGGAGGCTTTAGTTGAACAACTCTACCTAACAGAAGAGGACTAGACCCACCAGGCCCTTATGTCCATCACAGAGGCAATGCCTCATCAGGACTCTCCTATCTCTGGTAACATCGACAGCGATCCTGAGAAAGAGGAGAAAGCTGCCTACTCCACTCATGTTTTATGATTGCCAGCCAATTATGCCCTAAAGGATTCGAAGGCATCTGCCTATATCCGTCTTTGGGACTGTGTCTGCCAATCAGTTGCAGTTCCCCAATTGGATTCCACAAGATTAAGAGAGAGATTACTCCTATAATGCTTCATCAACACCGGTGACATCCTGCCTCGGTCATTTAGAGGCTCGTGGTTGTTTAAAACAAAAAATTAGCCATTAATAACTTAGATACAATTTCAAGACTCCACTATAAAAAAATTAGTAAATTGACACTTTTAAATCAATGTTTTAAAACATACATTATAATTTTATCGGAAATTACATGTCCATGTTATATAAAATAAATGTTATTTTAAAAAAAATGTCCTTACCGTCACTACTTCCTCCGTTTTCTTGAGAGCATTTGTCATGCTCTTATTAACTTCTACTTCTTTCCACAGGTAAAGGTAAGTGCTCATCTCTGATAAGCTCATGCAGTCAGGCAAACCATCGCACTTCAAATACCGCTCCCACTTAAAATATAAATATACATTTTAGTAAGATGCTGTTATAGGGAGAATCAATCTCCTAACCCCACTTCAATATTGAGTCATAATACCACATAAATCATTTAGTAATTAGTAAATTATTTCAAAAAAAGATTACCAATACCTTTAGAACCCTTCAATAACAATGTACATTTTAATGATAAAATTCATGTTATGTTTAGCAAAAAAATAAAACAATTTTTCTCTCAATTGTGTGTAAGAATATACCTTTTTTTAGATTTTAAATAATTATTGATAAATTAATGTTTTATTCGCTCCACTTATCTATTTAACTTTACACATTAAAAACAAATTAATGCCAAGATGCCTTGCATAAGTTTTGAATGTTGAACAGCAACGTGGTATCTAATACAATAAAGATAATAATCATAATATCATAGCTTGCAGCCTATGGTAACCGAGAGCATGCTAGGATGACGTGAGCCTGAGTAATCATACTGTCAATTGTTCTAAGTCAGCAGCTACGCAAGCACGCCAGGTCATGTTTTTTAAACAGAGATTGTTTTGCCAGTTAGCATAGCATATAGTATCGACACAAACAGTAACTCAGGGGAAACACCCCTCTTCTGGTGCTATCTAACAGTGTGCGTTAGACCGTTTTCAAAAAAGGGGGAGATCGGGAAGGATGCCAGTAGTTAAGGGGACACTTTGAAGTGCTTTGCATACTCATTTACAGAGTTACAGTAACTTGTGCCGAAAATATCCTACAGCCTGTGTCCCTGTTCAGTACGGAGAAGGAAGCCCCAAACCTTAATGAAATTATGAGTTGTAGGCCTATAACAACCACCCAATGCCGGGCGGCCCTATATTTGACACCAGTTTGAGTTATATCACCGAAGATATGTCAGGGAACAGAACTGCTGAGTAGGGATAGTGACAGAGCGAGGTTCATTTTATTAACTCTTTCAACCTGTTCTAACATCCATAACAGATGTATACAGTCGTATAGTAATTAATTTATTTCAATAAACAAGATCAAAACGAATCTAGCAATTATTTGCTGCTGCTTATCCATCCCACTAAGCCATCCTGACAAGTAGGCTCACGGATTGGGTGGAGTAGCGACAATAATAATAAAACTTTTTGTATCAAAATATGTTTTTAATTACATTACAGACTAGGTTGTACTGAAAAAATTTAACATGGCTTTTAGGAAAATACAAACGCACTTATATACTATGTATTAGTTGTAAAATGATTCCTAAAATTTGATTACAAATAACTTACTCTTATTTGGAATAGATCACTAGGCTAAATCGTGGTTTAAATTAGGAGGGATAGCCAGCACACTTACCTTGGTGATACTGGAGTAGAAATTGTTTGGATAGAACACTAAAAAATTTCTACTCCAGTATCACCAAGGTAAGTGTGCTGGTTATCCCTCCTAGTTTAAATAACTTACTCTCTCATTACGTCTGATGTTAAGTTTCATCCGGAGCCAAACTTGAGTTAGCTCGTTAATGTAGGCACAGGTTTGCTCTAATTGAATTTCTCGTATTCCTTGTTCCACCACATCTTGTTTAGCTTTTTCAGTAGCGACAAGACGTGCTTCTTCGACCAACAACCTATCTTGCGCAAGAGAACGCACCCTGAAAAGAGTAGTAGAGTAATGTTTAGGGTTGTTTGTACTTTATTGATGGTAACAATAAAATCTTATTAATAGTGAATAAGATAAGTAAAAAAACTGAACTGGAATTTATCTGAAGCAAGGATTAAAACACCCAATAGGCATATAAGAAAAATTCAGCTTCTGAGGAATGAATCTCATTTAATTGGGGTTTTTAGCACCATGTCTTAGTACCCGTTCGGTTTATACATTTATGTACTAATTACACTTAAGGATTTATGGATGAGGAAGGTTATATTTATAGGATATGTACCCACCTTCAGTACACCCGATCGAGATTCTAACCTCGACTTACTATCATTGGCAGGCTAGTTTTTCATTGTAACCCTTATGAACAAACGAGTTTGACACGCCTGCACTTCAATGTTTCTAAATATAGAGCTAGGTTTGTAAGCACCTTGAAGCCTTTAATATTTTTAATACATAAAAAATTAAGTGTCATTATTATGTAGTATATTTAGATGACCTTAAAAATGTAAAAGGTGAATAGAACAGTGTGATTCTTAGCAAGATTTTAATGCGTAAGATTTAAAAACAATTTGAGATATTTTACATAATATGTAGAGTAACTTTATGCTTGAATTTTTTATTTTTTTACCTTTGTTTTTCTTGCTCTAAATGTATTTGTTCAGCCCTCTCAGCTTCTATTCGATTAAGTTCCTTTTTAGTCAATTTCTTCTTTTTGGGTGCCTACAGGAAGAACCATGTTTAGTAAATAAAACTATTAAGTTTAGAATCATTCTTACTACTTTATTAATTCTGTAACAAGATTAGTGTTTAACAGTGGGACCAGCGTGCTCTCATTGTTTACTCTGGCTACGCTCCTTGTTCTCTCTGTCTCCCTCCTTGTCTAGCAGTTAAGCAGCGACCTTTTCACTTGACTGGGGGATTAGAGGGGCCGAGGGGTGCTGGGGAAGGACGGAAACACTTTTGGAGGGGTCTGGATCCTTTTTATTCTGGCCTTCTTAATTCTAGAAGTGGAGGATTCCAGATCCTTAGCTGGCACCACCCCTATATATACATGCTCGGTGATAGCCGTGTATTCAGTTCGTGGTTCTAGACTAATGAGTCCGGGAGTCCCCAGTGCGAGTGTGTGTACCGGTGTGTACATTGTGTGGACCGGCGTGTCAAGTGTGTGAACCAGAGTGACCAGCGAGCAGGTCGTCGCGTCTGCGGGTGGGTCAGCAAGTCCGGCGTTTGTGTATAGCGGGTCACCGCCGTGTATCGTGTGTGGGGCAAGTGACATTTGTTGTTATTGTGGACTACTGTGTTAATGAACATTTTTGTGACCGTTTTTAAATATTTGAATAGTTATTAGGTTTTTTATAGTTGTTAATTTGTTTATCCAATTTACTTACATCTCTATGTGTTTTATTAGTTTATTAATTTACAAACTTGATTAAGGCTCTTTTTTAATTTACTTAATGACTTGTTTAGTTATAATTAATTTAGGTATATAGTTAATCAGTGTGTGTATGTATGTGGTAATTTTAATAATTAAAACCTTGAATATTCCGTGGGCATTTTCATTCGTGTTTGGTCAGCAGCCTACCCCAATATCTCTAAAATAATTCGTGGTTCACACGTTCATGTGTGAACGGCCTGTGACCCTCCTAGGTCACGCGCACCCCACGTTACATTGGTGTCAGAAGTGGGATATTGGTGGTGTGTTTTCTTGATGACGACGAGAAAAATGGTCGCGGATATCCAGGATTTAACAGCTCTTATTCAAGCCATAGCAGAACAAAACAATGACAGGCTTGACCAAATAATGTCGCAAAATACGTCATTGAAGAACAAGATGGTGGAACAGACGACATCAGTGGAAAGCAAGATGGCGGAACATACGACATCGTTGAACGCAATGAAAGAAGAATTAAAAACAGAGATTTCAAATATTGAGGGTAAATTTACGTCATTGCAGAGAGTGATGGACACCGTCAAGAACGAAATGGAAACTATATTTGGACGACTACGAGAAGAAATGAATCAACGTTTAAGCAGCTTGTCAGCTACAAGTTAGGGTAATGTCATTCAACTTCCACGCAGTTCCGAGCTTAGTGCCTTAGAAGGATCTTGTACCGTAGTTAAACCATCTCCATATGATGGACAAGGTACCTGGCGTGAGTATCAAACACAATTTGAAATTGTGGCCAAAATCGATGGCTGGAAGATGACACAAATAGCCCAGTATTTGGCATCAATGCTTCGGGGGCCTGCTTTGGCGGTATTACAGAACCTCTTGAAGCCCACCCGATTGGACTACGATGCCTTGACTTCAGCACTTGAACTACGATTTGGTGACAAACACCTTCGGCATCTTTACCATGCCCAGTTGAAAAACAGAGTTCAAAGACCCAACGAGTCCCTGGCGCAACTGGCAGCTGATGTTGAAAGATTGTCACAGCTGGCCCTTGAAGGTTGTCCTGCTGATACACGTGACGTAATCGCAGTTGGTGCGTTCCTGGACGCCATATCAGACAGTGAAGTTCAACAGACGGTCAGAGTTGCAGGTCTTCGAACTATGCGAGAGGCCTTGGCCAGAGCGTTGAAAGTGGAGTCGGCCAAAGTTGCTGCAAGGGCCACGCGGCGTGTGGTACGGAACGCACGTTTGGAAGAAGGAGATGTGGGTGCCAGTGTAAGTCTGGATCAACAACACTTCCTGGATGAACTCAAAAGTATAGTAAAAGAAGTTAAATCGATTTATAAGGTTCAGAACGCTCCACGTGGCCCCAATTCTAATAAGACGACCCAACTTGAATGTTGGAACTGTAATAAAGTTGGACATCTCCGCTCCCAGTGTAGAGAAAAGAGGATCAGTGAGCAAAGTGACTACTGGAACAAGAATCAACTGGAAAACTAATGAAGGCTAGTCTTAAGGAGCGAAGACCAGCTGACTCCACGCCAAATGCTCCCACGGCTATCTTCAATGTGCGATCGCTTGGAAGTGAAGACGACGCTCTATTGGTGGAAGGAATGTTGGATGGAAAAACATGCCGGATGGTTGTGGACACGGGTGCCAACGTCACATTGGTCCGACCCGATTTCACCGAGTTAGTTCATCGGAAACCACGAACAGGCAACATTCTTCAAGGATGTGTAATAAAGACGGTAACTGATGATTCTGCACCAGTTTTGGCAAAGGCACAAATGAAATTTAATTTAGCAAGTTTGCAAGTAGAACATCCTGTGTACGTTGCCAACATTAAGGACGAACGTATTCTTGGTTTAGACTTCCTGAGCAAATTTGGCTTCTGTGTCGATTTAGGTTCGGGAGTTATAAGAACACCTGAAGTAGAGGTTGAAATTGTATCTCGGCGGTGTGTGAACTCTCCAGACGATTTTCCAGTGGTCTGTAAGCGAACGACCAACCTTCCTATGAACAGCGAAGTCCTTGTTTCAGCAAAGTGTAGGGAAGATTATGGTCGGCACTTTGGACTAGTGGAGCCAGCGAATGGTATTAACAAGCTGCCATTAAGTGTGATAACTGCAAGAACACTTTTTTCAAACAACAATAAGAGCATTCCAGTCAGGATAATAAACCTATCTGACAACCCATGGGAAATCAAGAAAGGGACGTTCGTTGGGAGATGTTACCAAGTATCTCAGATAACGTCGAGAGGAAGTTCGATCGATAAAATAACTCCTACCATAAGCGATCTACCTAAGCCCTTACAAGAGCTGGCTGAGCGCGCTTCAGAGCATCTAGACGCTTCCCAAGGAAAACGAGTAGTCCAGCTTTTAATGGAGAATAAGTCTGCGTTTTCCTGCGAACCTAGTGATTTGGGCAGAACTAACGTGATTTGCCACAAGATTGATACGGGAGATGCGTCACCTATCAAACAACCTCCAAGACGCCTACCCATGTCTACGAGTGTTGAGGTTGAGGAAATGCTAAAGGAGATAATGGAGCACGATGCGATAGAGCCAGCTTCAGGACCATGGTCATCTCCTGTAGTCCTTGTCAAAAAAAAGGACGGCTCCACGCGGTTCTGTGTAGATTACCACCACCTTAATGATGTCACAAAAAAGGACTCCTACCCCTTACCTCAAATAGACGATACCTTGAATGCAATGGCAGGCGCCCAATGGTTCACAACATTGGATATGAAGAGTGGCTTCTGGCAATGTGAGGTCAATCCGGTTGACCGAGATAAAACAGCCATCTCAATCTACGGAAAGGGTACTTGGCAATTTAAGGCGATGCCATTTGGTCTTTGTAATGAACCGGCTATGTTTTAACACCTCATGGAACGTATCCTGCCTCTATACAAATGCCAAGTTTATCTTTATGACATCGTAGTAACTGGAAGTACGTTCGAAGAACATTTAGAGCGCTTGAGAACCGTGCTTCAGAAGATAGCAGATGCCAATCTCAAGCTTGTTCCAAAGAAGTGCAATCTATTCAGACGGAAGGTTAAATTCCTTCGACACGTAATTACTGCAAAAGGGGTGGAAACAGATTTAGAGAACTGGCCAAGGCCAAGGGATCGGACCAGAGTACGAAGCTTCTTGGGACTATGTACCTACTACCGTAATTTTACCAGTATTTGCCAACATTGCTAAGACTCTCCACCAGCTTACGGAGACCACGAGGAGATTTAATTGGACCCCAGAATGTGAGGTAGCCTTCCGCACTCTAAAAAAATGCCTTGTCCTCACCAACGATTTTAGCATTCCCTGAAGAAGATGGTAAGTTTATATTGGACACTGATGCCAGTGACGTTGGAATCGGAGCGGTCCTTTCTCAGGTACAAGATGGCTCTGATAGGGTAATAGAATACTTCAGTAAAGTGCCGCTGAAACCTGAAATAAACTACTGTGTATCAAGACGTGAGTGGCTGGCAATAATCAAAGCTGTTGATCATTTTCATCGCTATTTGTATGGAAGGCAATTCCTGACAAGGACCGACCATGCTGCTCTCCGCTGGTTGTTTATTTTTAAGAAACCTGAAGGACAGATGGCACGTTGGATACAAAAACTCCAGGAGTACGACTTCGTAGTCCAACATCAGGCTGGACATAGTCATGGAAACGCCGACGCGTTATCCAGAAGACCATGTGAGGAACATGGCTGTCAGCATTGCCAGCAACGAGAAGAAACGAATTAGAAGAAGGACAACCAATGATAAGACGTACTGGATTGCAAGAGGACGTCGCAGACACTGGACGAAAATTATGGGGCGATGAATGTCTAAGAGAAGATCGGATGAAAGATGACTCCGTTTGTCCATGAATAGAATTGAAAGAAGTTGGATTGAAGCCAGACTGGCAGGATGTGTCAGGCCTGAGTCCAATAGTGAAGAGTTATTGGGCTCAGTGGGACTCCCTCGTTATGAAAAATGGCGTCCTTTATCGAACATGGGAAAGTGCAGATGGTCTGCGCAAGAAACATCAGTTGGTATTGCCAAAGAATCGAGTCAAAACCGTGCTGGAAGACCTTCCATTATGGCATAAACAAAACACTCGAGAAAGTAAGAGACCGATTCTACTGGTTGCTCTGCAGGGACGACGTTGAGAGCTGGTGCCGGAAATGTGACGTCTGCTCTTCAAGGAAAGGACCTAGGACTAGAGGAAGGAGCTGAATGCACCAATACAATGTAGGTGCTCCCTTCGAGAGAATAACTGTGGATGTGATGGGCCCGCTTCCAGCGACAGAGAAAGGAAATCGGTATCTACTAGTTGTGATGGACTATTTCACAAAGTGGCCAGAGATAATACCCATTAAAAATCAGGAGGCAATTACAGTAGCAGAAGCCTTGATTTAGAGTGTATTTAGCAGATTCGGGGTGCCCCTGGAGCTACACTCCGATCAAGGACGTAATTTTAAGTCTTCTGTATTCCGGGAAATAGCCAATCTTCTAGGAATAAAAAAAACAAGGACCACTCCTCTTCACCCCAATCGGATGGGATGGTTGAAAGACTGAACAGAACCCTGGAGCAATACCTGTCCATGTTCGTCTCAGAAAATAAAAAGAATTGGGACAATAGTGTTCCTTTGTTTTTGTTGTCCTATAGATCAGCTGTCCATGAAACAACCGGAGTGACCCAATCAAAGATGCTCTTTGGTCGAGAGCTTCGGCTACCTTGTGACCTTTTATATGGCCGTCCTGAGAATCTTGTTGAGTTAACTGATCAAGAACACACCGAACAGCTTCGCAATATTCTGGCAGAAGTACACCAGTTTGCAAGGACACGAATCAAGATTAACAGCGACCGGTTGAAAACACGATACGACCTCTGAGCAAATGATAGGAAGTTTTCAGCTGGAGATCTGGTATGGCTATACAACCCACAGAAGAAAAAGGGCATATCACCAAAGCTACAGAGAAAATGGGAGGGCCCATATGAAGTAATTAACAGGATAAACGGGTGACCTGGTGGTCTAGGGGTAAGGTGTCAGACTTCTATGCTGGCGGCCGGGGTTCAATCCTCGGTCCCGGCACAGATTTATCTGATTATCAAACCCTTCCTTCACCTCTGACAAGACGTGTATTAACCACAACTTATGCATGTGAGGAATGCCAGGCCTCCACCGTGGTTCGGATTCCACGTTAAACTGTAGGTCCTTCATTTCATCTCACAATCACCCTACCATTACACATTAGCGTAAGTGCGTATAACCCGAACGGGTAGTAAGACGCGGTGCTAATAATAATAACAGGATAAAAGCGTGGTCATCCGTATACGACGAGGATCAAGAGGGAAAATGAAGGTCGTGAACATCGATCGCCTTGTGGCAGATCGGGGAGAAGAGTCCAGACTTTGAGATATCTGTTCGGGACGGACAGACTTAAGGAGGGGGTGGTGTAACAAGATTAGTGTTTAACAGTGGGACCAGCGTGCTCTCATTGTTTACCCTGGCTGCGCTCCTTGTTCTCTCTGTCTCCCTCCTTGTCTAGCAGGTAGGCAGCGACCTTCTCATTTGACTGGGGGATTAGAGGGCCGAGGGGGTGTGGGGAAAGAACGGAGACACGTCTGGAGGGGTCTGGATCCTTTTTATTCTGGCCTTTTTAATTCTAGAAGTGGAAGATTCCCTATACTTAGCTGGCACCACCCCTATATATACATGCTCGGTGATAGCCGTGTATTCAGTTCGTGGTTTTAGACTAATGAGTCCGGGTGTTCCCAGTGCGAGTGTGTGTACCGGTGTGTACATTGTGTGGACCGGCGTGTCAAGTGTGTGAACCAGAGTGACCAGCGAGCAGGTCGTCGCGTCTGCGGGTGGGTCAATGAGTCCGGCGTTTGTGTATAGCGGGTCACCTTCCGTGTATCGTGTGTGGGACAAGTGACATTTGTTGTTATTGTGGACTACTGTGTTAATGAACATTTTTGTGACTGTTTTTAAATATTTGAATAGTTATTAGGTGTTTTATAGTTGCTAATTTGTTTATCCAATTTAGTTACATCTCTATGTGTTCTATTAGTTTATTAATTTACAGACTTGATTAAGGCTCTTTTTATTCTACTTAATGTCTTGCTTAGTTATAATTAATTTAGATATACAGTTAATCAGTGTGTGTATGTATGTGGTAATTTTAATAATTAAAACCTTGAATATTCCGTGGGTGTTTTCATTCGTATTTGGTCAGCAGCCTACCCCAATATCTCTAAAAGAACTCGTGGTTCACACGTTCACGTCTGAACGGCCTGTGACCCTCCCAGGTCACGCGCGCCCCACGTTACAATTCCTTTTAACTCTCGATGTGGATCATAGGGTCGCAACAAAGGTTCACTACTCAGGTGGTTCCTTGTTGCAGTTTCTATAATAGGTTAATTTCAGGCGGACTAGGCTATCAGCCCAACCCCCAGATGAATTTCTTCGAGTCAGCGATAAATAGCCTACCAATTTTGCCAGGAAAGTTATTTTTACATACCTACTAAGGTTCTTTTACATGCCACAATAGACACGAGACCAGCAGTTTTACTTCCCCTCCGAAGGAAGTTGTTCTACGGATTTTAATCACTTAGTAAAAAATATATCCACCTCGGATGGGTTTGAGCCCATTATCATCGATTCTTGAGACAAACACTTTACTCCAAGACCCTGCCAAGACTTTTTTTTAAGAATCCCCATGGCGTGATCCCGCAAGCGAGCCATACCGACAGAGCAGCCGCTGCTGTTAGCGATGTTAGTGCCAACATTTTCTGGTAGAAGGTGTCATTTGATCAGCACAACAAACCATTCAGCCGTTAATCTCAGTTTTCCATACTAGAGCTGTTACTTATTTATTTAAGTGGCTCATCAATTATTCTTATGAGGCTGAGTTCGACACCTTACAGACTCGCTGTATCATCCAAAATAATCCGGAATCACCGGGGATCGAACCTAATAACTTTGAATCAATATCTAGAGACTCTGAACACTGGACCTCAGAGGTCTTATTAAACTATGCCAAATTATTTTTTTACTTGAATACTGTCTATTAGATTATTTTGTCCATAATATAAAGCTCAAAACAATTGAAATACAAATGTAAACTAGAAGACTGAGGTCGAATTACATTACTACGTTATGACTGGGCGTTTGACATCATGTCCAAACTATGTATTGCTACGTGGATTTATAAAGTCCCTTAAATTCCCTATGGATATTAATTTACATAAATAATAGCTTCCACAAATTTTACGCTACCCTCCTTTTCCCAAAAACTTTTTTTTTCGCGCCACCGTAACAAACTGAGTAATTCGGTGAAATAACATCGTCCAATTTAATAATTAACTATTTATTCCAAAATCAAAAAATCCCTCAAAGAATTCAGTTTTATTAATATAGTAAGATATAGTAATATCATTAGAATCTTTATGAATAAATTGTTTTATACGTTTATTCCTTATAAATATTCTCTAAAGCAGTAGCGTTAAAGATTGACTTAGCACGTTTAAATAATGTTTAGGGACGTTACGTGAAAATCCTAAGCACAATATTAAATCAATACACACTGCAATTTAATTATAGCTTCAAACTATACCCCTCAGCCTAGTAGTCAGATATCCTTGAACTGTGATCGAACCCATAAACTACGCAGATCTATAATGTTTCCTAGTAGATAGGATATACACTTGATTTTAAACTATGTCTACTCCTATAACTATTATTAATATAACTGGTACTTACCATAACTCATATAATGATGATCTTAATCAATAAATGTTAATTTTGCGACTGAAATGAAAAAATTGAAGATTTTAACAAATACAATTGTGTACACGTTCTTAAAAAGTAAATTAATAAATGCTTTGAGTCATTAGTTACAGTAAGAAAATTATTATTGTTATTAACATTATAATGGATATAAAAGTAGACCTTTATTTAAAGAATACAAAATCTTTCATCTAAATATGTAATTGGATTTAAAGTTTATTTACATAGTTTAATTATTTGTATTATACAACCCACCGTTAAATCAAAACCTACATTGCAAACTCACATGTATATACGTTATTAAATTTCTAGTGTAACGTGCTTATTAATTTTACGATGAATTAAAATAATACATACTTATATCCAACAGTGTTTTAAACAAAACACAGATATATTTATTGCATAAAAAATAGTTTAGATTTTAGTATTATCTCTTTTTAAACATGCATAAAGAAATATTTTGCCATGCATCGTTTAAAAAAAATATTTTGGTCGACTGACATAATATTTGCAGCTGTATATTTTATATTATAACATTCAAACCCTTTTAAATATCTTTGTTTATTTTAAAAATCAAGGAATTGGTAATATTATTTATTACCTTACATTCATTAGTATGTAATCATTGTTGTTCATAGTAGTCCGTGTATAGACACTCGATAATAAAATCAGAACTTATCAATTACTTTTTTTGATTTATATAGAGAATTGTAAAATAAAGTTTTTAGTTGCGATTCATATTGATCTTACTTAACTAATGATTTACCTTAGCTGTTATTGAAATCACTTACTCACTTTCATGGCTATCTACCGTAGATGCTTTGAATTTTGTTTAGTTGTCATAGTAACAACCAGGTGTAACAACCTTACTAAAAAAATTCTCTCTAAGAATTATAGCAACTATTACACAGTTCTCCCTACGACTTTATTTAGTTTTGAAAAACATATATTTTGCCTAATCAATTAATACCCTAAAAAAACCTATCGAGGCTAAGTAAATTCTCTTTCGTTGGAATAATATTTGTTTTACTGTCAATCCTGATTGAGATTTGCGATGTTGTTTCTGATATGGCATTTATCTTAGCTAATACGTTAAGGGCACAGCCATAGTTTCGACCTGGTCGTCGTGAAAAAAATACCACGACTAGGTCGCCAGAACATCAAGAATTTTAACTAGTTATTTGGGAAACCCCAAAGTTGCCCACTTCTGACATCAAAGATCGCTTTCATGAGGCTGTAGTCGCGTAGAATGGCTACCCTAATAAATAACAAGACCTTGCGTGCTGGCTTTCTGGTCGCGGCGTTTTTGTCGTGGCGACCATGTCTCAAGCACGGCCGTAGTCTAACATCACGGTTATTACCTTCTTTTTTCGTTACCACCGCATATTATTATTATTATTATTATTATTATTATTATTATTATTATTATTATTATTATTATTATTATTATTATTATTATTATTAGCTCCACGTCTTACTACCCGTTCGGGTTATACGCACTTACGCTAATGTGTAATGGTAGACTGATTATGAGATGAAATGGAAGACCTACACTTTAACGTGAGATCCGAACCACGGTGGAGGCCTGGCATTCCCCACATTCACAAGTTGTGATTAATACACTTCTTAGCATCGCATCTTACTACCCGTTCGGGTTATACTCTTATGTACTAATTACTCTAATGGTTTTAGGAATTAGGAAGGTTAGATTTATAGAAAGTGTACCCGTATTTGCGTGAAGGGAGAGTGTAAAAACTATTTTGGGAAAACTACCCTCATTACACCCGACCGAGGTTCAAACCTCGATCTCCCCGTCATCAGCAGTCTAGTCCACTGTGAGAGTATAAACTTTTCATTAAAATTGTTTGAGATCTTGTAAAATGCGCCACTTACACAGCCCCCTCACCCTTTCCCTCCTTTTGAGTACGCCTCTAAATGTGGTATTAAATTAAATATTTAACATAATGTTGCAAACTTTCCAATTATTATTTCTGCCAGCATCTCATATAAATATACTCAACTTGTAGTATTGGTGATCTAAAGCCATGCAAGCAATAAAACTCGGTACTGCGATTTTTAAAAGTGTATATTTTTGGCAAAACTTCCAGACAAAGCTTTACCAAATAATCTAAGAAATAATTTATAAAATATGTTGTTTTGTTTGCACCACGTCTTACTACCTATCAAAATTATACGCATAAGGAAGACTGAACTTATAGGTAATGTACCACATTTGTATGGAGGGCGGTGACCTGGTGGTTTAGGGGTAAGGTGTCGGACTTCTATGCTGGGGCCCGACGTTCAATCCCCGGTCCCGGCATAGATTTATCTGATTACCAAACCATTCCTTCACCTCTGAAAAGACATCTTGGGAATGTGGGGAATGCGAGGCCTCCACCGTGGTTCGGATTCCACGTTAAACTGTAGGTCCTCCATTTCATCTCACAATCACCCTACCATTACACATTAGCGTAAGTGCGTATAACCCGAACGGGTAGTAAGACGCGGTACTAATAATAATAATAATAATAATAATAATGTATGGAGGGAGAGTTGAAAACCATTTTGTAAAAACTACCCTCATTAGACCCGACCGGGATTTGAGCCCCAATCGTCCTGTCAGTGGCAATCTAGTCTATTGCGAGAGTGACGCTAGAGACCACGCGGCCACCGAAGCAGGTAAAACAAGAGTTAAAACAGTAATTCAAAATAGTATATAGTTCTCCTATTTGTATCAATATCGACTCAATTGAATTAACTTTTGATTTTAAATTTTAAAATAACGTATCAGTAATCATGATTTTGATTTATTTCCTCTCAAATACAATATACACACGCTTAGTTTAATTGTATTTGGCTCTAAAAGTAAAAATTATAATGCATTGAAATTGTAAGAGTATTATATAAAGGTCACACGACAAGAAACCCTAGACTGTTTTAACTGTAATTAGATTTAGTTACTATGCTATACAACACCGTCAGAAATAATTAAACCTGTTAAATGTCAAACGTTCAGTTCTCGTGGAGTTACGATAAGGTAATTAGATTTATTTACTATGCTATACAACACCGTCAGAAATAATTAAACCTGTTAAATGTCAAACGTTCAGTTCTCGTGGAGTTACGATAAGGTATTTTATTGTTAATTTGAGATTACGACCATAAGGATAAATAGCCAAAGCCAGCTTTCGACCTTCTCATTCGATTCGACGCCGTTTTGATCAGACCAAGTCTACTATTCATCTTCAACACAAAAAGGTAAGTTCCAGAAAATATATTTTTTATATATAAAGATATACGTTTATTTGTCTTTCAAGTTTTAGTAAAATGTAAAAATGTAACAGTTATCCTTACTCGATACTGTTATCTCAGTTTAAACCTCTCAAAATATGTATATTTATAGTTATGTCTCTAAAAAGAAATTAAGACAAAACTATACGTTTTATTTTCTGGTTCATAATTTTGTATTGTGCATTATATACTGAGGTGTTTGGATTCATAATTTTGTACCTGTATTTTTGGTCAATTATTCTCCATTGGGAGTAAGAGTAAAGTAGTATTGTGGTAGGAGAAATCATATATGACAGCTCAAAAATTTACTTAAGTCATTTTAAGATATTATGTACACATCAAGTCATGTGATATTGAATGGTATCGTTTGCTAGATGGTATCAATTCCTATTAAATAAAACTAATAAAACAGTAGTTATCAATATTGTAGAAAAATATAATATTTTATGTTAAAAAAAATCATCTCAATTTACTCATGTGTTATATAAAAAAGGGGATTAATAAAATCATATGCTAAGTTCAATCCGACTGAGTCAGTAGTGTGTCTGTCTATTGAGCTAAAGGTCTCGGGTTTGATTCCTGGCGTGGCCGAAAAATGACAATTGGTGATATATACGTCTACCCTTTCACAATGATGAATTAACGGTCGGGGAATTGATGTTGTCCTTGTCCTAGTCTTAAGTTATATTATAAGGTATATGGAGCTATGACAGGCATAGCAAGCGGATATTGGAAAATCTATGGCTTGAATAAAAAAAAACTTAGCCAAGCCATAGGCTGGAAATAGAAGTATTTGTAAAAATCTATTAATTTCAGTGACGTCCTTAAACATGTAGTAAATAAATCTTTAATATATATTAAATAAATCTTTTATATATATATATATATATATATATAAAATAAATCTTATATATATATATATATATTATATATATAAAATAAATCTTATATATATATATATATATATTAAAATTCCTGACTCATCAACGCCCAGCCCAAACCCTTGGACCTAGAAAGCTGAAATTTTGCACAGAGGTTCCCTTTATGATGTAGACAAGGAATAAGGCCGGAAATTCCTACGGGATAGGGAATAAAGAAGATTTATATTTTCGCTTTAGAGTTGCCTTATTCCTTAACTATAAAACTATTTTCAGGATTTTCCGAAATTCCCATGGGATAGGGAATAAAGAGGATTTATATTTTCGCTTTAAAGTTGCCTTATTTCTTATTAGTCAATGCCCAGCCCAAACCCTTGGACCTAGAAAGCTTGGAGTGAGCTCACCTAGCAGCCTGGTCGTGTTAGCACCTGAGGGAATAACCTCTAATGTAGTATATAAAGAGGTACTCTAAGTATGAACAAAAAATATATAGTCATAACTCCCTATGAATAACAACCTAAGTAATTTTACCTTCAGTTTCCGGATTTAACAATAGGTGGTGCGCGTGTCATTAAAAAAAAAAGAGTGATAACGCGAACGAAGTCACGGGCAACAGTTAGTAAGTAGGTGATAAAAGAATAATGGGCTGGCTAGCTCAGATTTAAAATGGATACAATACGTTGAGCTCAAAACCAACATTTACCTTTAACGACAACAAAATCATTATTTCTCTGGGTAGAAATTTTAAAAAAATTACATAATATTGAACACGAGACTGACTCTCTCAAGACTTCTGGGTCACGTTGGTGAAAAAATACCTTAACTGGACCTAGTCAACAATGGACTCAACTTGCTCATAAAAATACCAGTATCCAAGGTCAGTATCACCGGGAACAGTTTGTAGGTGAGACATGGCTAAATATGGGTTTTTTGATAGCAATGGTAACGTGGTGGATAACAGTGAATGATGATAGTAATAATAATATAAATAAAATACCCAACAACAGATTTGACTTTGAAAAAATATATTAGTGTAGTTTTTTCTCTAATAAATTATTGTCAAGTCAAAACATTCTACCCAGTCTAACAGACGTCTGATAAATTATAAATTTAATATACAATTCATTTATCATCTGATCAAATCAGTCTTATTCAGATAGCAATGGTTATTTGAGGTATTAATATAAAAAATCTTAAGTCCAGTCTTGTTTACTAATTATTGAAAGAATAATAAATATATATATGGCATATTATGATTTCTTGACACACATAATGAATTAATTCCCTTTATGAGGTTAATATTGAACATAAATTAATAATAGACTGTAAGACATTGCATTAGAGTTGAAGGAATGACTCTGGCCAAAAGATTATTTCCAGAGTCATTGTTTAAATAAAAGTTGGCTTGAAGAAAAAAAATATTATCTTATAATAAAATAATATAAAGTGTGGAAATTATAGTGGAAAAGGATCATTGAAACATAGCGTCTGCGTAGGGAGGTTGAAGATATGTAGAGATTAAACCTTAGAAAAATTGTTAATTTCACCTCAAAGATGTTCTGGAAGGTCGGTCGTCTCGTCGAAAATATGTGTTGGTCCAAAACTCACAGTAAGTATAAGAATCTTCGCTACATAGGTCTAACAATGGTCTAAAGTTGTTATCACGTCTCTGGTAGTCATTTTGATGAATAAATTAAAGATTACTTTGAACTTTACTGTTAAAATTTCAACATTTTTGCAGCACTGAAAATATATATGAAAGCTTATAGAAAATAATTCAAGTACTCTGAGTCGCAAACAATTAAACCATATTACCTATTAATACTGTCTAAAAGTTAGAGTTAATTAATTTTGAAAGCAAATTTCCTTCTTTACAGTATATTATTTGTCAAACATTTCATTATGTGTTAGATTTTATTTTCTTAAATATGTAAAGACAGAATAAAAGAATATATTGAATGACAAAAATCGGAAAAATTAAGTTGTAGGCTGATACTCTATTTAGTCTTCTTATAAATGGTTCAAAATTCGAAACGTCGGTAGACATGTGACTGGAAGAAAACTTTCTTAGAAAAGACTATTGAAAAAAATATAAACATAAATTTTACTATCAGCAATGATAAAATTTTACTATATTATTAGTTTTACTTAAAAGTGACAGTTTCAAATCACATGAGTTGGCGTATGAATACGTGAAATTAGATATAGTAATTCTTCTAGATGAAAGCTATGATTCTTCTTGTAACAACTATACTGTCATTATTCGTTTAACAAGTTAATAATCGATTTAATAATTAGATTAATTGCTGTGTAGTTTGTATTATGAACCGGTTAACTTATCTGGTTATTTGTTTGCATTCAACTAATAGCTGTTGATATGTGTGTATTTTTTTTATCATTGATCGAGTAGCAAGTAAAGTAATTCCTCAACAACAATGCGTGCCATCGTAGTTCTTCTGTCAATGATACTTCTAGCAGAAGCATCCACATCTATTTCTGATAGTAAGTAAAAATATTTTAGTTTTATAACACTCATAAGAATTGAAAGGGGGTCACTTATTTTTAATATATTATCTAAAAATGGATAAAAGGTTTTTTAAACATACTTCCAAAACATTTAAGAAAATTTATATTAAATTCATTATTCCATGTATATGTACTTGAGTTAAAGGATATGTATATTATGTTGAAAGTTAAAAAAAAATTAAAGTGATAAGTAATCACAAATACCTGCTTCGGTAGCCACGTGGTCTAACGCGCTACCCTCTCAGTTGATTAGACTACTGATGACGGGGAGATCGAGGTTCGAATCTTGGTAGGGTGTGCTGAGGGTATTTTTCCAAAATGGATTTCCACTCTCCCTACACGTAAATGTGGGTGCACTTCCTTTAAATGGAACCTTCCTAATCCCTAAAACCATTAGCGTACAACCCGAACGGGTAGTAAGATACCATGGTAAAAAAAATGAATTAAAATATGATTATTTTTCCTTGAAAATGACAATAAATAAAAGATTAACAATAATCTAGAATCTTACCTTTTTAGTTATTTATGTTAAAAATATTAACATTAGGATAGTTTAACCAGCCTCGTGGTATAGTGCCACCGGCTGTTGACTTAGAGGCCTCGGGTTCGATTCCTGACTGGTATCTTGAGTATTTTTCCTAAAAGACGAACTACCCCAATGGTCACTTAAATAGGTTTAAGTGTTTCTACTCTTTATATGCCCTCATATTGACTATCACCGTCGCCTCACCTCATCGGGACACGGAAAGAGCCTCCACGGAAAGGATCTACTATAAGTACATTCGGGTGTCTCCTGGAGAACGGTACATTAGTACTCGTTAAACATTCCTCAAACTGGGCTACGAATGATGTAGCCCAAACACTCAATAGTACCATTACTATTATTATTATCATCATTATTATTATTATTATTATTATTATTATTATTAAAATAGTTTGAATGACTTCTACAGCCTTAGTCAGGCCTGACAAATCGATTTCAGACAATAAGGGGCAAGGGAGAGGTATCAAAGCCAACTTTTTATACATTTTTGTAAGATCCGTTCATTTCTTCACCCACCCTTTCCTCCACCACGACCCCTCCCCACCCCGAGATCCCTGCAAGAAAGCATTTCTGGATACAGCTCCGAAGCGGTTAAGTATTATTATTATTATTATTATTATTATTATTATTATTATTAGTCTAAACATTCAGTTCAATACATTGACTGTGTTCTCGCACGACGACCCTGCGCCATAAATATGGTACACACGTACCGAAACATGTCGGCCAAAGTTTAATCGGCTTCTAAAATGCTGACACTTGCCCAAGGAGTAACGGGACTCAAATCAAGTTTAACACTTCATATCTTTATTTAAACACTGAACATTATTAATAGCTTGTTACGTTTTAAGCCTTATGTCATATTAATTATATTTCCTGTAATACAATACTTCCACTTGGTTACTCCATTCAAATTTGCCATCTTAATGTTTATATTTTAATTGTATTGTTCCTCAATTAATTTCTGTTACTAATTATTTTAATACGTTTTCATGTTTTTATTCTTATGGTTGATGGTCATCATTTGACTTGATAATGTTATGTCACGATTATTTTTAATCATATTATTTCTATTTCATATATTTTAGTGTTATCGAAAGCGCTGCTTGAATTTTTATCAATATTATTATATATAATTTTAACTTGTTAATTACTTTTTATTTTTTATTTTTTTATTTTCTTTAGTATACTATCCTTTTACCTCTTTATTGAGCTTAGATTTTTTCGGAGTCTTAATCTTTATTATAACTGCTCCCTACTTTTTTTAAGTTTAGAATGTTTTCTAAAATGAAGTATTATTATTATTATCATTATTATTATTATTATGTCTATTCAACTTTAATAACTCCCAGTGAAAGAACTCAGACGAGTCACACCACTCCCCTTCTTCAACACGAAATGTCGAAAGATCTCCATAAATAAAATGTATACAAAGGCACGATGGACAAAATAATCGACTACATTATTTCTTTTTTTAATGTATATAAACTTACTAAATAACTGATATTTTCTATTTTTAAATACATGTTTTTAATAACTTTTTAAATTTCATAAACATTTTAATCAAGTTTTGACTGTTTACACTTTTTACTATTGAGAACTTTATGTTTATAATTTAAACTGTACATTGTTTTGTTATATTTATTAATCCACCCCACTCATTTTTATTACAAAATCTGTGCTTTTAATTCTTATTATTGTCAAACATCTAGAATCTTTGGTGAGTTTATTGGTTTGAATATATTTTTTTTATATAGTACGAAAGCAGGCTGATTCGGTGTTCACTGCAGTAGAATCTAGGTTCTAAACATGACAAATCTCATCCCTTTTACTACTGTTACTAGAGTTTGAAAAGTAACAACACAAGCATGTCTTAGAATAAAAGTTACCATTTTCAAAGAATCACTCAATGATTTTTTGAAACTTGAATAAATACATAATGTTCCTTGTAATTTTAACAATATAGGTATATTTTAAATTAACACTTAAAATTATTTTAAAAATTCGTGAAAAGATGTTTTAGGGATAATAATACTATTGGGTATCTGGGCTACAATAATCGTAACCCAGTTTGTGGAAAGATTAGCTAGGGAAAGCTCGAATGTACTAATCATACATCCTTTCCGCGGAGGCTCTTTTCATGTCCCGATGAGATGAGATGATGGGGATGGTGAGTATGAAGGTTTCCATTTGATGAATTGCATGAGTGGTACCGTCCTATTTTGTTATTTGTATCTAGTATTTCAACATCCCCTCGTGAAACGAGTAAAGGTAGTTATTGAGACCTTTTTGATACGTCTGAATGAAGCCACCACCACGGCCAAGCAGACCATCCATGCTGTTCTTGGAGCGGTTAAGCATGTGTTGACGGAAAAAGAGAACCGGGTGTCCACCCGTTTCCATTGGGGTTTTTAGGTGAGCCATAAATAATTTTGAGCTCCATGTGTTTCCTTCAGGGCCGTCTTAAGGAAGGAGGGGGAGGGGGAGAGGATTATGGCCATATCCCTAGCGTACAAGCAAGGTACACACCAGACCTACATTATTCAGATTAAATTGGCTGCACTTCTTGGGAGAGCTTGAGTTCTTCAACACGAGGATCGCTACTTGCAGTCCTAAGTGACAACATCGCTATCAAACAGGCAGTTTTAAAAACAGCTCACTTTACTAGAGAACAGACAAAAATTGCCTTCTAGTGTAAATAAACCAGCTTTCACAAAGTCAGGTTAAGGTAGTGGCCCTACTCCCTTCCCTTAATCCCCAAACGAGCCTACTCAGAGAGCAAATTACAAGGAAAACGTATAATACAATGGTTCTTTTTTTGTTCAAGCAAATGTTGGCAAATTATCTAGTTGTAAACAATCTTTAAATATCGTCGAATTGTGAATTGAAGCTGAAAAGCTGTGTTCATTAAAACGGTGTAGAGGGTGATTTGGGGGGGATCGCTGGTATCTGAACTCTTGTGTTCGGACCGCCACCCCTTTACAATAAACAATTTGAAAGTGAGTTGCTTCACTTGTAAGTGCTTTGTCTGACGACTGCTTCTAGCACTTCCCACTGCCCAAGGACTCAACCTGGCTCAAGAAGTGCAGCGAAACGCCCGTAATTCTGAGTATCTGGTGTATACCTTGTCTGTGCCCTAGCACAAGTTTTCATTTTATAAGGAGCCTCTTATTAAAGGATAAATTAAACAAATACTCAAAAGCAAAAAAAATACACATGGACTTTTGAGATCAAGAAAGAAATACCTTTTTTTTAGTTTAGGGATAGATGGATTTTCAATGAAACCAAACAAGCATAAATATTCTGTATCAAAGAATTGCATGAACGTATGGGGATATAAATGTGGATTTAGACAATTATCTGCACCCTTGCATATTTCCAGGTTGCAGAAGGTAAAAAGGTCTGAAAGATAAGTCCACTGCCGCCATATATTATCATAAAACATGATTTTGGAGGCCCGTACTTCCTTCTACCAATCTGGAAGGCTTTTTATCCTTCCTAAATACTACTATACAGTAGGATTATGGTACGAAATAAGGCCTTTTAGAATGGACTTCCTACCAAAATCAGGGTATATACTTAGTGAGCCAATATATTTGGACTGTCGTCTTTCGGTCTTGACCTCACTTCGTGTTTACACAATCAATTACGCAACCATACTTAAGCAGTGGGCTTAATCTCTCATTTGGCAAAAGTAAATTTTATTGCATGATATAATGTACACTCCAACTACCCTGAAAGCTAGAAGGGCCTATAGTACTGCTCGAAAGTTTCATTTTACAGGTTTGAATTCTGTTTCCATCCTGCTTCTTCACTCATTAAAACATTTTTTTTTTTAATTTCCAAGCATGGCTTGAAATAATGTTGGATCCCAAAGCTTAGAATTTTCTACCTTCGTCAAAATATGAATTTTTTTTATAAACTAAATTATTCTCAAAATACATATAAACTACGTGGATTCTTTAATAGCATTAATTTTACTATTTAAATATATATTTAAATCTCAGGCAGGACTAATATTTATTATTAAATTGCCTGAAGCTTATAACAATATATCTATATTAATACAATGAAGTTTTTTTGTAATCACTCATGAACATTTTACAATATCTACCGCACGCAGAGGCATGAAATTTTAAAAATCAGTAGTCCCTGTGCACAAACATGTGCACTTCGAAGCAGGAATTAAAAAATTTAAAGTAAACGTTAACGTTCAATCACTAAACTAATAACATTTATGTCGACCTCGGTGGTCTTGGGGTGAAGTGCTCACCGCAGGACCCGATGTTAGTGGGTTCAATTCCAGCCGGAGGCAATGGATTTATCTTTAGCGATAAAAATCCGTAGCACAACATCCTTCAAATTGTGGGATGTTAAAGAATCCTGGAAAATACCTTTTCCGGCAGAATTGATAGAACTTTCGTTTTCACTCATAGAAATTCCCATGTGTGTCTCGTGTGTGGGTTCATAAAGTATACTTAAAATACCTCAAATAAAAAAATAATGAAAACATTTCTCCCAGCTAACGTTGGGTACGTTAATAGGTTGTAGAGTAAAATAAAAGATTGGACGATCTGGTAGCTGGTGGTTAGGAGCTAGCCAAACGAAAGTAATGCACTATAAAAAGATAGTCATGATAATCGTTTCATTCATAACGGGTTGATTCAATGAGCTATTCTTGAAATTCACCATCCTTATTCTGGTGACTAAATTTTATAGATAACTTAGGTGGTAACTAGTACTAAAACAAAAAGATATATTTAAAACTATTCAATTTTTTTTCTATCAGATAGTGGAGTGTATACACATATAGAATAAAGTGACAAATGTTCAGTCTTCTGAAACTTTGGCCTCTCATATCTGAGGTAGTAATATCAACCTCATAAATAACAGGGTTTCAAATATTATTTGTACTATAATAATGTGTATGTGAAATTTAATTGGTAATTACTGCAAACACATTTAGAAACAACTTAACTATTATAATTTACGATATTAGGGTGGAAATCAGGAAAAGAATACAGTCGGGAAATACATGCTATTATTCGGTGAATAAGCTGTCAAGGAATGTAAAACTCAGAATACTCTAAAATAGTTTCACTGGTATGGATATTGTGTAATTAGGTGGAATGGATAGAACTAGTTCAAAAAAAATAGGCTGTAATGAGTTAGACCGGATTGAACTAACTCAGGATAGGGATAGGTGGCGTGCTTTTGTAGGTGTGGCAATGAACTCTCTAGCACCGAGTGTCATAGAGAAAGTCGGAAATTATTTCCATTTTTCATTGCTTTTTAATGTAACTCCTGTTTTAGTTAACTTGTTTTCCATGTTCATAACAATATAATTATATTTTACCGGTGTCTGAGAATCAGTGTTGACGCATCCACGTACATCTCGATATTTAGAAATATCGACCATCAAATATCACTTTTGGAAGTTTATGTACTACTTCTACAACAAGTTACTTGGTTTAGCCAATTCTCTCATCTAGGGGATTGATAACTTTGGGGTTGACTTGGAATACTCCCGTAAAAATCTCAAAGTACTGCCTGTAAAAGCGAGATTCTGATCGCAAATGCTTTATGCGAGTATTTCATCGAGTCCCCCGAAGAGTAATGTGTGAGCTATATCTCTAAAAGCTAACGAGTTGAATATTAATCTTCCATTTTTTATATATGTATATTTATTTTTTTCTATTGTGTTAATTTGTTCTTTTTCAGGTACTGGTATATTTCACGAAATGTGACAACTCATAACTTGGATGTATGGTTACAAACTTGCTATGAACTATGTCCTATGATTTAATGTGTTCCTTTTATTTATTTATGGAAGCATGGGAATATTCTCGGGGGACTCGGAACTGATAGCCACACAAGGCCTGTACTGCAATGGAGTGGAGAAACGCGTTTTTTAATATTTCAATATTTCACATCTAGCTCATCATGTTTTGAGTTAAATGTATTTTGTTTTTATTTTCAGGTTTAAACCTCAACAGCTGTTTGAAGAAAATCGTGCGAATTGATGATGAAATGTCCCTTTTATGTTGTCTTTATGGGTTTTTATTATACTTTTGAAAATGCGTAAAATATTCTTGTGATAGTTTTGTGTCGTTGGTCTTTGGTGTACTACCTGTCATGAGTTCACAGTACTAATAAAATATAGCAAAGCAAAACTTATTATATTATTATTTTAAATGTGACTGTTCTTATATGCCATGGCTGTTAACATTTTCCTAAATCAAATTTATATCAATAATTTTAGTTTTGGAATTAAATATACTATAGTCTCCATAACATTGAGGCAGCCTGGAATAGGTCTTACAAGCTAATTTGAACTACTTATATCAAATTTAACACTAAACACTATATTGTCTATCATGTAAACAAATTGTAAATTTTTTAAGACTCCATTATTACTTTAGGTGTGAAAGAGTGATCGGAGTGCAGCGTTATAATTACCGGTATTCTAAGTAGAGAACAAACTACTTAACATATATTAATTAGCAAGTATTCTCTTATATTTTAAATGATAAAATAAGGCTTTCTTAAAAAGACTTACACCACTTTTGTACTTTACATTCACATTAGTTAACGAATTTATTTTATTCATATTAGATTTTTTTATCTGAAATTATTTTTACCTAGCTTGATAAATGAACATTATAATACACAACTAAGAAACTGAAATATAAATATAAAAGTAGTTTATCGCAGCTTAATACAAGATCAGAAAAAATGAACTGAAAACACAAAGAGTAACCATTCCTACCTTCCATCTACAAGGATTCACAATGTTCTACGTGCCAGTTGCAAGAGATCTTCTTGTTGTGATATCTGGGCTCTCCAATCTCTAGAAAATTATTTTAAACCTTGCTTTAGAGACCCCAAATTTTCCAACATTTAACTTCCTATAGATTTAGGATCTTTTTGGTCCTGATAGGTTGCTTACACCCTAATGAGTCTTGTAGACTTATTACTATACTAACCTAAATATACTTATTTAAAGAAGCAAGTCACGAGTTTCGAACATTGCTATGCTCTTCAAATCTTTTGTTAACACATTTTTTTCACTTAACTAATCACACATTGATTAATCTCATTTATATTCAATCAACCTTGTATGTGTGCAAGACAGAAGGATATACCCTAAAGTTTCTCTCTCTCTCTTACACAATGGCTTGTCTATGATAACATGAAAATTTCAGCTACAGAAGTAATGTCCATCCAGTCATATTATAAATATTAATACTATTGTATAAAAGAAAAGGAAACCTTTAGGTATATCTAACTCTCCTGCACTCACACAAGGCAATGTAGCATTTTGACATCATTCACTAATTTGGACGAATATAATATTATACATATATATATATATCATTAGATACATTAAATAAATGTGTTAATAAAATGTTTGAGGAACATAACTGAGTTAAACACTTACCACTTATTTAATTAAATAAGTTGATGTGGCGGGTAACCCAATGTATTAATATTTCCTACAAGCCTATAGCCTAAATGATTGTTTGAACGTAAGACTTATGTACAACGTTTATCTTTCGAATAAATGTAATCAAGATTTTTGCTAGGTACTTTATTTCATTATAGTTATCGAAAATTCAACATTATTTATGGTTTCTTAAAGCAATATAGAAGCTAAGAGCCAACTTTAAATATATTGTAATTTAGCAATACTTCCTACACGAATATTACTTAAATGATCGCTTGGGCTTAAAACGTCTACACAAAGTTTTTCAGTCGAACAAATGGAATCCAGTCGTTAGCTATCTTATTTCATTATAGTTATTGAACTTTCAATACAGTGTGGTTTCTGAAACCATAAACAAGCTAAGAACCCACTTTAAATACATGGTAATATAGTAATACTTCCTACAAGCCTATAACCTAAATGATTGTTTGAATGTAGAACTATGTAGAGTTTGTCATTCAAACAAATGTAATTAAGTTTTAAGCTACTGTACCTTATTTCATTATAGTTTTCGAACTTTCAATATAATACTCGCATGCTTCTGAAACCAAAATACAATCTAATAGCAAACTTTAAATATATTGTAGTCTTGACAGAATATAAAAACAACTTGGGTGATAGTTACATATTTTAATTTATTAAATATGTTATTCGTACTTGTACAATATTACCTTTGAAAGTGAATTGTATATTCTTTAATGTAAATGTTTTATTCATCAGAGACATGTTTTCGCAATAGACCAATTAAAGAAGCCTTTAAATCTGCCCCCCTACCCCCTTTCCAATCAAGCAGATGACAAACATGACAAACATCCTTTGAAAGGGATGTGTTTCTGTACATACAGTATTGTATAGATATAACTGATTAAGGCTTTACCCAGCATTTGGATTACCAGAAAACACTAAAGGTAGCAGCACTATTTCCTGAAAATATCATACTTTATACCAACATTTTTAATACATACTTGAGAACACAACTCTTGTCTGAAATGTATCTGTATCTGTTTAAAACGAAAATGGCAATTTCTTAGCTGACAGAAGAATTCCACAACCACAAAACAGTTTATTTTAGGGGAAAACAGGATACGCTCAGTGTGGCAAAAATAAACTTTCACATCAGAAATCATCATTAATCATATATTTTTTATCCATTAGAGAGCACGTCAAATACACTAAATAAAAGGCACGTTCTAAGAAAAGACAAGAGATGGCAGTAATGAAATATAGTAACTAAAGAGTAGAACGAATGGTAATAAACTATAAGAAAAATAAAATAATATAAGAACAAATACTAACAAATGTAAAAAAAGATTATGAGAACAAAGAGTAAAAATGTAAAGCAATAAAAATAAATAATTAAAAATATAGATATCTAAGGTATGGATAAAAACGAATTTTAGATCAAATAACCACTCAACATACATTTGGATATTAGATTTGTTAAAAATTTTATATGCAAACTCGTACGGTATACAAGCCAAATTTAAGGCGTTATAATGTTTCTATATAGATGTATAACATGGTTCTTCTGGAATTTTATAGCATTCGCCTTTAAACATTCGATGAACTTCTAGGTTTGAATCTGCCCCACGATCACCAGTATATATAACCGCCCTACATAGTTGTGGCCTGTCTCTCCAGGAAATTTAGAGCATTCACCCTTAAACATTCGATGAACTTCTAGGTTTGAATCTGCCCCACGATTACCAGTATATATATATATATATATAACCGCCTTACATAGTTGTGGCCTAGCTCTCCAGGAAATTTAGAGCGTTCGTCCTTAAACATTCGATGGGCTTCTAGGTTTGAATCTGCCCCGTGATCACTGGTGTATATAACCACCCTACATAGTTGTAGAACCTGGTTCTCCTGGAAATTTAGAGCATTCACCTTTAATCATTCAATGCACTTCTAGGTTTGAATCTGCCCTACGATCACCAATGGTGGCAATTATAGTAATAAGTGTGTATAACTTCCCTCCATATTATTAAAGAAAACTTAAATATGCGATCTAAAATATTTATAATTAGGAATTATAGCTTTCTCATAGTTTTTTTTCGAAATTCTCATCATTATAAACTAAAATATAATTGATATCATTAATACCACATTTCATGCAGTAAATTAAGAAAAAACTTCCGATAATAGAATATAATTACTATACGTTGATACACATGAAAAATGGGAATACAGCTGGAACAGATCGGATTAAAATTGAACTGATAAAGGAAGGAGGTAAGGTATTGAAGGAAAAGCTACTAAGCATCTTCAATAGGTCACGAGAGGAAGGTAACATACCGGAAGAATGGGGGAAGACTCTTATTGTTCCTATATACAAGAAAAAAGGAGACGCGGGAAACTGTGAGTATTATCGTAGGATATCACTAAATAAACCAAACAGTTAAGCTTTATGGAAGAATATTGGAAATATGAGCCAGATAACTCATTGAGCCAATACCAGGGGAGTAACAACACGGTTTTTTTTTTTTTAAAAAAGGAAATACAGATTTGATATTTGCTATTAGAATGAGCGAGGAAACGGCATGGGAAAATTATTAAGATAATTATGTGACAATGATAGATCTAGAGATGGCTATGGTTCTGATGAATAGAGTCTGATACACTGCTATGGCTCTGGTGGGTATTGACTGATACACTGCTATTTCTCTGGTGAATAAAGGCTTATGGCTCTGGTGAGTCACGGCTGAGACATTTCTATGGCTCTAGTGAGCTGCGGCTGAGACACTTATATGGCTCTGGTGTTTAGAGACTGAGACACTGCTATAGTTATGTTTAGTAGTGGCTGAAATACTACTATGCCTCTGGTGAGTAGCAGTTGAGACACTACTATGGATCTGGTGAGAAGGTCTGAAACACAGCTATGGTTATGGTGTGTAGTGGCTGAAAAAATGCTATGTCTCTGGATAGTGGCGGCTGAGACACTTTTATTGTTCTGGTGAGGGGTGGTTGAGACACTGGTATGGCTCTGGTGAGTAGTGGTTGAGACACTTCTATTGATCTGGTGAGTGGAGACTGAAACATCGATATGGTTCTGATGAATGGTCTTTGATACACTGCTATATATTTGATGTGTAGTGGCTGAGACAATGCTATGTTCTGGTGTGTAGTGGCTCTTAAAATGTTATGGCTCTTGTGAGAAGCGGCTGAGACACACCTATGGTTCTGATTAGTAGTGGCTGAGACACTTTTATTGTTCTGGTGAGTGATGGTTGAGACACTGCTGTGGCTCTGGTGAGTAGAGGTTGAGACACTGCTATGTATCTGATGGGTGGAGAGTGAAACACTTCTATTGTTCTTCTGAGTGGTCTTTGAGACACTGATATGTCTCTGGTGAGTAGAGACCCAAGACACTGTTATACCTCTAGTAAATAGAGCCTAAGACACTGTTATGTATCTGGTGGGTAGAGCCTAAGACGCTGTTATCTACCTGGTGGGTAATGGTTAAGACACTGTTATGTCTCTGGTGGGTAGAGCCTTACACACTGCTATGTGTCTGGTGAATATTAGCTATGACACTGCTATGTCTCTGATGAGTAGAGCCTAAGACACTGTTATGTCTCTGGTGGGCTGTGGCTGAAACACTGCTATGTCTCTGGTGAGAAGAGCCTAAGACACTTTAATGTATCTGGTGGGTAGTGGCAGAAACAATTCTATATCTCTGGTGGGTAGAACCAAATACACTGTTATGCATCTGGTCATTAGTAGCTATGACACTGCTATGTCTCTAGTGAGTAGAGCTTAAGACACTGTTATGTATATTGTGGGTAATGGCTATGACTCTCCTATATTTCTGGTGAGTTGATCTTAAGACACTGGTATGTCTCTGTTGAATAGTAGCTATGACACTCCTATGTATCTGGTGGGTAGACCCTAAGAGTCTGTTATGTCTCTGGTGCGTTTTGGCTGAAACAATACTATGTCTCTAGTGAGTAGAGCCTTAGACATTGCTATGTCTCTAGTGAGTAGTAGTTATGACACTGCTATTTCTCTGGTGAGTAGAGCCTAAGACACTGTTATATCTTTGGGGGGTAGATCCTAAGACACTGCTATGTCTCTGGTGGGTAGAGCCTTAGACACTCTTATGTATACGGTGGTTGATGGCTACGACATCGCTATGTCTCTTGTGAGTAGAGTCTAAACACTGTTATGTCTCACGTGAGTAGAGCTTAAGACACTTTTATGTCTCTGTTGGTTAGAGCCTAAGACACTGCTTTGTCTCTGGTGAGTAGAACCTATGATTTTTCTATGTCTCTAGTGAGTAGTGCCTAAGACACTGCTATGTCTCTGGTTAGTAATATCTATTATATTGATATGTCTCTGGTGAGTAGATTCTAAGGTACTGCTATGTCTCTGGTGATTGGAGCCTAACACAGTGCTATGTTGTTTCTTATTGGTAGATCCTAAGATATTGCTATGTCTCTGGTGAGTAGAGTCCAAGACACTTATATGTACTAGTGGGTTGTGGCTGAAGCACTGCTATGTCTCTTATGACTAGAGCTTAATACACTGCTATGTCTCTAGTGAGAAGAGCTTAGGACACTGTTATGTAACTGGTAGGCAATGGCTATGACACTGCTATGTCTTTGGTGAGTAGAGTCTAATACACTGCTGTGTCTCTGGTGGAATCTCGATTTTCCAAAAGAACGAGGTTCCACATAGTTTAAGAGTTGTTTTAGGCCCCTAGTACAAAAATCCCCACCAAGTTCCCTCGTTTCGCAATTTCAAATACAGAAACTGTGACACCATAAACTTTTTAATTTTGGAGAACGAGTTTCGCGTAGGATGTAAGTTCGAAGTCAATTATTTTAAAATTGTCAGAAAAACCAAGTTCCACGACTATTCAAGGCTGTTGTAAGCACCTAATACTACAATCCTGACCAAGTGTGGGTATGGGCGTTATTTCAAATATATAGAAATTGCGACACCTTAATTTGAGTGATTTTAAAGGGATTATTTTAAAGTCAAATATAAATTGAAGTTAGTTATTTTTCAAAAAATATATATGTAAGATACCAATTTTTTTTTTTTATGTTTCTGGAATAACCACATTCTTGAGCAGCAGATTAAAATATTGATAAATTTGTGTGATAATTTATATTAATCATGAATTTTAAACACAGTTATAAATTATTTATTTATTTTAGAATAGTAGTATCTGGTTATAACTTCTTTAGTTGAATTATTCTTTTTTTTGTTAGGGTGTCTATGATGCATTTTAGATCCATACCTGCTCTCTAGCGCTTTTTATGTTTCTTTTTGGAACTAAATTCTATTGGTAATTTTATTCAATTTTCTTATTTCGGATTAAAACATCTAGTTTATTTTGGATATGGTGTGCACTATTCGTATTATTTAACTTAGGTGGATGTGGAGCTTTTCAGCCCGCTCAATTTCTTCGCGTAATTTATTAAATTTACATTAGTATGTCTCTTTAACGTAAATAATGTAAATTAAATCAAAGTCTAGCTTTAAAAATTTTACCATGGATCGACGTCCGGAAATTGTGGATTTGCCAGATTGTTGGAATGATGAACTCACAATGAGCGCATTGTTTTCTCCGATTCGGAAAGCTACGGTTAACCCTTTGGATAAACCATACAAAATGAGATTTTGGAAACCTCTAATAGAAAAATGGTGTATTCAGAACAAATGTAACTTTACTCTCTCGGACTTGCGCAAAGCTTTTGAGCGAAATGGAAAAACTCCAGCATGTCTTGAAGAGATTATCCATGTAATGTTGAGGTATGATGAGAAATGTGTCAAACGATCATATGGTTCTGTAGTCAAATAGCTCCAAAAAAGCTCTTTTTGATTTGAAAGTTTCTGCCTCTGAAAAATAACTTTTATTTTCAATGTTTTAATGTCTGTTTCCTCTCATAATTTTAACATTCCAAAACATGCCATGTACAAAATATATAGAATAGAATTACATTTTTTAAAGTGGCATTTTCTGACTTATTGTAGTTAATTAAACTTGACCATGAACAAAAAGTCCCCACCGAAAGACTCCTTATCCGTAAGGTGCATAGTGGTCTGTAAAGTGACCCATCCACGTAAGAGTCCGGCTCGATGAGCTTAACTCGCTAGCCGGACTCGGTCATATTTCACCAGATGCATTCTACCATGACTCCCAACTTTACCACAATATTGGTTTGTACACATCGTCCTCGGATGCACCACTTCTTTGACTATCCTGAAGGTGGCCCAATTCTTTCCTGAACGATGCCCGGATATTGTCTTTTTTTTTTTAACCAACTCCAATTCATCATCAGTGAAATTCTCCCGCGTTAACTGCACGAGTGAATCTCAAGCCTCGTCCCGCTTTCCTTTAAATTATAATAATCTGTGTTATGGATTTGCTGCAGAGCTAGAGATTGACGGTACTCCTCTAAAAACTTTGTCCAAAATTCAGGGCTCATGAATGATTTGGATATGGAAGCCTACATGGTTCCTCTGACTGACAAAATCACACTGTCTGCAGTGTGGATACAAGAGCCTGGCTCATACCCTTCACACATGTACGAGCAAATAGTGAGCTATTGGTGAGCTGAGCCCCACCAACAGCCCTGGTGAACCGAGCCAAACTCATGTCATCTGATGCCAAGCCAGCTCGTGACACCCCACCTACATATGAGTTTAGGTGATTGGAAACCGAGCCGGACTTGTACGGATGGGTCTCTTAAAAGATCGACCAGATACTAGCATTGTACTATATACAGAATCCTGATCCTTAAGTCTTTAGCACTTTGTAAAAGTTGACTCAACTTTAACTTGACCTGCTTCAGTAGCTGCATGGTTTGAGGTGATCCTCATGCAGTAAACTAGACTACCAATGATGGGGAAATTGAGGTTCGAATCCCAGTTGGATGTACCTATGGGAGGTTTTCCAAAATTGTTTACCACTCTCCCACCACACAAATGTAGGTACATTTCCTATAAATATAACCTTCCTCATCCCCAAAAACCATAAACTTAATTAGTACATAAGCTTATAGGCCCCTAACCAGAATGGTACCAAGACGTTTGTGCTAAAAAAAACTTTTAACTTGATACAGCCTTATAAGGACTAAGCTACCAATAACAGTAAAGTAACAGCACGGACATTAAAATGAAAGCACCACTGGGAGCAAAAGGATCTTTTGCTATGGAAACAAATATGAAATGATAGTTTTATAAACAAAACTATTTCAGAAATATTTTTATAAAAATTCTAATTCCCCAGGAAGTGTGGCATCTCAGAAACAGTTTTTTGGGAAATACCAAGTTCTCAGAAAGAGTGGCGTCGCTTTGGTAGGTTAAACTTCCCATTAGTATTCTTAAAAACTCCTGCTTCACAGATCAGGTCACCTTGTGCTGTGCCCAAGAGTCGAGACAATTTTCGGATGGAGAACGTTTATGGTTCCCTTAAAGAGGTTTTTTTTTCTAAAAAAAACTTATTGCGATGTTATTGATTCCATTAGATGCATAAAAAGTCAGCCATTAAAATATTTTGATTAGTTTGTTGAATAATTAATTAAAATGTATATAATAATACACACATGACAACGTTGCATGTAATTAATTACTGTAGGCTAGTCTCCAAATGTATTAATCCATCCAAATTTGTATTGTAGGCCTAGTTTAATCTTCATGGACTTAAGTTAAAGCTTAGTTGATTTTTTTTTTTACTATAAACCCACAAAAGATTATTTTTAACAACTAAAATTGGTGACCTGGTGGTCTAGGGGTAAGGTGTCAGACTTCTGTGCTGGCGGCCGGGGTTCAATCCTCGGTCCCGGCACAGATTTATCTGATTTCCAAACCCTTCCTTCACCTCTGACAAGACATCTTGTGAATGTGGGGAATGCCAGGCCTCCACCGTGGTTCGGATTCCACGTTAAACTGTAGGTCCTCCATTTCATCTCACAATCACCCTACCATTACACATTAGCGTAAGTGCGTATAACCCGAACGGGTAGTAAGACGCGGTGCTAATAATAATAACTCAAATGTTGTTGTTTTTTTTTTTTTTTTTTAAGGAACCGTAAACGATCTTGACCCCAATTTATTTATTTTTTGCACAGATTTATCTGTTTATCTGATTGCCAAACCCTTCCTTCACCTCTGACAAGATGTGTATTAATCACAACTCGTGGATGTGTGGAATACCAGGCCTCCACTGTGGTCCGGATCCCACGTTAAACTGTAGGACCGTCATTTCATTTCACAATCACCCTACCATTACACATTAGCGTAAGTGTGTACAACCTGAACGGGTAGTAAGACGCGGTGCTAATAATAATATTAATATATTTTTTTTCAAAGAGTTTAATTGGACATAGTCTCCATCTTTCTAAGGACCTAATAACTATACGAATGTGGAGCATAGACCCTTCAGATTCTGTAAACGAAGCTTAATATTCAGAGTTAAATTAATTTACAACTTAACATTCATCGAATTCAGAGTGAATTTATACATTGTAAAAGTTTCATAAATAGTTAAAATACGTTCGAGAATTAAGTTGGACTAAAATCAACAAATTACTAAACTCAAAGTGTGTGATCGATGGACTTGGATGATAACAAATTCTGGTCAGGTGCACTTACCATCCAGAATTAGTAAAAGAACACATCAGAGCAAGTTGTATTTAATGGCAACACATTTTGTGCTGTTATTATATAAGGTGTTATGGGGGTGAAAAAAATCATATATTGAATAATTAGGAAAGTAAAAATGATAAAAAGTACCGCAAGTTAATACAAACAAAAATAATTTTATGATAAACACTAATTTATCAATATGTACTATTTGTCTTCTAAATGTTCCAAAAAATAACAATAAAGCACTGATGATACATAACCTACATGTAAACTTTGCATACATGTATTATGGTTTTAATAAACAATGCATAAACATCATACAAAAAATGAACAACTGATTTGTTGAAACATAGTTCAATAAAAATTAAACACCAAACCGTTCATACTAACCTAGCAGCAGAGAGTCAAACCAGAACCAGAGATGATAACTGAAATTAAATTATTTTTAAGGAACTAGAACAGGAAACCAATATATAAATTGTTTACGTACACAGAACAGAATCAATATGTACTTTTTAGGTTAATGAATGTTCTTTGGTTCTTAAACATTCCATTTTTTTTATATTTATTCTTTCTTTGTATTTTATCCTTCTTTCTGAAAATCCTTAAACTTCAATGCCTAAGCCCGTTATCGAGCTATACCAACCGAGTGGTGGCCATTTTGAAAATATAATTTTTCCTTTTCTCCAGAATTTTTGTGGGGTGGTACGTAGGCCTATTTATTTTCCAAGGGGATTGTAGAAGTATCAATGAGCACATAGTAGTAACCACTTTCTTGAGTAATGATAATTGTCACATTAGGCCTATATAGGGTTTTCTCATTTTACTCTTTAGGCTAAGAACTTAGAAAGCTGTATTTAACTTTGACAGCAAACATGTTTAAGAAGGGGAAAACTAATAAATGAGAACGTGCCCATTTGTATAAGCATTCTAAGCTAAAAATGAAGGTGTGTGTTTAAAAGGGTTATTACTAGAAGTTAAACAATTTAAGTGTGTTTTTTTAGCGCCACGTCTTACTACCCATTTAGGTTATATGCCTATGTACTAGTTAAATTAATGATTTAAGAATTAGGAAGGCTTAGTTGAGAGGAAATACACCTGCATTAGCATGGTGGGAGAATGGAAAACCATTTAGGAAAAACCTCCCTCAGTGCGCTCGACCAGAATTGAACCCCGATCTCTGTCTTTGGCAGTCTAGTTTAACACGACTAAGCAGCCATCAAAGCGGATAAGTGGTTGTTGGATGGCCAGTTTGAATGGAGTGATAAAGGAGGGAGGAGTATTGCAAATTGTTAATCTCTTAACTCTACCTTAAAATATCAACTAAGACATTTTCTGGGCTTATGTTCATTATGTATTGTTCAGAAGTGTTTTTACGGTTTTATTAATAATTGATTATTTAAATTATTGATGGATGGAGCAAAATAAATATTACTCAGTGTGGAATTTCTTTAAATGACATGGAGATTGAATGACACATCAAGGTTATTATTACTATGGTTCTTAAGGTAAATTATAAAGTTTATATATTGTAACCCTGAAAACTAATTTATTATTTTCTTAAGGACTTGAAGAAAGTAGGCCTTCTTACATGTTAAATTTAAAATGTTTGAATTGAAATCAAGAATATTGCGAAAACATTATCTTAGTAGCCTATTAATAAAGCCTAAAATAATATTTTTATACATAAAAAGTATTCAATAGATGCATTATATCCTGGTAACTTATTTACATTTTTTAGACAAATAAACAACTCAAATAGGCCAAGGTTGGCACTAGGCCTATTTCCTTTTGTTCCTGACATGTTAAGAAGCTGGTATAGATGCGTCAAACCAGCATTAGATAATTTCATTGATTTACGGTTTTTAAATGAAAAATATGCTTAAAATAAAGTTTTTCATATATTAATTTGAAAATAAAATTATCTCCGGTTTAAGTGGCATCCTGAAATATAAATAAATTGTATATCTCCTGAATTATTTGAATTTTTTTAATAAATAACTTGTATTTTGTAGTAAATTATGTTTTAACTAATTATATTTTCTATTTACAAATATTATAATGGTACTAAATTTAGTATTTACAAATATTTTAAAACTGGAAAGAACCAAAACTTTAATTTATTTTAGAACCAGAACCCTTAAATTATGAATGGAGAACCAAAACAAGAACCAAAACCCATAAGTATTTTGATTTTACTTCCTGTTCATTAGTAAATTTAAGTCATTTTATGTGCGGCAAAATAATTTTTAGAACTATAACTTTGATACAAGAATAAATATACTTAAAACTTTAAACTACTGGTCACATTATAAATAATAACCTACTTGCTTCAGTGGCCGTGTGGTCTAAAGTGCAACTCTCGCAGTTGGTTAGACTGCCGATGATGGGGAGATGGTTTGAATATATCTTAGGGGTTTTGCATAATATTTCCCATTCTCCCTCCACACAAATGTGGGTACACTTCCTCTAATAATATACTTCTTAATCCTTAAAACCAATAATATATTTAGTAAATAAGCATTTAACCCAAACAGGTACTAAGACGCGGTGCTTAAAAAAATAATAACTTATTGCTTACCTATATCCCAAGTGATAGCTAACCTTGCAAATAAACTCTTAAATTTCCCATAGCTAGCCATTTTGATAAGAGATAAGTTATTCGCCTTAATGAGCACACATACTTATTTTAAAACTAATGCACATTATTTAATAAATTGGCCAGGGAGATTGCTGCTATAGACACCAACGCCACAAACCTCTGGTTCGAGAGTCTTTCGGAGCTGTTGGAGGTGTACGAGGCTTGGAATATCTATAATGCAGATAAAACGGGTCTATTTTTCAATTGCTTTCCAGCATATAACCCAAACAAGGAGTAAGACGTGGTGCTAAAAAAAAAATTGCTTGCCAGACCAAACTTTGGCATTGAAAGAAGATACCTGCCATTGAGGAAAAAGGGCAAAGAAGTGATTGACAGTTCTACTGTGCACAAACAGTGATGACTCAGACAACCAAGTGCCCATTGTTATTGCAAAGTCTGCAAAACCACAGGGTTTTAAAAATGTAAAGAATCTAACTGTGACCCACCATGCCAACTTGAAAGCGTGGCTGAAGTCATACATTTTCAGAGACGTTCTGCATTCTCTTGATTCATCATTCAGTACACAAGGCAGTAAATTCCTTTTATTTGTGGGCAATTGTGCCGCTCATTCTCCCCCATACACATCCTTTTTTGAGGAATGTAAAAGGGGTTTTTACACCCAACCACCAATGTCGTGGAGCTTCTTTATTTGGGTGTGATCAAGTGTTTCAAGCAGGTGTACAGGAAGCAGTTAGTGCAGAGAGCTGTATGTCTTACGCAGGGAAAAGGGTTCAACTCAAGATAGAGATCCTGCAGGCCATTAACTCTATTGTTTTGGTGTGGCAATAAGTGATCCAGGCTACAATCCTGAACTGTTTTGTAAAGTGTTTCCGTGTGAAGAAAAATAAAGGGTCAGACGTGACAGATATTGATGGAAGAGATGATGATGACAGCACGCAAGCTGAAGATAAGGTTTTACTGGGGAAAAGCACCACTGGCTTTAACTTTGCTGCATATAGGTCTGTGGACCAGGAGCTCATGATGTGGGGTGTGTTGTGTGTGGGAGAAATGTGTGGTGAGTTTGGGAGTGGAAGTTTCTATTATAAACATTCACCCACTTCATTGGCCGAATGGTCTAAGGCATCATTCTAGTATTAGACTGGCTTGCTAATGACAGGGAGATCAGGGTTCAAATCCTGGTCAGGTCAATATAGGGTGGTTTTCCCTAAATGGTTTCTAACTCTCCTTCCTTGCAAATGCTGGTAGATAACCTCTCAATTGCCTCCTTCCTCATCTCTACCCCATTAGTGTAACTATCATATATGCTTGTAACCTGATTAGGTAGTAAGACGTGGTGATAAAAAATGTATAAGCACAAAATTCCATAGATTTAAAACTTTAAATATAAGTTCAAAATTAATTATCTTTAAAGGACAATAAGCTCAAGGCAAGAAGCCAAAAATAATGTCTGTAAAATTTCACATTTTGTTAAAGCACGTGTCTTACTAATGCTTCAAAAACATGAGTTATTTCTTCACACTTAATTCATTCTGGCAACTTGTATTTAAAATACTATGGTAACTCTCTTAAACTGACTAGCACAGTAGCTACATAAAATTGAAGTGAATAGATACATAAGTTGTCAATTTTATATTCAGGAATTATGCTTGAATTCTTAGCTCTAAAAAAAATCGGAAGGGGCTTAAGTTGTGCCTTGTTGGGAACTTAAAAGCACTAAGAATATTTGTTCAAAGATAAAGGTAACCCTCTATTAATGTGTGGCCTAATAACTCACCCTTTACTGAACTCAATTTTGTATTAGAAAATTTCTGTAGTAAAACACTTCAACTACTCAAAATTTCTTAAATTAACACAACTACCAACATGTGTTGAGTAATGAGTTTTCCAAGTAATTTAAGCTTTGTTTTGATTGCTATTCAATAGGAATGGTATTGGATGTATTTTTCCTCTTACATCAGAACAGGAAATATTCAAAATAAATGGCCCAGTTATTAAAACTTGGTGGCATGTGAAGCATACCGTCTACAAAATTTTTTTGTGGAAATATTTGTTCAAAAACCAACAATCTAAATAAAAGCCTATTTTTTAAAACAAACAATCTGTTTAGCCAGAAAAAAAACAGCAACAATGTTGAAATTTTGTTTTTGAATTTGAGTGACCACCTTGATTTGTTGGAAAACGTTTTAAAGAATAAAAAAAAACTTGTTTTAATATCCTTATCAGAGATTGGAAAAGATGGGTCTCTAGAACTTCAGCCTCAGTGAATGCTTAAATAATATTTAAGTGTGCATGAGTTTATCTTATTACCTAGACCCTAAAATTTTGTAGTGATATGATTGATTTGTTAAGCACCGAGTGTTCTGTTCAAGGTACAGTTTATGCACATGTCTATAGCAATCATCATCACGGTGACCTGGTGGTCTAGGGGTCTATGCTGGCGGCCAGGGTTCAATCCTCGGTCCCGGCAAAGATTTATCTGATTACCAAACCCTTCCTTCACCTCTGACAAGACATCTTGTGAATGTGGGGAATGCCAGGCCTCTACCGTGGTTCGGATTCCACGTTAAACTGTAGGTCCTTCATTTCATCTCACAATCACCCTACCATTACACATTAGCGTAAGTGCGTATAACCCGAATGGGTAGTAAGACGCGGTGCTAATAATAATAATAATAATAATGCAATCATGTATCAATCAAATGCTAGTACTTGAAGTATTGTTTTTCATTGCAGTTCTGGGGAGTTAACCGAATACTCAGAGTTTGTAAAAGTCCCACCTCAACAATCATGGGCATTATGGACATTTAGTTTACTGGTCAAATCTCCACTCTTGTGGTCAATGCAGAAAATGAAAGATGCTCTGATATCACCAACATTTCCCATGGAATCTAAATATGTTCATTTGGGTGCTGCCAAGGTAATAATAGACTTTGGTTTACTAAGTTAGCAACAATGTAGTTAGTTTAAAACTGTAACATTGTTTTAGTCACATAAAATCATAGTTTTATCTGTTACCAGTTAATTGAAAGCTAAGCTTGCTTACATACTTATTCTATGGCATTAGGAACTCAAAGTTCACTGTCACACAGAAGTATGCCACCTATCCCTCTCTTGAACTTTGTTACACCTCATCTCTTTCAGGTTCATTCTAATTGTCGTTGTTTGGTTTGGCACTATGTCGGTCTTTTGCTGGAGAATCTCCACTAAGTCCCACTGGAATGTGTCCCAGTTGATGGAAGGGGCATGGGAGTTCACAGGTTCAGAAGGTCATCAGGGAATCTATGGTTGGGCTTGAGATTGGACTGGGGGAGAGGCGCACGATTCAGGGATTCGTTTCCAGGTGCAGTCGAGCTGGAACCAGTAGCCGATTTGTGGAGGGGGGAAGAAGGAGGTTTCACAGGAAGTTTAGTTGATGGTAGTTTGAGTGGTTACCTTGATTTTATATTCTCATATGATAGCCATATTCTCGTAAATTATATTGAATTTTAAAGAGTGGTCTCAATATAGCATAGCCCTTTGTCAGTGTGTCAACTCTAAATGACCCATATACCTTTGGCAATAATGGTTCTAATTATTCTCCTTGTCCTATTTTACTAGCCAAAATCATTATAACCGTTACCTGAAGCTACTGTTCACACTCCTCATACTGATCCTCTAGTTTAATTAGCTCAGGCCACTTACCACTTAATATTACTATTTACACAGTCTGTCCTTATGATTGAATAGTATCTTAAAAATTTCTGAATGAAACATACCGTACATCTTGATCTTACAGACATATGGGGAAGAATTGATTAAACAACTAAATGATAACCAAACAATTAAGTTGGTGGATCTACAAAATGTATTTGATATTGTAAAGGAGAAAAAATGGAGTAATGAAAATGTTTTAATTGCCATCCACTGGCTCCGACATCAAGGTGTAGTAAGTGTCTTGGAACAGCCGGACCTGGTAAGTACCATAATGCCCACTTGAAGTATGACAAAATCTATATACCTAGACCAAACCCTTCCTTCACCTCTGACAAGACATCTTGTGAATGTGGGGAATGCCAGGCCTCCACCGTGGTTCGGATTCCACGTTAAACTGTAGGTCCTTCATTTCATCTCACAATCACCCTACCGTTACACATTAGCGTAAGTGCGTATAACCCGAATGGGTAGTAAGACGCGGTGCTAATAATAATAATAATATATACCTAGGTACCTAGTAAAACATGTTCTGTTGCATTACTTTTAACATATGTTGATGCTAATTACCCTTTAAAAACATTTACATTGTTGTCTCAAATTGTATTATTTTCAGCTACTTTTCTCTTTTTCTTTCTCAGCTAGAGAGTCCTCTATTAATAAAAGTCAATAAAAAAGGTCAAACAGGTATTTCTGAGGTGGATATGGCTGTGTATTCTTTGTGGAGCAATGAAACAATCCTGCTGAAACATATTGAGCAGTTGGAGACCGAAAGAACGGCAGCATTAAATGAAGCACGGAGCTATTTGAGCAAAGGCACTAGAAACATGGTGAGTACACATAATTAGTTTGATAGAGCAAAATTGTTTCATGGAGCTAATAGTGCTACACCTGTCATGAATAAAGTGTGTGTGTCCCCATGAAGCTTTATGGTATAACAGTGCTACCCAAGTCTGACAGGTTATGGTGAGACTTAAACCCTGGATTTGCCTAGCTCTCACATTTTATTCACACACTTCCGGCATGCATGCTGGTTTCCCATAATAGAGAGGAAATGGGGGGACGACAGCAAAATACAATTCGGGAAGGGCAGTTCGAGGGAGGATTATTATCTTCAGAAGTAATAACACTTGAGTTCTGGCTAATAAGAAATTATTACTACTATTAAACCCATCAAGACTTATTTGTCATAAAGGAAAGAAGGGAGGACAGGGTTGGATGTGGAAGGTGGCCCCCTTTATATCTGTCATTTCGCCTTAAATGATGATAGGGGGTCATCTATATACTGGTGGGTTCCTTTGGCTAAGCTCTTTTTGCCATTATAACTGGGGTCCTCTCTGGATATCCTCACAATCCTCAACTGTCTAAACTTGAAATATGGTTTTACTAAGGTTCTTTCTTTTGATAATCCAGGTTGTTGCTGGCTTGTCTTCTCTAATGTTTAGGACATCATTATATGCTTTTGCAATCACATCTAGCTTCTTAATATGTTTATTGGGTTAAAGTGCTCACTTCAGAACCCAATGATTGTGGGTTTAAATCCTGCCACAGTAAACAGATTTTTCTTGAGCAATAAAAATCTGTAGCACAACTCCCTTTGGAGAGGAAATAAAGCTGTCGGTCCTAAGTTGATAGAACCCAGGAAGGTAGGTTAAAATACTTTTCCCGGCAAAATTGGTAGGCTCTTTCGCTCTCGCTTATACACATTCTTGCGTGCTGATATAATCAGTCGGTTCAGAAAGTGTGTGTTAAATACCTTAAATAAATAAAGTAAGAAGCCGGTTCAACTGGCTACATTGCAGGGAATTAATGTTATTTTATGAGTATTGATTATATCTATCAAAAGTGACAGCTACAAATAACATTACTTGATGAATGAATATGTTAAACTAGTTTTAATAACTTTTCTAACTATCGGATAAGGCCCTCCCTATGAAAATTAGTATGTAGGGAGCCTGAGTAACCTTTCCAAATAAAGTCAAGTTATAAAATAGTTAGAAATGTGAACATTCATGCAGGTCTCATCTTAATAATTGATGTTTGATTCCCAGCAATTACTTTAGTGAATAATTATCCTTCATGATATGATTGAGTCAAAATTATACATAATCATGATGCTCCAGGAATCAATCAATAACACAAGCTTAAATACCCAAAGAAATAAAACAATAGATCAAATAAAACTTATTTATCTTTTGCTTTTAGGCTAAAACAAGTCTAAGGAAGAAACATGAGCTAGAAAACATCATAGAGAAAAAAGTTCTGACTTTAGAGAATGTGAGGATTCTGTTAAATCAACTTAATGACTCAGATTTGGATGCTCAGGTAACTTGCTTGTTGTATATACTTTATTTTATTGAATGCATTTTTGTGATTTCAACATAATAAGCAAAAGCATATTCTAGATTAGGATTTAGGTCTAATTTTTAATCTTATGTCAATCAAGGAAAGTTTCATAATAATATTTTAGTGGTGTTGTGGTCCAAATTGAGAAAATATATATCATATCTTTTAAAAAAAACGCTTAAACATAATATTATTGGTTTTAATTTAACATGTAAACATGTCATCAAAAGCTATATTTAACTAAATGACACTCTTCCTCAAACAGCACAAAATTGTTTCATCAAATTTGACAAAATTGGACTAAACAAATTGTTATGTTACCCATCCACTATAGTGAGTTGAATATCAATCTAAAATGTTGGATTTATTTTTAAAGTAGCTCAAATGGTTTTGGGTCTATGATATAAATATTATTTTTAAAAAAAGTTTTCATTTATGTGTAGGTTTTAGAAAGCTACAAGAAAGGAGCCTCTGTCCTAAAAGCTGTATTAAAGGATTCGGGACTCACAGAGGAATCTGTTTCTACCACCATGCTGCAGCTAGAGGAGGTATTGTTATCAAATACTTTTGAATAGTATTCTTTAATATACAGTAAGACCAATTATGGGTAAGCATAGCTGGTATTCGGACAAAATGTATGTACCCTTCTCTTACCTTGAAAGGTAGAAAGCTTACCTTACATTGTTTTGCTATAGCGAAGTGAAAAAGATAAGTACATAGTATACCTTTCATGATATAACAGTGTATATATGCTAAGGCAAAAAAAATCTGCAATGTGGTAGCGGATCTAAGAAGACCTAATTTAAGAATAAAGTCACATAAGCATATAACTCTCAGGTAGTAATACGGGTTGTTTAAAAATATATATTATTTTCATTAGACTGATGAAATATATGTATGGCACAGAATAAAGTATAATCACATCTAACAACTATATTTTATCACCCGATAATGCAAGTGTTCTATCTCCAAAATTGTTAAATTTGAGATATTTGGTGTTTACATTTATTTAGAATGCATATGATTCACCTGCAGTGAAATTGAGACTACTATATAATTACTTAAGAAGATACAAACTCGAGTTGTCATCTAGTAACATTGGTTTTATACACAAGGTCAAACTTCAATACTCTTTTACACAAAAGTGAAAAATTGGACATAGAACACTTGCATTATTGGGTGACGATTTACTGAATGATGAGTGTATTTGTACTCACAGTTACTAACCATCATCATATTCATCACCAAATGTTTTCAGTCTGTGGCCGGGTTAGTTTAGTTAAATACCACAATTTTACTCTTTCGTTTCGCCATTCTTATTCTTTTATTTTCTTCCATTTTTCTCTCTCATTTACACTTACTGTTATCAGCTTCTCCCATCTCTTTCTTGGTCTTCCTTGTGGTATATTTTCTTCATACTTTATTTAAATCACTTCTCTCTCCGTACACACAGTACATTTCTCAGCTATACTCCATACAGCTTTTCTAGGCCTCATCCTCTTCCTTGTCATTAGCATCCCCTCACTCTTCGCCATGCTAGATTTAATCCCACACTCTTTCATATGTTATAAATTATTTTCTTTTATTAATAAAGTGAAACAAGTTCACATTGAATTCCTGACATGCATCTTGATTGCGATGTTCTTCAGTGTATTTTATAAGTTTAAAATAGGGCTGCGCTGATGCCAATTATTTATCTGATCGTGCTACCTAGTAGCGCTAGCGTCACTAACTATCAAGCAAAAAAACTCTCATAAATAAAGGATAGCACAGACTAAATAAACATATATTAAAAAAAAATAAACTCAGTGGTGGTTTAGACTATGAAAAAATTTTACTACAAGCAAGAATAATTTCCATATAGGCATACAGCCCCACAACCTACACAGGAGGGTAAAAACCAAAGAGCACTGAAACATATTAATGTTAATGAAGAAGGATATGTAACACCACCCTTATTCTCCCAAGAATAAAGGCGTGTACACAAGATTTTAATTTAAATATAAAATGCTGGCGGCCGGGGTTCGATCCTCGGTCCCGGCACAGATTTATCTGATTTCCAAACCCTTCCTACACCTCTGACAAGACATCTTGTGAATGTGTGGAATGCCAGGTCGCCACCGTGGTTCGGATTCCACGTTAAACTGTAGGTCCTTCATTTCATCTCACAATCACCCTACCATTACACATTAGCGTAAGTGCGTATAACCCGAACGGGTAGTAAGACGCGGTGCTAATAATAATAATAATAATAATAATAATAATAATAAATATAAAATACAAAAAACAAATAAACAATAATTGCAGAGGAGCCGATAGGACCGTCATATGACGAATAGGTCGTACTCCGGCATATAGGTCATTCTGCTTCCATGAACCCACTTCACAAATATTATTTAGGAGACTCAAAATTTAGCCAATATCAGGGTAGATAGAGGATGGGACATATTTCATTCAATTGGATCCTATACCGGACTACTATAAGAGAAGAGAAGCATTAACATAAGATATGAAATAATTTATTTGGATTCATATTATAATCAAAACAAGTTAGTATTAAGCAATAAGAAAAATTTATAAAAATAAACAAGTGTATATTAGAAGAACAATACCAATTTTTCTTTAACAATCCCCCAATTAGAAGAAAGAATATAAATATATATATATAATATTTGAAATATAACAACAATGGGTCTCACTAATCACCCAAAATTAAATAATAATAATATAAAATTATTAGAAAAGTAATAACAATGGGTCTGCACCCTGTTTGAATACCAATATCAATATAAATGTATAGCAGTAGAAAATCTAATTACAGGCCTCAGTGACCATCCTCAATAGTATTAAAGCTTGTTTATAATAAATACAGTAATTGTCTTTTCTCGTTAAAATAAATACACGTTAGCACAATTAAACATATTACAAAAAGGGGATAGCAAAAAAAAAAAAATTAAAGATTAATAAACTAATTTACTACCAGATGGGCTATAAGTTTTCTTTTTTACCTTAATCTAGCATTTACAAAACCTCGACATCTTATGCCTTACAGGGTATGAAGTATAATAGACCACACAAAAACTTGTGAACATTTAATTGTTGCAACATTTTCCAGACAGGCTATAATATTGATATATATATATGAAATATTTGTATAAAGCTAATACATTCAAAAAAGATTAATGACATCTCGCTCCATACGGGGTATACATTATGTACAATAATAGTCCTACTCAAAATTTAAACTTTAAAAGGAAATATCACAACCATTTCCCTGATATTAGTCTGAGAAAACGCAGCTAACACTTGAGTCCAAAAATGGGACTTCGCTTTTATTTGCAAGCGTAATAAGCCTGCTAACATAATTTACCATGATTAATCCAATCTATAAAAAGATCAAGGTTATATACATTATCCCCAACAATGATTATATAATTTAAATAAAATAATATTTATGGCCTAAAAGGAATTTTGAGATTATAAAAGCCGAAACGTAATTTATACCTTATGAACATCCTTGACACCAAGATGTGTCCAAGGATGGTATCCTGACAAGAGTGATTACCATACGCACAGCACAGGTATAATAAAGCTCTAGCTCTGAGAGGGGGGAGAGGGGTTAGCACAAACAAAGGAGAACAAGAAACAAAGAAGAGAGGGTAATACAATGGGTAGAAACATCGACAAGCTTGGTGAACGATCTAGAACAACACTTTATCAATACGTCGCCTTTTCGAACTGCAACGTCACAGAGTTCCCAGCTTGCCTCGGGTGAAGTCAGAGTTCAGTCTGTTGCACTTTTCACACAGTTAGTACGTGCACAACTTTTATCGTGGTATGAGGTGCTCGTGGGGGGAATCGGCTGGGGGAGGCACAAGCAAAATGGGGCCCAGGTGAGTTGACTCCATCTAATGTAGGCGCAGTTGAAATTATATTGTCCTTTTTTATTGTTTTTTTTCTTTTGAATTTTGTAGCTTTTACACAATAAACGCTACAGATATTCTAATAAACTGATAAACTAATCAAAGCCATGGACTTAGGAGAAAAGCTCCTGAATAAATCCAAAAACGGTAAGAACATATACTCAAAACAAAACGGTCAGAATCTTCCCCTTTGAGGGCCGTCCTCAAATTGTCTAACTCCAAAAAAAAAGATAATGGAATTAAGTCCCGTTTAACAACACAAATCCAAGGATGATACAAAGTCTCAACCTCTTTTAAGGGGAAATCCCTGAGCAAAATACCCAAAACAAAAGGGTAATAATAATCTGCTCTTTTGAGGGTTGTCCTCAAATTGTCTAACTTCAACAAAGGGAAAAGGGATGAAGTCCCGAGCAGATGACCCAAAACAAAAAGGTTACAATCTGCCCTTTTGAGGTCTGTCTTCAAATTATAAAAATGAAGTCTGACAAAGCAGTTGTTGCTAATAAACATATCAATATATCAACCAATCATTTAAATAATAATTAGAACTAAATTATCAGAAAGATACAATTAAAGAATTAACAGTCTAAACAATAACAAGATGAAATAGACTAAGGCAAATATGAAGAAAAAGTGGCTTGAAGAGCCAGAGGTTGAAATTATGACATTGAGGCAGAGAAGAATATCTTGCAAAGAGAATCCAGGAAGCTTCACATCGTCGGTTGAAGGCGGCAGGCAAATGTTAAATTTTTTCTCAGGCGAGGTCAGCTTATATCCATAATGTGGGCCCACAGCCCTAACCAATGAAATGGTAATATATAAATTCACAGAGCTTATATAGTTTTTTTTCTGTTTTCAACCCTTTCTTCCCTATCCACTCAGAGGCCAAGAATCAGCAAATAGTTTGTTTCTAGTCGACCAACAGAGATGATCTTATTTGACAGTGGCTTCACTAGCAGAAACCCGGTGAACCTCTCTTGCCTGACTCATCCATAAGTGTGGGTGGTAATGTATCCCCGGCTCCCTAAGTCGACTCAAAGTACGAAGACTGAGCGCATAGAAACTTATAGGCCAGCTCATGCTCGAATTAAAGTTGTTTTGTCCTTGTGGTGTTCACAACGCAATAATCGGCCGACCATGGCACACTTGGTAATCCAATGATCGGGATTTTTCTCGATTTTTAAAACCAATGTTTTGTTAACAGGCCCAGGCACTGGTGACTCATCATTGTAAAGCTCTTTGCATACAGCATTTTCCTTTATCTTTTGCTGGGGGGAGGGTAGGGGAGTGCTAGTGCTTAAGCATTTACTTCTTTATTCGTTGACGGGTGAGGTGGGGCCTTCAGTGGCTGAATGATCCAAAGCGCTATTCTCGCAATAGACTTGACTGCTGAAGACAGGGAGATTGGCGTTTGATCCCACTCGGGTCGTTTTTCCTGAATGGTTTTCCACTCTCCCTCCACATAAATACAGCTACTTTACACTTACTCCAAATTCAACCTTTCTAATCTCTAAAGCTTGATTCACACGTTCGCCGAAAAATATAAAGCAGAATCTGTGCAGTAATTCACACACTTTAAGTTGACCCATGATGCATTGCAATGCTTTAAACAGCAGATTATCAACATATTTTATTTTCTAGGCAATAAACATATATTTTAGATCATTCTCCTGATGGATGTTTACAAATTATAGCACTGTGTAATGGCAGAATCCAATACATCGATACACATTCTTTACATCAACAAGTCATTTCAAATTTCCTCACAATGGCCAACAAAGCTGTGCGCTTGCTTCTGGCTATAGAGTGCATGCGTTGACAAATTCACATGCACACTAATTTGAGATGGTTGGTTCTGAGATTTGATCGGTTCTCCTTTGACTAACATCTCAAGCAAAGCGGAAAAAGTAGAGAATAGTTGGACTTCAGCAGAACATCTTGCGCCGACTAAGCGGATATCTTAGAGCGTGCCACATGACCACTTTTCTGTTCTGCGTTAGTTTTTTGGTGAACATGTGAATCCACAGTAATACATTAGTGTAATTAGTACATAGGCATATAACCCGAAAGGATAGTAAGACGCGGTGCTAAAAAGGGGGGCGAGGGGGGGTGTTGACAATATAAAATTCAGTGATGTTAGAGAAACTGTATTGCATTGGTTGTGCGTAGAGAGATTATCTTTGCAAGGTCATCCACAAGGTAAAATAGCTAATGGACATATGAGCCAAGAGTGGAAGATTAAAAGGAAACTAAAACTGGGGAAGATTCAAGGGCATTTAAAACTAAAGAATTGTTGGAGATTTCGAAACAACATAATGAATTTAAAATTCTATTTTATTTCAATACTTAAATTTATTTACTAACATCAATTACTGTTTGCAGCCTATGTCCTGGGTCAGTTTTTTATTCAAGTCATGTATTTTTCACTACCAGCTGGCTAGGCCTGTCGTAGCATCATATTCCTTACAATCTAACTTAAGACTAGGACAGGCACAACATCCAGTCCCTGGCCATTAATTTATTAATATTAAAGGATAAACCCATATTTTCATCAATAATACATTTTTCTGCCATGCCGGGAATCAAACTTGGTACCCTTATCTCAGAAGGCAGATACACTATCGACTGGGCTAAGGTGTTGAATACTTAAATTTATTTATCAATTTATAATTTTTAAATTACTATAAATTAATTATGTTTATTTAATGAACAAAATCGTTTCTCTTTTAGTTCTAAAATTAAGATATTTGCCATGATATTCTATGCACAGATTTTAAAATAAAATTCCTATATAAAACTATCACAAACTTAACTATAGTAAAAGTGGAGTAAATTTTACTGAAACTATCTTTAAAATTTGGTGGAACCATTGCTATAATGAATCATATTTGAATTAATTCCAGTTTTCATCTAAACTTTTATAAGCAAACCTACTATACTGAACAAAATAAAAATGACCCACATGGACAGTTGATTGTTTAATATTATTAATACATATTATCTTTGTAATATTTAAAAAAAATAAACCAAATTATCTGCATCAGTATGATCTGAAAAATACTGTAGTTAACCTTGTTTAACAACTAGAGTATATCATAAATGTTTCTCCATAATTAATTGATGCACTCAAAAAATCATGTAAGAGAAAGAAATTCATTTCAGATGAAAGAAAGCAATGTATGCAAGCAACTACTGTCTTGACAATAAAAAAAGGCCAGAAATAACATTTGACCTGCGTAAAAACCATTGTTTTTATGGAGCAGAAAGAGAGTATTTACCACTAGCACACGTCTTTACCTTCCACTCTTTACTGTATCACGTGGGAAATATAGTGGGGAGAAAGTTAAATTAACATGGTGTTTCTGAAAGCAAGGAAGATACTTGATAAACTTATCAAGATTACGATGGTATTTATGTCAGATTCCTAAACTAATATAAGTATGGGAAGTTTATTTATTTTTCCTGTATTTACTCATTGAGAAAAAAGGGTGTGATATATGTGTGAAGGTGAGTTACATGCGAGTAAATACAGTACTATCGTCTTGTCTACAAAAAACAAAACTGTTTTCCCCACATAAAGGTAATGACAGTCTCAACGCTATACAGCTACAGCCTTTGTATGGAGCATGCTTTACAACTGATCCTCACACTGACAATTTTAAAATATTTATTGCAATCCAGAAAATTTGTTATACCTCTTTTATAGTTTTATTTCCTAAGGGATTTAACAGTTATCATTGAAAATTGACATATAACAAAATAGATATATAAAATATGTTTTAAGACATGCAATGATGAATATACCAACACCATAAATCAATAAAATATAATGTTCTAGACAAGACTATAACCAGGCAAACATTTCAAGTGGGGTGGGGGCGGGGGGAGGTTTCAGCCACAACCAAAGAAAAATAATGAATATTAAATGCCTCTAGACGCTATCTAAAGTTAATAAAGGCAAAACTGATGAGTAGAGTTTCAGGGGTGTAATAGTTTTTGCCCCCTTCTAAATTAATTTCACTCTCTTATATTTTCAAATATGAAATGTTTAAAAAACATGCAAGTAGCTTCCAATCATATTTGAGTGTGAACAAAATAGGCTTGATGGTTATGATCGGCAATGTTATAAGCAATTTAAATAGTTTAGTATGTAAATATAGATAGTTCTTTTATTTTAAGTTGGGTTTTTTTTTTTTCAATAAAGGTGATGACATAAGTGTTGAGGAAGGTTAATTTTAAGGAATAAATATAAAATATATAACCAAAAAGCAAAAGTAAAACAGATCAATGATAGATTTTCTAGGGATCGTTTTTATAAGATTATAAGTCGTTCAGGGCCCAAAAATTTTGCTGACCCCTGCCTAAGTCCATGAGGCCATCAAAGCGTGTAACACACAGACTTGATGCTCTCTTTACCCCCACAGTTACTTTAATTAGTTGTCAAAACATTAAGTTAAACTTGTGTGTTCCCATCATTACCCTTTTCTTTCTTATTTCAAATTTGAATTGAAGAATTAGTATTTAAAGAATTAAATGATTGCTTAACTAATCGTGTTTCTCTTTATGTATACTTTGTGATCGTTATGAAATCATTTAGTAGTAGGAATTTTAATCTTCCGTGAATTATTCTTTTGTTTCACTATAATAGCAGATAATTATATATATATATATATATATATATAATAACTATTCTCTTTTATTTTAGGTTCTGGATGTGAATCAAGAAATACAAGCAATCCTGTCTCAGCCCATAGGAATATCTACCGACAAAGATCTGGAGGAAGAGTTGGCCACACTGCTGGAGTCCTCCGGCTCTTCTGGCCCATCTGATAACACACATTATACAGGTAATTTTATTTATTTTTGGCAGCGTGTCTTACTCTTTTGGGCTGTACTGGTCCATCTGATTATATTCCAAAACCATATTCAAATTTCTTAACTGATAATAAAATTTATAATAGGCTAGCAAGTAATTTAAAAAAATGTAACATCACATATATAATAGATGGTTTCAACATTGTGTAAGTTTTTATTTAAGTATGGTTAATATTGTATTTAATACAATATGAAACAATTATTGTGTAAACCAAATATTGGTTTTAGAAGTCACTCAATAAACTTTCAATACATATAAATATACATGTTGAATGTATGTGTTTACAGCTCTTGCCAAAATGCAAAATGTACCCCACTTTCATCATTAAAACTGTCAGTATATTTTTTATACCTATATATTGCTTCATCAAAGATAGCTATAAATCAACAGAAATAATGAAATTATAACCTAGTTCATGTTTTTTTAATTGGTTCATTCTACATAAAGGTTGTTAATTACTTATTCTAATGGGTGGGAATGTGTGCCTCTCAGAATTATATCCTGTACATTATATGATTCTGAGTGTCCATGCCGAATATAGCGATGACTGTTCTGGCATTCCATGATGCCCTGGTTTTCTAGTGTCCTGCTTATTATAGTTGGCAGGACGACATGTAAAAATTATGCTTATGTGATTGGAACTTGGAAGGGTAAATTTAGATGAGGTGTATCCGAATTTGAGCGAAGGGAGAGTGTAAAACCATTTAGGGGAAAACCACCCTCATTACACTCAACCGAGATCAAACCCTGATCTCCCCATCTTTGGCCATCTATTCTATTGTGAGAGTAGCGCCTTAGACCATGGGGCCACCAAAGTTTATTGTTTTTTTATTAATACTTGTTGGATGTCTTTAATTAATACTTGTTGGATGCTCTACGTGGTGACAGTGGGAATATAAACTACTTTGTTCTCTTGTCCTGCACTTTATTTTATGGTGATTTTGTTTGTCAATAGTATTTTTTTGTCAATTAGTTCTTAACTTAATGTTGCATGACAACATATCCTATACCAAGCAGAAAATATATTTGTACTATCTCTTTCTTTATCTTAAGTGAGACCCTAGGGCAATAAAAAAAAATTAGATAGCACAGTTATAATTGTTTAATAGATGTTGTTTTTTTTCAGTCTGTTATTGCTCTTTCTTCATAATATACATTGTCTTTATTTTTTAATTGTATGATATGTTTTAAATATTTTTTACTTCTTTTCTATGTTTGGGTTTTCCATCTTTATTCTTAAAGTTGTGGGAAAGGGGGTAGAAGAAGTAATTTGCCATCCAATGGTTGAGTTGGACAGTTGGTCTGTAATATGGTTTGTTTTAGCCAGTCAAAGTGGGGATCCTTATTGTTGGAAAAACATTAAGAATGCATCATTGTTTTGGATTAGTGGAGAAAGGTCTTTGTTTAGCTTTGGAGAAGAAGGTAGCCTGACCATTGAACATACAGTCCAGTGTTTTTTAAACGAGTATTACATCAATTGATTTAAAATTTATTTGGCTAATATTTTTCATAAAACCAGCAAAAAACTTGAACATCTATTATTTATTTTTGATTCTGGTCTTTGTAACTTAAGATATTTGAACATTGTTCATAACTTTTGTTTGAAGGTCTACCAAGTGAATCACTGAAGCTGCCAGATGTTCCTACTCAAGATCCAACCATTGCAATACCACTCCTGCATTAATGAAAGTTGACTGATAAAACTTGTCTAAGTTCAAGTTTTCGCAAGAATTAATACATAATCACCTCTATGACTCTGGTATCATTATTGTTACTGTTTCAAATTGAATTTAAAACTTACTTACCTTTTCTATGACAATTTTTGTATGAACAAACATCTTCTTAGTTGTGTAAAACAAATCATATATATGATATTAAAATGATTAAACAAATATGTTCTTATACAAATATTTTACTTTCTTACTTTTACCGACTAAGTTTGGGATCATTGCCAAGTGAGAATTCCAAGCAGTCACACAAAGGCAACATATATATGAGATGAAAGGAGAGACTGTGGGCTATGTTATTTGGTAATTAAAGGTGTATGTATGTGTGTGTGCATGCAAAAATGTATAACCAATCCATTGATTTTACTCCTATTATACAACAGAGTATGTTTACGTGTTCTTGCCATCTTAAAATTATCAGCCCTCCTCTACTAACTATTGTGAGCACAACTTTACCTTGGACTGATGAGAGGATTTAATTAGTGACTGGCGACCTAAAATACGTCTAGGCCTAATGAAAATAATAGCCTGTCCTGATTTTTTATGTCATCTAATATGTTATTATCGCGATAAACTATATTATAGGGAGGGAAGTGAATATGGCATTGAAGTTCAAAACTCTTTAAAATGGCCTGGGGGGAACGGGGAGGACACATGTTACTATTGATTTACTCAGCCTCTCTCCCCACAGGTAGCCTCTTTAAACTACACTCCTTACCCATATCTCTTAGATTAGGCTGTTAAATAACTTGATTTTTAGAAAAACTAACATGGTATTCTAATAAAAAAAACTTGTTTGACATTGTATATCATGCATCCAGCTTGATCCTATATTCCACCTTGCTAAACAAATTAAGTTTAAATTTCTAATGTGAATTGACATTCGTTCATGTCATTTAATTCTATTTAAAGATAATTAGATCTTTGATTTCACATACAAGTCCAAGTTTCATCACCACCAATCACTAATCAATTTAAACTGAACTTTAATATATTACTTTCACTAACAGACTAGTTTATATTAAAAGTCCTGGACCAAGTTTTGTGTGTTTTCGTTTTATAAAAATTGTGTACGTATGATACTAATTTTAATATTTATTTCTATGGTATTTAATAAATTAAATATCTGTTCAAACAATCAACTAACTCTAGTCTATTTTGGAAATCTAGTTTACATTAACTGAATATACAAACAAAAATAGTTCATTTAAGTGTCCACAGAGAACCAGCCCGTTATTTAGCTGCCAGCCAAACTTGCCAATAGAACAAGTGTCAACTCTAAATTGCGCACACATCTTCTCGTGCTACCTGCCATTGTTGAGAGGCAACAACAGTCTCGAATAATAAGCAAAAATTCCCTTAATTTTTTCTTCCAAACAAGCGACACACCGCCTAGAGTACCCAAGCTACAGCATTGTCACCAGCCCCAGATCTCACTGTGCTTAACAATGCAAAAACACAAGATCTTTTAAAATTTCTTGGAATTGTATTGATAAATTATTTGGTTTTTTAAACTGCTACAGAGGTTTAAATATGTATGTATATTAAAAGCAATTCGACACCTTAGCTCAGTCAGTAGCGTGTCTGTCTACAGAGCTAAGGGTCCCAAGTTTTATTCCTAGCATGGCCGAAAAATGTATCATTGTTGAAATGTTGGTTTACCCTTCCACAGTGATGAACTAACGGCCAGGGACTGGATAGTGTGTCTGTCCTAGTCTTATAAGGCATATGAAGCTACAACAAGCCTAGGAAGCAGGTAGTAGAAAATATATGACTTAAATAAAAAAAAATTACCCAGGCCATAGGCTGTGATAATTAATGGATTTAAAAAATGTATACTAAAGCAAAAATAAACTATACCAATTTTCATGTGGTGCATAACCATAGAAGTCTCAAAGGACAAGTCACCCCTAGATTTAGGTCATGCCTTGTTTTCTGAGTGAGCCCAATTACCAGCTTGATTTTTCCATTGATATTTTCTAACTTCTTAATTATCTTGTAGTGCCAGGCGTCAGGGCGTAAATAAGCCCCAATTCGGAAATAATCGAAGGAAATTTCTCTAAGTACTTAAATCACTTTATTTAAGGCCTCTTAGGAACATACTAATTTTCCCCTTCCTTCAAGGTCTGCGTTCGGCGCCATCTTAGAAAGATGACGGTGTAGTGAGAATTTTCGCGAATATATCATAAATGTTAATTTTATGATAAAGTTAGTTATCTATTTTACTCCAGATAAAATTCTCTATAAAAGATTACAAACTATTTTTTCATAAAATGAAAGCCTTTGAAGATAAAGCTGCGAGAAACCAACTATTTTAACACAACTGCATGCAACAAAAAGACTACCATTCTATATTTTGTAACTACATTAACTTGCCAGGAAGCGTGATAAATAATAGTCAAGGAGTTATCAGAGAATAACAGTATTTATTTTATTTGACATATAGGAAATAAAATATATACAAATAATATTACAAATGCCGAAGTACCACCCAAGGCAAGACAAGTCGAAGATTTGTACTTAAATATAACATAAAATAAATATGACTAGAATACAATATAAACATATTGTTTAATTAGTATGCTCGCCAAGTTAAGTTTAACCACTACCTTCAAGGATAGTCAACAAATAGTTACAACTCAAATGTCAAAATAGGAAATAAACTCTTATCTATTAATAAATAAGGTGACCTGGTGGTCTAGGGGTAAGGTGTCAGACTTCTATGCTGGCGGCCGGGGTTCAATCCTCGGTTCCGGCAAAGATTTATCTGATTACCAAACCCCTCCTTCACCTCTGACAAGACATCTTGTGAATGTGGGGAATGCCAGGCCTCCACCGTGGTTCGGATTCCACGTTAAACTGTAGGTCCTTCATTTCATCTCACAATCACCCTACCATTACACATTAGCGTAAGTGCGTATAACCCGAATGGGTAGTAAGACGCGGTGCTAATAATAATAATAATATTAATAAATAGTCACCGGGTGACAATAAGTTATACTATCATCTCTTTTGAGATGAAGTAACAATTTCCAAGTATAATAAACCCACCGCCTAACGGCTAAGGTATTTTGGACTGTACAATTAAAGTCCGCAACGGACGCAATATCAGCACCATTTACTAAGCACCTTACACTCATGCACTAATAATATGTACTCTAACGTAACTGAAGTTTAGATACATAATAAATGCTATTCTTGGAAGTATCTTACAATCCAAACAATGCCAAATACATCAAAGTTTGATTATATAGCAGTACTAAAAATATATGTGCTCAGCCCACACAGGTGTTTGAAAACATTAAGTGATAAACAATAAATCTATGGAACCAAATTATTCCGCTTTCCCATAGCAATCTAATGTAATTCAGTGCTCTCGAAGATACAAAGCGCTATGCTAAAGTTTAAGCGCTTGCTTCTCTTACAATCAAACATTATTCTACAAAGCAATAATTTTGATAAGCATATCGCTTAAAGTGCTTGGTCCCCACATAACCATATGTTAATTTAAACTATCTAAGTAAAACATACTAAAAATATTCCCAACAAACATCAACTGCTAATTAGACAGTTGGCAAGAGCGCAAATATATGCAAGCCGCCGAGCGGCGAAACAGGAGTTATGTTCCATAGGAGAACGGAAGGTTCCCCTAGCAGGAAAAATTCAAAAGGATACGTGGTTGAAAATCAACCACGCTGATACAAAAAAAAACCCATCCCGAAATAGAAATGTAAATCAAAAAGTCCAAAATTAATAATTTTGAAAGGTTCCCCATAATATATCCGAAAGATAATTTTGAAGAATATAATTAAGTCTAAGCTTAATTGCCGCTCTCGCCTAGTAAGCCAGAGATACAATGAGTAACCATGTAAAAGAAACATCGCAATATATAGCCTACACAAATGTCCACAGATAGAGGGAAAACATGGGAGTGGAAGAAGGGAGACAAGCCGCACTTAGGAAGGATTGCGGTGACTCTAGCAAATCGTATCCACTCCTGGAACCATCCAGGCGGCGGAAACGGGAACTAAACTGGTGGTGGTGTCGTCACTCGTTTGTTTCTTGGCGGGGCTTCCTTCACGAGCGGACCGTTGGATCGTATCTCCATTTAGTCAGGGGGATTGAGTTCTAGGGAGAGGAGGTTACGGCCCATTGTTTATGTACAACAAGGCAGAGGGTGAGTGTTCTCCCATTTGTTTGAGCTTGTCATTCTTCTCTTTGTAACATCGTTACATTACCGCCCCCCCCCCCTTTAAAGGAGGAGGACCATAAGGAGGTGCCGTTCACAGCCGTGTACATTCTCTACGAGGAGAAGACACGAGTCCTGACCAAAGGTCCTCTGATAGTGACCCAACTTGCAGGTCGCTGATCTTCACAGTAGTGATACTCACAGCCACTCATCCACCCTCGCAAGGCTTTTGCTGAAGCACACCGATCTTGCCACATGACACTCCTGCCATCCCTATTCCAGTTGACCCATCACTGTCGGCTCTCATCTTGTTAGATGACTGAGTCATCTTGCATAGCCGACATCAGATCTTCTTCTTCGAGTCATGGGCCCGTTCAGTATTTAGTTCCCAGAGTCGGAGAAAGAGTGAGGTGAGGGGGAAGTGGAAGGCCTCTCTGAGAACAAAAACAAAACATATAGAGCTTACACTACAACACAAAGGTCATAATTAATTTTGCATGGTCCTGTACCAGTCGAGCCCAATCGGGTTCACCCAACCCGGGCGAGACTTTGGCAACTTGGGTACATGATTGTTGGAGATAGCCATCTTGCAGATATCACATAAGGCAGAAGTCTTCTCAGAAAAAGTACATATTCTATGGTGTCCTTTTTATTGGGCGCTCTAGAGCTTTCACAAGTCCCAGGTGTCACGGTTTGATTAATATAATATCATATATAACATTTTCTTATACTATAGAAAGTAGGGGAACCCTCTTACCAATTAATTATCAATAAGAACACGGGACGAATATACTGCCCAAACAAACGATACTTAACTAAACATTACCTAAACGCTAACAGTAAAGTACAGGGCACTGACTCATTGTACCACAAACTTTAAGTGGCTCACATGAGCCCGGCGAGTTATAGATGGGTCAGCTACCTCTCTTAGTAGCACAGAGACGGGAGTTAAAAACCTGTCGATCGACCATGCCCCGCTCCACTTGTATGCCAGCTTATCCGACGTCTTATCTACTGCCGAGCTTTGCGGGAAACATTTGCAAATTACATTATCACCAATGTTAAATGAAACGGGGACTCGCCCCCCGATTGTACGCTGAAGCCCCTTTGTGACTTCTGGAGATTCACAAAAGCAAGTTCACACTTTTCCTCAAATGTGCGGTCGCCAGCCTCAGACATGAGCGGGTCGATATCCCAGATAGCTAAGAGGGGATGGTTTGAATCCTTGTTAAGGAAGATTGAAGCAGGGGTTGCTTTGACCGACACGTGGAATGCCGAATTGAACACAATGTTCAAGAAGTCAGGGTGTTTGTCCCAGTGGGAGTGGTCATGGTGGTGGCGGCAGATGGTCAGTGCTACGTTCACATTTCGGTTAAACCGTTCCACGTGGTTCGGGGAGGGACTATAAGGACTGGTAGTCACGTGCCTGATACCCCATAAGAAACACATGTCCCCAAATGCCCTGGACCTAAAACATGGCCCATTATCGCTCACAATAATCCTAGGGGTCCCTAGCAGAGCCCAAACCCGTCTAGACAGAGCGTTCACTGTAGTCGACGCCTTCATGTTTCTAAGAGGGATCAGAATCACAAATTTTGAAAATGCATCCATGGCAATTAAAATAGCGGTGTTACCCAGGGAAGTGCGAGTGAGAGGCCCGACATAGTCTACAAAGACCGTTTCCCAGGGACGCGTCGCAATATCGGCAGAGTGGAGGCCGATCTTAAAGTTCTGGGAAGGCTTGGCCTTTTGGCATGGCTCGCACCTACGCACCCAATCCCTGACATCCCTTGATAAATTAATCCAGAAGAACTCTTTAGAGACTTTACGTTCAGTCCTAAGTATACCACAGTGCCTACCGGACACAAAGTATGGAAGTATCTGAGGAATATGGGCCAAAGCTTCCCGGGAACGTAATACCTGGTCCTTCCCCTAATCTTTGCTACCAAAAGACCTTTATGGACAGAGTAGTTTCTCATGACCTCTCCAGCATTGATCCTCTCGACTACCTGCCTGCAAAAATCGTCCTCGGACTGGTGGACACTAATAGAAATAAAGGACTCGGGGATTGTATGAATGACACAAAGGGGGTTCGTTTCTAGGTGCTCCCCAACGGGATCAAGTTCTTCAGACATCCGGGATAACGCATCCACCACCACATTTGTTTTCCCAGCAATATGATGGGTAATAAAATTATTTCTAAGAGAGACTCCAAATCCAGCACCCTATCTTTCTTAATTGTTAGGGGTGGTTCCACATCCAGGGCAATGCCATATTATCGGTGAACAGGTCAAACCTCCTCAGTTCTAAGTATTCCGAAAACTTCTCTTCAGCAAATATGCATCCAAGACACTTCTTTTCATAGATACTGTATTTCTTCTCCGCTGCATTTAAGGTTCTACTGGCAAGTGCTACCGGTCTATTTCCCTCAGGGTTTTGCTGGGAGAGAACAGTGCTGAGCGCTACCAAAGATGCGTCTACATGCCGTTGGAATGGGAGAGAGAAATCAGGCATGCGCAACACAGCAGGGGACACAAGATGGCATTTAAGAGTGAGAAAGACGTTATTATTTTCTAGCCCCCATACAAAGGTCACCCCTTTTTTTACTTAAGGGAGTTCAGGGGCCAGGCGACTTCAGAGAACATGGAGATAAACCTGGCGTAATAGGCACACATACCCGATAATCGTAACACACTCTTTAAGTTCTTAGGAGCAGGAAAGTGAAATAATCGGCTTAACGCGCTCAGGATCAACGAGAAGATTCCTTTCCCGGATAATGTAGCCTAAGTAAGGGATCGATTGCTTAGCCAAAGCAACCTTCTCCAGGTTGACGGTAAGACCGGCCGAGCGCTGGCGACACAAAACAGTTTCAACATGACGTAAGTGATCGTCAAGGGAGTCACTGTGGATGCAGATATCATCAAGGTAATTAAAACAGAATTTAAATTTCAAGTCTGCAAGGATATGATCCAATACCCTGCTTAATGCTTGCTCTCCACAACTAATGCCCAGGGGAACACGGTTAAACTCGTAAACCTGCCATGGGCTAACAAAAGTAGTGAATTTCTTGGAAGGCTCTGAGAGTGCACACTGAAGGAAACTCGCGTTAAGATCTATCAAACTATAAAATTTAGCCTTGCCAAAATGTTGGAAGGCAGACTCGATACTCGGCATTGGGTAGGGGTCGAACACAATTTTTTTATTCACCTTCCTATAATCGACTATAAGGCGATACCCTTTACCTTTACAAGGGATGATGAAACCGGGACTCGCATAGGGGAACCTAGACGGGCGAATAACTCCTTTCTTTTCAAGGTCAAAGACTAAATTCCTGAAATTTTCCATTTTGGTTGGCGCACAGGAGTATGGACCTGAGCGCACCGGAATTTTGTCCTGCACAATGATGTTGTATGGCAGAATGTCACATTTACCCCCCTATCAGTAATAACATCTGGGAACTGACTAACCACACCATAAATCGCTTCACTATCATCATCAACGGCAAATAGACCGTGGGGGGAGGAGGGGTTACTGGTAGCAAAGGGTATAAATTCCCTAGGCGTGAAACCAAGGGAAACTTACTGCTTACCTAGATTCAATTTGGCCTTAGTTTCAAATAAGAAATCATTGCCCAGTATGACGTTAAACAGAAGTTCCAGCACAACATAAAAGGAGCGTTTCCACGAAAAGCAGCCAAACTATATCGAAAATTTGACCTTACGGATAACCAACAAACATTGTCCATTCGCAACGGCATACGCCTTAGGTGCAATAGACTCATATACAATATTAATTTCATCCTCAATGACACAAAGAAATTTATCACAAACAAAGGAATGGCTAGCACCAGGATCAAATAGTCCCACACACTCCACGGAGCCAATCAAAATAGAGACACTGGGACTCGGAACACGTGGCTTCGAACAAATAGGTGCGACCGCACCACGGCCTTGAGGTGCCTTAATAGTTTCCCTCTGCGCACTGCCTCTGAACATGTCCTAGTATGTTACAACGATAACACCTAACTCTGGAAAAATCACGGGGCGCACGGTTCCCTGGATTTAAACCCACGGGTTTGTTCACATTAGTAGATCTATGGCGGCTAACAGGTAAAGAAGGGCCAGAAGATAGCGCTGTACTGACTGGTCCGGGACTTACGGTACTTCAAGGTAAAATCCCATCCGTGAAGTGGAACGTACATTAAATAAATAAAATTGTTTTCTCAAGCGACCACATAGTAAAATTAGATAAACTGTTTGGTCAAACCGTGCAGAAATATATAGATTATCCATGGTCTACAAGAAATTTGAAAGAGAGCAGGTACCGTTAATAAATGATAGTTTTAAATATAAAATACTGAACGATAATTTTTAAGTATTACAGCCAAACGGAATTTTGAATGTTCAGACGTAAACCTATTCTAGGACCAAGGTCTCTCACCTAGTGATAGCAGTGTAATGTTTACTGGCATTATAGAACGAGGCCATTATATACCTGGCGAATGATGTCATGTGTTCTCAAGGCGCGAGAACCAAAGGAGAGGGTAAGGGGTAAGGGATAGCAGTCTTCTAGAACATGCTCAAACAGTCCACACGTTTTTTTAAACCCGCGCCAAACAATAGTTCTTTGTTTCTGAACACTACCGACGGTGCGCATCCAGTTCACGCATATCGTCTGTCTTCTTTTTTCTTGAGCGTGGCACAGTCCTCGCAGTGAGAAGCGAACCACGGCCTCTTGAGTTAGTTCGATGTTGACAGTGCCGTGATGTTTTAGTGAAGTGAAGCATTGCCGAGACGAGGTCAACTGCGGCCGGACTGGTGAGCCAAACAATCTCTTTTCTTTTGGGTGTTATAAAATGGATACAAAAAAATAATGTTTTTCTTAGTTCAATAAATGATAGTCTTTGAATTAAAATGTTTAGGCTAGTAAGATTACAAAATCTCAAAAATCTCTGGTCTAGTCAGAGAGAAAACTATGCCTAAAAATCTTCAATCATCATATGTGTTACACAAATTGTCAGGTTCATTAACCTCATTGTCTGCATTAAGAGTATTTAGTAGGATTTCCTTAGGTATATTTTGTCCTGGTTGTTTGTGGTGAGGATACAGTGGCGCATGAACGTTTTTATTTGGGGGGGGGGGGTAAAAATAATCATGTACTTTTGTAGGGGATCACAATTTTGAGATTTATAAAAGAGCAGGGAAATGTAATACAGTTGTCCATCGCACTAAGTGCGTGATTGGTTCTGATAAATAATCGCATAACACGAAAACCCGTAAAAGGAATTGATTTTAACATAGGTGGAATAAGAATTACTCCAAAGGAAAAAGTAAATAAAAACCTAAAACTTGTAAATGAATGCATTTTTTATTAATTTATGTAACTATTACAATACTATAGGTAGCCTACACCTATTGTAGATCTTTAATCCCCTGAAATTTGTACACAAATGCAATTTTTAATGAATTTATCTAATTAATAAAATGCTACAGGTACCGGTATACTTAATGTTAACCTTTATTAGTATAATAAATTAATTGGATCATTGGCAAATCATGATATCACATTCCTGCTCTCATGACGGCCCTTGGATGATAGGCTCTTGCTTTCTTGAAGGCCCTGCGACGGTAAGATCATACTCTCCTGAAGGCTCTGGGATGGTAATCTCTTGCTCTCTTGACGGCACTTGGACTGAAGGCTCTTGCTCTCTTGAAGGCCCTAGGATGATAAGCTCTTGCTCTCCTGAAGGCTCTGGGATGGTAAGCTCTTACTCGCTTGATGGCCCTTGGATGGCAGGCTCTTGCGCTATTGAAGGCACTGGAATGGTAAACTCTTGCTCTCCTGAAGGCTCTAGGAGGGTAATCTCTTGCTCTTTTGACGGCCCTTGAATGACAGGCTCCTGCTATCTTGAAGGCTCTGGAATTATAGGCTCGTGCACTCTTGAATGTCCTTGGATGGTAGGTTATTGCTTTCTTGAAGGCCCTTGGACGGTAGGCTCTTGCTCTCTTGAAAGCCCTTGGACGGTAGGGTCTTGCTCTCTTGAAGGCTCTGGAACGGTAAGCTCTTGCTTTCTTGAATGATCTGGGGCGGTAAACACTTGCCCTCTTGATGGTCCTTGGACGGTAGGCTCTTGCTCTGTTGAAGGCCTTGAGACGGTAAGCTCTTACTTTCTTGAAGTCCTTTGGACTCTAAGATCTTGCTCTCTGGAAGGCCTTGGGACGGTAAGCTCCTACTCTCTTAAAGGCTCTTGCCCAACAGCTCTTACTGTCATGAAGGTCCTGGGTCATTAGACTGAAGATATTACACTTTTTTGATGAAATGGTCACGACTCACCTGACGGGCAGCATCCTTCCTCTCTCTATATATAGTTATTTGTAGCAAGCCAAACAACTCAATCTCTATGGCAACTTTGGCGCTTCTACCCATGCAGCCATTGGTTTTGTTGAAGTTGTTTGATAAGCTTGCCAACATAGGGCTCTTCCTCTTCATCTTTTATGCCATTCTCCATTTCTCTAAGATCTTCATTGGTGAGTTCTGTTGAGTGGGATTAGAGCAATGCATCCACATTTGCCTGGTCTATGTCATCAAATCCAAAATCTTGCTTTGTCAACGATGTCATGTCCTGAACTGGAAGGTTCGTGTACAGGATCAAAATCGTTAAAATGAGAAATTTCAGGCCAAATATTTTTCTAAACTCCTTTCATACAAGACTCTTTAACTCTGCCCATTTATCTCCAATGTTGTCAATACCACCCCCTTAACACGAAACTGTACAATAAATATATTGGTCCTTACTAGAATGTGCGCGCACAAGGTCACGCCACCACAACACAGGGTGACTGTGATATTACACCCAACCATACATTATCATTAATTTATTTTTAATTGCTTTATAGCAAAAACGTGTAAAGTGAGATCGCGTATAATTAGATATACCTGTATTTAACAGTCCTATCGTGCATTTTTCTAATTTATTTTAGTCATGCCAAACATTAGAATTAATACACACAAAAATAATTAAGAAAAATTATATCTGATGCAGCTCAGCAAAAAAAAAAATTGAAACATTGAAAATTAGAGTAGGTTTCTAAACACATTTGCCCTATATTTGTTACTAGCTATAAAACAACCTACTATTTTTGCAAATTTCAAGTTTTTGAGCCTCTCAGGATATGCATTAATCAGACACAGGCAATTTAGTCTTTGTAGCCTCATTGTGGAGCGAAGATAGATTTTTATTCATATAAGTATTGAAAAAGTTCTTTCTACAGTAGCTGATGTAGCCGGTATCGATATCAGAGTTTTCAAAATGTATTGAGTGTTTGCTCCAAGCATATTTTATTTTTATTGTGTTATTTTCATTATGTGTGAACCTTGTATCTTGCCTCGCCAAGATCAGTTACACTATCTAAAAGTGTTACTATATTATTTTGGGGGAAGGGGGTAACCATTATACTTTTTACCTCCTCAATTTTGGGGTGGGGGTAGCATTTGCCCCCGTACCCCTCCGTTCCTGCACCACTGGTGAGGAAGACTTTGATAGAACCAATGATAAACTGGAGGCACAAACTGCAACAGTTCATGGAGCAAACTTAGTATACTTGATTTTAGGCTTTTCAGTTGATATTGGAAAATCAGGTTGAGAGTCTTCCGGCACGGGTGAACTTTATCTCTATCCTGTCGAACGATTCCAATTACCAGTGTCGGCTCGTGTATAGGCACTGCGGAACTGCAGCACCCCCTGTTTCCACTTGATATTATCGATAACATTTAATATAATGAGTCCTTTTTTCTTTAATTCTTTCTTTATTTTTGGTAGTACAATATATATTCCTTAAAATTTATGTCAGTACTTTGGTAGCCATCCCCTGGTTTATGAAAAAGATACAAAAATCTTTGTATGGAACTGTGCGCTTCACAGTGCCAGCGACGTGGTGTTTGACTGTTGTGTGCATGCACACATAGGAGGATGTGGGGAGGAAGGCGGGACTGTAAGGTAGAAAGAGTAATGTTGCTATCGCAGAGCCGGCTCTGGCGTGATGGTGAAAGGATTTTTTTTTTACTCTGCGTGTGTTGTGCTTAAAAACCGTGTACCATATTCTTGAATGTGATAAAGTGTAGAAGAGTGTAGAATTAGATTATTATTCTGCTTCCAGCTATTCTATTTGATTCATTTTTTTATTTTTTTTCGGTTCATTTATTTAACAGAAAGGCAAAATGCACTTGCAGTACTTTCAATGGAGAAAAATTTCCTCAATTGTCATCCAGAGATCAAGGAGAAAATTATTGAACTTTTTGCGCAAATTAAAACAAGAAGAATGGATTTCATTTTTAAATGAATAGATCAAGCTTGAACTGTAAGAATTTAAGTTAAAGTAAGTAAAAAAGTTTGGTTCTTTTGTTAAAATTTTAACAAGTTCCTGAATAAATTTTCTATGTATACATGATTTTTTCCTTTTACACAATTTTAAAACAAAGGCTAAACATTTTCTGGAGCAGCACCCTCACTAATTTTAGCTACGAGCTGCCACTGCCAATTACACTCCAGCAGTTGTCTTGTAGAACAATGTGAGGGGAATTTCTTTCATAAAATGAAACACCTGTATAATTAAATTCCCTTTACTAATTTTATGAAGTAAGGTTCAAGAGACTTGAGAAAAGTAAAATATTTATCCTGCATACGCACTAAGATGAACTTTCTGCTTGTGGGTGCCACCAGTTCTTGCCAGTGTTCAGGGAGATAAAGATCCCGTTTACTCTCTTTTTTTAACTCTATGAGATCAAAGTCCTGATCACATTCATTATAAGAGTGCCCACATATCAAAAAGCAATGGTCGACAGTTTCGATTAGTGAGTTCCTAATGATGTACAGCCAGAATTTCACAGTGAAGTGACTTTGTTCTGGCTTCCACAATTGTCACTGAATGCTGTAATATGCTTAACATTCGGGAGAAGATTACGAACAAATGGTAAAAGATATGACCCAATTTCCATGCTTGTCTTTCGTACCACATGTAAAATTTGAAGTTCCAGTTACAAGATTATGTATGCCCAAATTGTATGTCCAGAGTTGCCTAAAGTATTGGTTAAATGAGGCTTTGGCATAGTCTTTTTTACCATTCAAAGAATATCGTAACTTGACTGTCATCAAAATTATGGCTCCCATTTTTGGCCAATCGTATAGCCTCTGCTTTGCGAAGTTGTAGTTCCTTACGGGTTTTTGTCTGTTTTTTCCCTTCAGCATCACCATGGTCTATTTTAATTTGTAATTTCCCCGCACGTATCACATGCATCATTACTTGGTCAGCGAAACTTTAGGTTGGACTGTGTGCCTTGTTAAGATGATAATAAGTATAACATATTAGGAATTTGAATATGAAGATTAAATTGTAATGAACAAAATCCCAGATAGGCAATATTAGGAATAACCTTAAATAAATCCATCAACTCAACGACTATAGCATTAATTATTATATCATAATGATAGCTCAGGTATATAAATGCCAATAATATTTTAATGTCCAATAATGTTTTCATTTAGGCAAATTGAAAATGAAAACAAAAGGAATAATTACAAAAACATACCATAAATTTCTATGTTAAGATTTTCTTCAGCTAATTGTCCTTCATTAAAAACTTAAAACTGACTAAAACTTTGTGACCTACTCCCATCATTATCCCACACAAATAACACACAGAGGTAAGGGCAAGAGAGTTATAAATTTATTTCACAATTAACATGATACATCTCAATGGGGGAGAGGAACATAAGAGCTAAAGCGCTAAGCAAGGACATAACCCAGATGGGCAATAAGACACAAGGATTACTGCCAAGGCCAGATGGGCACTAAAATAATAACAAATAACAGACGCCCCACAAAATGGCGTCATCAGAGAATGACAATAAAACTAATAAATTGGTCTCCTATCTCACTATGATAAATATCTTTCATACTTAATGGCAAAGAGCCAGCACATGCCCTAGCATAAAAGTTAAGGTGAGTAAAGATCACAAGTACCTAATAAACAATGGTAGAGGCATTATAATAATGCCTGACAAAATATAAAGTTCAAAAGTCTAATAATACTAAATAACCTAACCTTTTAACAATAAACGGAGTGCCTTCCGTAGATATATGCGCAGGGTGGCTCGCGGCCCCACATTTAACAACTATATATATATATATTTAAAAGCAAAGAGACGACAATAAACTATCCTAACTTTAATAACTAACAAAGTGTCCACGCAGGAATTATCCTCCCTTCCGGCTCGTGGCCCCACATTTAACCAACCTCTAAATGAAAACAAGGTGGTAAAAATAATACCTCAACCCTTAACAAATACTCAAAATAGGTCCTGGCGGCAATAAATAAAGCTAGCATATCGTGGCTTTCTCAGGTTAATTTCAACAGACCATTTAACTTTTCGTGATGCGGAAATCAAACGTACATAAAATAAATGGAGCCATAATGGTTCTCCCCAAGTTAACATTGCCATGGCAATGGGCAGGCCTTACAAGTTTCCCGCTCTATACTGTTTCTCTATGTGACCTAACCTCTTACAACGGAAACATCTAACACGTGAGAGATCACGGAGCGCCGAACTCCTAGTACTAGCGTTCCTAGAAATATTTCCCGGATGAGTATCAGACGTGACAGCTCTCAAAGAGAACGCCATATGGCCGGGCTTGGGAATCAAACCCGTACGAGCGTGATACGTCGTCGCGGGTGCATGCGCCGACAAATATTCACTCTAGGAAAGCAAGGTATTTTCCATAGCTGAAGCAAGAGAAAATAGATCCTGCACTGTGCAAGGCCTGTTCTTCGCCAGAATGGTTCTCCCCCAGTTAACATTGCCGTATGGGCAAGAAGCAATATACCTGATCATAGTAATTCATTATTCATAAATATATATTATGTACTGAAGTTCGAGACATTAAAATTTGAAAGATAAACATTTTAATACCAAAGTGAATTTCGAAAAGAGTGTCAAGCCTGTTTAATAGTTAAGCTGATTACCTTTAAGCCCAGAGTGTAATGCGTAACTATAATCTGGACTCTAACTATTATATACCCTACGATAACTATGTGTTCGCAGTGCGCGGAGAGATAGGGGGAGGGGGGGAGTTACAGAACAATCTCGAGAGCCCACGAGCATCGGTCACAAGCACAAATATTGTCCATAGAAGTTTTAGAACACGCACGTCGGTGAGTGCACAGCTCGTGCTCAGTGAAGTTCACTTGTTTGAAAGGGCGGTGGGTCTCTCAACACGGCTGACAGCGAGCTTGGAACTACGGCTTAGTTGAATGTGGATTGTGTCCTGGAGTGTATCTAGGGTTTTTTGTAGAAGAGTCGGAACGAGTCAACTGGGTGAGTGATACAACTTCTTCTGTATCATGTTGTAACAAGGTTACAGCTTGACTTAATAAGACTAATAGTTCGTTCACATTCATAAATCAATATGAATAACTAAATAAAAACAGAGCCTGTCTTATTTCGCACCCACAGAAAAAGTCATTTACAGCAACATTCATAGCAGAACTACATGTTTACGGTATCATCTAATCCAAACTAAGAGAATACTTGGTGGTATTGAGGTACAAGCATACTTGGATTCCTTGAGCTCCAATCATTTCACAAATGTTGGTAAGAAGTTAAGTGATGCCACCAGATATGAGCACAGGATGAATAAATTATTTATATTTCTTTACCGCCAGACAGATTGGCACATTTTGATATCACCTATGCACCTAATTCGTGATTTTTTAAAATTTGTCACTTAAACCTCTTGGCTTATAGGGTCCTGAACTGTTCTCGTTCCAAGAACTTCACTCACTTCGTTCACTTATACTTATGTGGTCAAATTCTTTATAGTAGATTCTGTACTAGATAAAGAAAAAATTATCTGAACCCTATAGAACTTATATATAAAACCCTACTTTACTGCAAATTAAAATAAATACATATTAAGACAAGAAACATAAAATTTTACTTACCCTCAATGCCAACTTCCCTGGAAATTTTTACTCACAATGATTTGGGGGTTTTCGAAGATTTCCTCAATTCATCTTCCGGTTCTCATTTCGCTTGTAAACGGTCTAGATCATTATCTCTTAATGACTGAATGTGTGGTGACTTACTAAAATAATCCAACACGACTGATTTCTTCGCTACCCGCCTGGCGACTCGAAAGACTGTTTGGATAGTTTGGAGGCATTGATATCTATAATATAACTTAATGGACATATCTGGCTGATATTTTCTGTTTTTCGTTTGTATACTATAGTGTAAGAGAGAAAAAAACTTTCGGGTATCTCTTTTTTATCTCCTACAACCATCCAAGGCAATGTGGCATTTTGACATCGTTCATTAATTTGATTGAATATATGAGATGTGATTAGTTAAATGAAATAAATGTGTTATTAAAAGATTTTAAGACCAATACGAAGTTCAAAACTGGTACTTCCTACAAGCCTATTACCTAAATAATCGTTTGAAATAAGACTTCTACACAAAGTATGTCATTCAAACATATGTAATACAGTTTTAGGCTAACTTGTTTCGTTATAGTTATCTAACTTTCAACATAATATAGTTTCTGAAAGCAATATACAAGATATGAGCCAACTTAAAAAAAAAATGGTAATATAATATTTTCTACAAGCCTATAACTTAAGTGATCGTTTGCACTTATGGCAACTACACAAAGTTTGTCATTCAAACAAATGCAATCACGTTTTTAAGATACCTTAATCATGAAATTTATAAAACTTTCAATTTAATATGGTTTCTGAAACCAATATAAAAGCTAATAGCCAACTTTAAATATAAGTGTAGTCTTGGCAAACTGTGAACAACATGGATGATAACTACATATTTAAACTTATTAAAGATTTTTTTCATATTTGTACAGTATTACATGTAAAACCTAATTGTAGATCCCTTAAAGTAAATGTTTCTTCAGGCAAGTGTGGTATAATACTTCATTATTTTCACACAATAACATTGAAAGAATCCGACACTCTTTCCCCTCACCGTGAAGCAGACGAGAAACTTGAACGTTACTCTTTTCTCCTTGGCAATGCGTGGCATCAATAGGTTTGTGCCATTTTCATACAAGATTGGTTGTCTTCAAAGACAATAACAGGCTTTACACAATCAAGACATTCATCAAATAACTGGATCAAAACTTACATTCAGACATTCCAGCAGAAAAAGCCAGATACTCAGCTTCCCTACTAGAGAGAGCCACAACATTTTGTTTTTTGGAACACCATGACACAACATTATCGTTTAATTTAACAACAAAGCCTGTAACACTTTTCCTATCAATAGGATCACTAGCATAGTCTGAATCAACAAAAGCTTTAACATTTATATCTGCACAAATATTATTTTTAACATACTTCAAACCAAAATTACTAGTATATTTGAGATAACGAACAACATTTTTAAGATAATTCTAATGAGTTTCATTATGACAATTTTGAAACCTTCCAAAATAAGATACTGCAAAACAAAGATCTGGCCTTGACCCTAGCATCAAATACATTAAACTACCAATCAATTCTTTATATGGCACTTTATAACTTTTTCCCTCCGAGACCTTTTGTAAATTCAATTCTGTTTGTACCGGTATTTTTGAAATTTTACAATCATTCATCCTAAAATGCTTTACAATTTTGTCAGTAAGATTCTTTTGCCTAATCAATATATTATCCTCTTTCTTTTCAATTTCAAGACTTAAAAATATCAATCTACCATCAGAAGTTAAATCTCTAGTGTTAAGAAAATTCATTAACTTATCCTTTACACTATTGACATCATCAATTTAACTTGAGAAAATAATAAAATCATCAACACAAATCAAAATATATGTAGAATCATTAAAGTATAAGCATGGATCAACTTGGATCTTTGGAAATTTAACTCACTTAACAATCGGTTAACACTGTCGTTCCAGCACTTTGGGCTTTGTCTCAAACCATATAGGGCTTGCGCCACTTTACACACTTCACCCTTTTTTATGTGAAAGCCATCAGGAGGGAAAAGAAAAACAACTTCTTTTAATTCACATTTTAGAAAAGCTGATTTTACATCTACCTGATGAATGAATAAGTCACGCTGAACAGCAAGAGCCAATAGTGTTCTAAGTGTCACCGACCGAGCTACTGGAGAATAAACATCTTCCTCCTCCAAAGTAGGTTGCTGGTAACCTTTAGCTACCAAGCGGGCTTTCTTCTGAGCTACACCATCAATTGTCTTCTCAGTAAACACCCATCGAGATTCAATTATGGATACATCAGGTGGAGGCTGTACCAATTTCCATGTATTATTGGTCTTAAGAGACTCTAACTCTCTTTCAATAGCCTCCTTCCAATCATCATCCTGTTGAACAGCATCTTGATTGGACCTAGGTGTTTCAAATGGAAGATAACCAGCACTCAGAGCCATAGCCATCCCGACTTCATAATTTTCCAGATGTTCTGGCATTTTACTCACTCTTTTACTATGTCTTCTTTCAGGAATTTCAGGAACATCAACCGTTTTAATATCAGAGTTATCAGGATCGGGTTATTTTGTCTTCAAATCCATTTGATCTTGGATATACTCTTCTACATAAGAATTTTCTGAGTTATGATTTTCAACATCTTTAGTTACAATCTTGTTCTCATCAAAGACGATAGATCGAGCAGTGGCAGCCCTTTTACCCACAGGATCCCACACTCGATAGCCATTATGACAATACCCTATCATAATTAACTTCCTTGAACAAGCTTTAATTTCTCGGAACGATCTTCTTTGGGAATGTGTGCATAAGCTGTGAAATCAAAAACTCTAATTTTACCCAAATCAGGCTTATAACCATACCATTTTTCTACACGGGTTACATCTCCATGTAACACAAATGTAGGAGTTCTATTAAGCAAATAAACAGCCGATACAACTATTTCGCCCCACATGTCTTTATCTAAACCTGAGTCAAATATTAGGCACCTAGCTTTATCTAAAATAGTTATATTGAGGCGTTCACTTACTGAATTCTGTTCTGTATTTCTTGGAATAGTTTACATTACATTAATACCTCTAGCTTCACACAAGTTTTTAAAGTCACTGGAAATATATTCCCCACCATTATAACAATGCAAATTCTCAATTCTTCTATTAAATTTAGATTCAATCATAGCAATGTACTTTATGAAACATTCTTCAACTTCACTTTTCCTCTCACGTAAATAAACAACTGTAAAATGACTAAAATGATCAATATATTAAACAAAATTGTTTTTACCGTCATGTGTAGTTGGGGTTATTTTGCCACACACATCTGATGAAACAAATTGCAAGATTCTTTTTGCTTTTCTTTCTTCTGGTACACATTTCAAAAATGGTGCTTTTGATTGTTTACCCTGAAGACAAACCTCATATAACTTACTACAGGGAAACTTAGACGAATGTCCCATCCTTCTGTGCCACAAGTCTGAAGAATTATCCACAAGATTTACTTCACTTGAATTCAAATTCATAGTGACCAAATACAGATTGTCGATAAGATTCCCTTTCAGAACAAGTTTGTCATTCTTCAGAGTAGTCACACATTTATTATGAAAAATAACCTTTAAGTTATTTTCTTCGAGACTTTTAACAGAGAGCAGGTTATGGGACAAAGTGTCACACACCAACACCTTATGCATTAGTACACCAATACCGTTGCTAGTTAACAAACGAAGATTACTACTTCTATCAGAGTTAACTTGCATGGCTTTGTGCACTTGAAACACTTGAACTACGACTTTTTAAATTACGTTCTTCTTCTGATAAAAGTTTATTATTTACAAAGTCTAACGTAACTGCACTTGTATTAGAAGTAAATAAAATGTCAATAGAAGTCACAACTGTAAATACCGCTCAGGCATAGCTGCCAACAGTTGAGTAATACACTCTTGTTCTTAAATAGTACCTCCAGAATTCCTCAATTCAGCTATTGTTTTATCAAATTCAATGATAAACTCATTCAAGCTTGATTTGCCTTAAAAATACATGTTTCTTAAGTTTTTCTGAAGTTCAATACGATTCATTATGCCCATTTTAGCATATGTAGACTTCAATTATTACTTTAGCAGTACTTGCATTTTTTATTTGTTCCAAAACATTATCAGCCACGCATTGCACAATCAAATCCTTGGCCTTAGCATCTTTCATCTTTAACTTTTGAATCCGCCAATACATCCAGTAGATCAACAGTCAGCATTTCTAGCACGGCATTCCTTTCCAAAATCCTCTCCAGACGATATAACAGATTTCAAAACCACTAGTATCAAAAGGCTTTAATCCTGGATGCGTATAGGATACAGATGCCACCACCATCTTGAACTTAATCAAAAACTTTGGTCACCGTTACACCATTTTCCACGAATCATACAATTACAAATATTAATAAACATTGATACTTTCTGGGCCCATAACCTATTAGGATTAATAGCCCATGAAACGAAATCACACACGCATTGACATGGTGTAAACAGTCCATTTAATATAATGTATGACAGAAACAACTAACCAGTAAGATACAGTTACAGGGAGTAAGATAGAGATAGCCAACATAACACAAACTTTGCAGTGTTGCCAATACAAAAATATGAATACCCACTACCCTCTAGGTAATCAATTTGCACTGCTGCCACACCATTATGAATAACACTATGGACATATTTTATAGGATATACCATAAAAAGCTATATGAAGATACAAGAGCCTTGACACATTAAAACATTAATCAATAAATGTGATTAAAATTTTTAAATATATTTTATATTCATGTAGGGTTTTTGATAAATCCTAAAACAGGATTGTATTATGCTCTTTTTTTAATGTTTATAAACTTAAACTAAATATTTAAGTTTTGTGTTTATAGCATATATCACTCAAAACCCTCAACAGTATTTAATCTGTTAATAGTATTTTAAATTATAAGTGTTAAGAAGTTACGAAGTAGCTAGCACCGTTTTTCTAATGCCATGGTCCGTCTCAATAAATTCAACTTCCGGTTTGAACTTCTGAAGTTTTGATGCTAATGGGTTAATCATATGTTAGATTTAAAAGTTTTTTTTGTTTAATTTACGGAAAGTGTGAAGGGAAAGTATATTACAAAAATACTGCTTTACTCTCATTTTGCATATATTACGCGGTGTGATTGTGGTTCACTGCCATGGCGAGAGAATATGACCATCTATTCAAGTTACTTATTATTGGTGACAGTGGTGAGTGGCATTTTCGTCTAGATTTATTTACTAAGAAATAAGTACATGCAAACATTACACTTTACTACAAGTCCGGTTTAGCCATGAATAAATATATGCTACGTCATATTTGACTAATATGTTTTTATTTCTCAACAGGTGTTGGGAAAAGCTCCCTGTTACTTCGTTTCGCCGATAACACATTTTCTGGCTCTTATATTACGACAATTGGAGTTGATTTCAAGATAAGAACTGTAGACGTTGATGGAGAACGAGTCAAGCTTCAGATCTGGGACACTGCAGGCCAAGAGAGATTTCGTACTATAACGTCAACGTAAGTAGCCCCATGCCTCAAAGTGACTTAACCCTATTATGTCACTTTGAACACTTAGGCTGTATCCAAATTCTTAACTCATGTTTTATCATCTTGGTGTCTACTCTGTTACTTGCATCATTAAGAACACGGACAAGTGTGTGTCATTCAGAATTGTCACCAAGGATGCTGATTAACCTCATCTACATCTTTGGATCAAAACAGTAGGTCTACTTCATCACCAAGTACAAGTATGAACCTAATGTGGCATTTGACTGACAATTGATCAATTACAATTTTTTTCCTAGGTTAGTGCAGAGGTCTTGGTTAATGCCATAGGCAGTAAAGTAAATTTTAAGGTTAACTTAATAAAATAAATCATAAATGTTTTAAGTTACTTTGAAAACCCTTAAGCTTATTCATTTTCATGGGGCTATTAGATGACATTAAACATAATTTTTAATATAAGGTCTTTCCATTCAAATTGCAGTAATTACAGGCTCTTATAGACACTTACCATCCCTTTTTAGCCCATTAGTTTGCTCATTAGCTCTGTCCTTTTCCTTTTTAATAGTCTTTCTTTCTTGAAAAGAGGTTTTCTCTATTTAATAATTTTTGCATTCAAATAAAGCACATACTGTGAAACATGCAGAGTAGTTTATATTTATGAAATCTACCATTAACTAGCACTAATTTATACTTTAATTATGTATTAAACAACTTTTCTTTCATATGGCGAGCACTAGTCAACTTGTATAATTCAACACATGTCACATAATATCCTCTACTGTATTTAACCTAATTTAGTTCTGACCTTGTTAAACATTAGTTGGGTTTTCTACTATACTGGGCTCTTTATGTATTAGAGGTGACCTGGTGGTCTAGGGGTAAGGTGTCAGACTTCTATGCTGGCGGCCGGGGTTCAATCCTCGGTCTCGGCACAGATTTATCTGATTACCAAACCCTTCCTTCACCTCTGACATGACTTCTTGTGAATGTGGGGAATGCCAGGCCACCACCGTGGTTCGGATTCCACGTTAAACTGTAGGTCCTTCATTTCATCTCACAATCACCCTACCATTACACATTAGCGTAAGTGCGTATAACCCGAACGGGTAGTAAGACGCGGTGCTAATAATAATAATAATTTATGTATTAGAAAGGTAGACTCGTCATCATGAAGAAATACATTACACAATATACAATACCAATTGATATGGTCATTGAATTCAAATATTTATGAACAATTTTAAATAGTACAGTAGAGTCTCGGAAACTCGATAACTGAGCATTCTGTGTAACTCGATGCGCATGTGCACACAGTTGTTGGCACCAGTCATCACAACCCAAGGTCATTTAACTGTATAACCTCTGTTTGTTTGTGGAACAGTCACTCTATGTTGTTTTTATAAGTGTCGTGTTTGTTAGTTTTCCAATTCAGTAACATATTGTTTGAATCAATACAATATTATATGTACAGTACTGTACTGCATTTCTGTACATGACACGTATGTATATACACCATTATATTAACACATAATATATTGTACTGTATGTATGTTAGTGTACCTACCATACAATACTACAGTACAGTACAACTGTACCTATAATATTTAATACTGTACTGTGATTCATCCTTGTTTAGTAAACCTGCTCATTCATAAAACTCGAAATTTCAATAACTCAACACCATCTCATTCCACATTAGGTCAAGCTTCCGAAACTATACTGTAATAACAATATTGGAGTGTAAATCAGAAAAAAATATAATCGGGAAATGCATGCTCATACTTGGTCAGTACAGTAAGTTATAATCTTGCCGGGTTCAAGAAATGTAAAATTAATATTCAAAAGCATTACCTGTACAGTTTTCTCCCCAGAATTTTGAACCAGCCGGGTGACATTATTAAGCAGGCGGGGGAGGGGGGTGGTGGAATACTTTGAAATATTTGTTGATTTGTGTAACAAACATTGATTTTAGCCAGGTGGTCAGTAAATTCATCCAGGCGGCACATCCACTCTAAAGGCCTTGGGGTAGGGATGTGAAAAAAGTATTTATACTTTACTAATATCGATATTTTACTTTCAATATTAGTATTTTTTACTCAATACTTTTACTGATATTAGTACTCATACTCCGGTATCTGATCGGTATCGAAAGAAACAACTTTTTTGATATCTTCCCTCATGTTGGGATTAAATGTTTACTAGGGGGGATTGTGGAAGAAGAACAAATGACATTATTTCTCAATTTTCAATCATTTTCTGCATGACAAGCAACCTGGCATTCAATATCTTTTAGCTTATCATAACTCATAGTTGTTCTTTCATCTTTATTTATCAATACATCCTTACTGTGCGAGTGGTGACCAGTCTTCTACCCCTTTATCAATGAACATGGCCATCACAAACTAAACAAAAGCTTTTCTAAGAAGTTGGATAGTAAACAAGCATATTTTAAAATTGGTCTTAAAATATTAAAAACCATTATAATTTTCAGAGTTTAAATAAACATGAAAATACAATTATGATGAATAAGTTCAAATTATTACTACTTGATAAAAAAATTTTTTAATACAGATATTTACTGTTATTGATACTTTTCTTTCAATACTTTTAATGAGTACAGTATCAATACTGTTCTTTTGATACCACATCCATACCCTAAGAAGAGCACTACGGTTGTTTGTAATGATTGTGAAACATTGTCTTTTACATTATATGACAAGAAATTTAGGATGTTTGAAAAGAAAGTGCTTAGGAACATATTGGGTCTAAAAATAGATGAAGATAGTGGAGAGTGAAGCAGGTTACATGATGCTGAGTTACATGCTCTGTACTCATCACAAGTAATTGTTAGGGTAATAAAATCTGACAGATTACAATGGGCAGGACATGCAACACAGATGGAAGAAACTAAAACCACGTGGAAGGTATTGACTGGTGAACCTTATAGTATGAAATCATTGGGAAGAAATAGACACAGATTAATATTAGAAGGGACTTGAAAGTGATAAGGTGTAATGAGGTGGACTGAATAGAATTAGCTCAAGATCTGGCAAAATATTCTTAGTGCAGTGATGAACTTTTGAGTTCCTGATTTTATAGGGTAAGTAAATAGCGTTAGAGAAATTTTTCCAAAATTCAAAATGGTATTTTGTTAACTTAGCCCATAAATATTTAAATTAATAGAAAGTAAAAATAGGGTTATTCTGTATGGCCTACACATCTCTCCCTTAGAATTATCCATTTTTATTTGTTTCCTAGGTACTATCGAGGAACTCATGGTGTTATAGTTGTTTATGATGTCACCAGTGGAGATTCCTTTGCAAATGTCAAACGGTGGCTTCATGAGATTGAACAGAATTGTGATGTTGTCAACAGGATACTAGGTAGGATTTTCTCCAACTCTATTGGCATTATGATTAATGAATTTCTGAAGGTTTTAAAGTAATGAACTAATTTTAGGAACTATGTATATAATTCAGAGATTACTCTGAACAACATATCATTTGATATGGTTAATGAGTTTAAATATTTAGGGACAATTTTAACTAGCAATACTGTTACTAGAATGTGAATTAGGTATAGAATAGTCTGGAAATACATGCTTTTACTCGTTTCTAGTAAGCTTTTGACAACTCTCCTTTTTTCAACGCATGTAAAACTAAGAATGTTCAAGACTTTTTTTTACCTGTTCTCTATGGGTGTGAAACATGGTTTCTTAGCTTGCATAATGAAACAAAATTTAGGATTTTCGAAAACAGGGTGCTTGAAATATATTTGGACCAAAAAGGGAGGAGGCTGCGGGGGGGAGGGGGGTGTACATAATGATGAGTTACACACCCTGTATTCATCACAAGACATTGCTAGTATAATAAAGTCTCATAGATTGGGGTGGACAGGACATGCAATACGAATGGGAGAGTCTAGAAACGTGTTCAGGGTATTGACTGGCAAACTCAATGGGAAGACCTGCCTAGATGCAGATGGGAGGATAACATTAGAATGGATCTGAAAGAGGTTGTAATGAGATGGACTAGATAGAACTAGCTCAAGATAGGGATAGGTGGCATACTTTTGTAAATGGGGCAATGAACTTTCGAGTTCTTAATGGCATAGAGTTAGTATATGTATGTTCAAAATACATAAAATAATAAGTATAAAATTATGTTTCTTAAGGTTATAAAGAAGTGAACTAATTTTAGGAACTATGAGTGTTTAAAATACATTTATAAAATTAATAGAAAAACTATACCTAGCATTTTTATAACTTTGTACATGTAACATAAAATTAATCTGACACCTTATTTCAGTCGACAGTGTGTCTGTCTACTTAGTTAAGAGTCCCAGGTTTGATTCCTGGCATGGTCGAAAATGTGTCATTGTTGAAATGTGCATTTACCCTTTCACATTGATGAATTAATGGCTGGGGACTGGATGTTGTGCCTGTCTTAGTTTTAAGATATATTATAAGGCATATGAAGCCATGACAGGTCTAGCAAGCCAGTAATGGAAAGTGTATGGCTTGGATAAAAAAATGACCACTATCTGGAAACAGTAATCAATGTAATCTCATACTAAAATAAAATCATTTCTCAAACCCCTTTGATGGTGAATTGACTAAATGAAAAAGGTTTTTTTAAAACACAATTGATTGTATTTTATAAACAAACAAATTAGAAAATTAAATAATATATAATGAATTCTTAAAGTAAAATCCTACTGCAGTTTTGGATTAAAATAGTAACTCTAGCTTGTTGTAAGAGGTAATTTAAAGGCTTTGGATATAAAGTTGTTTGCCCCGTTCCCCCAATTTAGTATCAAGGTGTAAATCTTGTTTGATCAGTTTTTCTGGTAACGGGGATATCAAGGTTTGAATCTTTTCTGGGTGTACTGAGGGTGTCTTTCCATTCAGATGGTGATAAATTTACTACATCCATTAATAGCTATGTAGATAGCCTAGATATCTAGGAAGTTGGTGTACAAACAATAAAATATTAACATTTGAACCTATTGTAACATTAAACATTACCCATTTTAGTGGCACTATGGTCTAAGGTGTCACTCATGTTAGACTAGGCTGCTGAAGACTAGATTGAGGTTCAAATCTTGATCGGGTCTACTGAGGGTTAATTTTACTATATAGTATCCCACTTCCATAAAAAAATTTGGATAGAATACCTCTAAAATGCTTCCTTCCTCATCCCTACCTTATTAGAGTAGTTATCATATATGAGTATAACCTGAAATGATGGTAGGTGTGGTGATAAAATTAAGCAATTAACATTATAACCAGAATAATGCTAAACACAACTGCTAATGAGTTTTTGTTTTGTTTCATTTTTAATTAATTTGTTCACTATATTAAGTTAGACAAACAACTGGAATATCAAATTTTTACAATTGGTTTTTTTCCAAATGTTTCAATATGAAAAATCTTTATGTATTTTTTTAAGAAAGAAACCAATCTTTATTTTCTCTTTCAGTTGGAAACAAGAATGATGCTCCTGATCGTAAAGTGGTTTTGACAGAGGATGCCCAAAGATTTGCCGATCAAATGAGTATTCAGTTATTTGAGACCAGTGCAAAGGATAATATAAATGTTGAGGAAGTGAGTAAAACTTTACATTTTATAATATATATTTGCAATAAGAACTGCTAGAGCTGTTCACTTAACTCACAGATGTACATACATACATCTACATATATACATATTTATATGTAAATATGTATATACACTCACACATGTACAAATGAAATTGCTTTAAGTTGTTTTCTGCTAAACTATTGAAGATATCAAACTTAACTGTGTTTGTATTGTTACCTAATGTTAATGCGTATATAAAACAAAATAACTTATTAGAAATATTTTTCAAAACAACAAAAACGTTTAGGTTATGAATAGTGATTTGAAATGCCACACATAATGCAAGTGACACAGGATTTCTTCACACTCTCATACACACTAAAAGTGTAACAAAAAGTGTTTTTTTTTTTGGAGCATTGAACTTGATTAATATTTAAGATTATTGCTGCTAACATCTAATTTTATATTTTAATTTGTTTGCATAATGAATAGTGTACTGCTGTAAACATTTTATTTTTTATTTAAATTTCACAATAGAGTTTTGATGTAATTATATTAAAGATTTTTATTTGGCTTTGTCTAATAATAAATAACTAATAATAAAAATAACATTATTAAAAGATTGTTAAAAACGGTTCAAAATATTGGTGAACTGGTGGTCTAGGGGTAAGGTGTCTGACTTATATGCTAGGGTCCGGGTTCAATCCTTGGTCCTGGCACAGATTTATCTGATTACCAAACCCTTCCTTCACCTCTGACAAGACGTGTATTAATCACAACTTGTGAATGTGGGGAATGCCAGGCCTCCACCGTGGTTCGGATTCCACGTTAAACTGTAGGTCCTCCATTTCATCTCACAATCACCCTACCATTACACATTAGCGTAAGTGCGTATAATCCGAACGGGTAGTAAGACGTGTTAATAATAATAATAATAATAATAATAATAATAATTCAAAATATATACTAAATAAAGAAACTAAAAAACCAATGTAAAAAGAACAGTTGGCAGCACCATCATTTGTAAAAGTAGTTTTACTGAAAAAGCATATGGATTATCAACTTTTCTCAGTTTTTCTTAGTTCAATTCCAAAGTGTAATTGCTGAAAAAAGTGATTTTAAAACTTTTTGAGGCAAATATATGTGATAAGGATCAGTTTTTTAGGTATTTAAAGTTATTTACATAGAAGAGTGACTGATTCTGTCCTCTACTTATTTGTTGAGTGCTTATAGTTGCAGTCACTGCTGGTCCGACTACTTTTGTCTAGAAGACCTGAAAAAACACAATTATTTCGCAGTAAGAAAATATCAGCCTAGTAAAGGTTTAAAATAAAAAACAATCACTTTAATTAATTTTAGATGGTAACAAACACAATAGGGCCAACTCAGTAGGGTATACTGATAATTAGTATGTTATTTTATTTTGGAATTCCATATAACTTAGCAATTGTTGGGTAAACTATATTATAAGTTATCAAACACGAGTAATATTTTTAAGAAATATAGTACGTACATGATTCAGTAGCTCATATTTTCCAAAAGCCTTGTTTATTAAAGAAAATCTTTCAATTTTATTTTGTTGTTGCAGATGTTCATGTCAATAACACGCCAGGTTCTGCGAACAAAGAAGGAACGCAAGGAACGACAAGCCATTCAGAACAATGACACAGTTAATCTACGCAAAGGACCCAAACAAAATAAGAGGAAATGCTGTTAACACTGTTGGTCTGTAACACCAATGTCATGGGGGTAAGTTTGTTGGAGTAGGAATAATTGGAGTTAAGGAATCACTCAATGACCAATTTCTAAGCATTAGTGTGGTCTATTTTTATATGATATGAGAGTGAAATTAGGTACTGGTACTTTTTACGTGTCAAACTCTCAGTTAGGTAGGCAACAGCATGCTTTTTCTCTCCCTTGCAGGTTTAATTTGAATCCTTGCCAAGTACACTGGGGCGTGTTTTTTTGCATCAACATATGTTCCCATCCTTCCATTAATTTGAATTCTGGTGCTTCGTAAGATTGTCAATTTTACAGGGTTCCTACGGTCTTTGAAAGACCTGGAATTTAATGTGTGTCTGTTCAAGGCCTGGAAAAGTCCTTAAATTACTCTGGGCCTTGAAAAGTCCTGGAATTTCCAGGTTTCAATATTTTTGAAATGGTTGTAAAGACTGTGATTTAAGATGTACTGGGACATGAAATATCTAGCGCATGCTCTTTTATCAAGCGTTAGCTGTTGTCTGCTCTTTACTTTACGCTCTGATACTCTTCCTGCTTCTTTTGTTTTATTTGTTATCTTATCGTGTCATCAACCCATGGGTTTTGATCTCTATAGGGCCAAGGGGAAGCATTGTTAACTTCTCTGGCAAACACATTAGCGCTACTGTCAAAATACAATGTTTTCTCTAATTTCCTATGTTTAAAAACTCAATTCCTGTGCATTTGCCAGTTTTTTATAAGTTGCTTTAAAACCATAATTTGTAATAATTCTTTGAAGATTTGTGACTACCTATTAACACTTTTAAGTACCTATAATTACAGTTTTGCACTAAAATGCCCGCCGATAGCTATTAGTTCATCTTTCAACCACCTTAGCCTCAAATTCTTGTTCTAGCCATACCACAAGGAGTTGCCATTCTATAACTCTATTATCTATGGTCGCGCCATTTTGGTGTCTGTAAACATTATCACGTGAAATTTTGTGTTTAGATTGTAGCTGTGTAGTTTGTTTTATCTTAATGCGTTTTATTGCTATGGAAATCCTTAAGTACTGGTTCAGTTTGCTTCATTACCGCTGTCTTTATTTCCACACGATAGTTTTATTAAATTAAGTGTGATAGCAAGTAATCTGCCATTAATAAATAAACTGTTGTTTCATTATTCTTGAATGGATTTTTTTTGTAACTTTTAATACCGTGTGTTATGTAAAGGCAGAAAATCGCCTATTGCTTTATTTTGTTTTTATTTACGTGCCAATATGCCAAGGAATTGTACTTTCAATGATTTGTGGTTACATAACCCCAAATTTAATAAATGGCTTGTAAAAGTGCCAGACAGGAACAAAGCCGGATGTAGCATATGGTCTTCAGTATTTGACATTGCCAAAATGGGGGTGTCTGCTTTAACAAGTCACATGAATGGGAAAAAACATTGTAGTCCTACATGTAAAAAAAACCCTTTAGGAGTTCACTATTTTTTCGGTGCTACACAACCAGAGCAATCTTCGAGTTCTGTGTGTTCTGTTCTCCTGATTCAGAACCACTACCACAAGGACAGCAAATAGTAAGCTCCTTCTTAACTGGACAGGAAACTAACGGCCGAAATTATTTGGGCCTTGAATATATGCAGCAGTCATTATTCATACAGATCATGCGAAGATATCGGACTATTATTTAAAAAAATGTTTTTTGACAGTAGAATTGCAAAAAGTTTTTCATTGGGAGTGACAAATGTGCATATATATGTTGTTATGGCATTGCTCCTTATTTTCAGTCTGCACTCATGGAGAAGCTTAATAAACAAGATTTATATGTTTTGTTATTCGATGAAAGCCTCAACAGAAAGCTTCAGGAGAAGCAGTTAGATTACCATATTCGCCACTGGGATGCATATAAAGTGCAGTCTTGTTACATCCATTCAGATTTCCTGGGCCATGCTACTGCAGAATATATGTTCACTTCCTTTGAAAAGTTGATTTCTGAAATTGGTCTTCCGAAACAGTCTCTACTGCAACTATCCATGGATGGTCCAAATGTCAATTGGAAATTTTATGACCTGGTGTGTGATCAATTGAAGAGAGACACAAACATGGCAGTAATTTATACCGGCAGTTGTGGGCTTCATATCATTCATGATGCTTTTAAGCATGGCTCATTATCATCAACCTGGGATGTGGAGCGAGTTTTATCTTGCCTCTATTACTTATTTAAGGACATACCAGCGAGAAGGGAAGATTACATGAAAGTAACTGTGTTATCCTTTCAATGCGGCTTCGGGGTAACTGGTTTTGTCTAGTCGAAGTTCAGTCTCCAGGTGACGTTTGTCTCTAGGCGTCGATCTCGCGGGTCCAGTGGGTGGGGGTAAAGAAGGGAGATGGGGGAGAAAACATAGGCGAGTTCTGAGGTGGCTAGGGTATGCAAATGGAAACCCTCAGGGCTAAAAGGGGAAATTGGAGTAGGTGGTGGTCGGATGGTCGGTGTGAGGGGAAGACGAGGGAAGGAATTAGCTAACTCGGGGGCAGGGACTCTTGGAGATGCTGGAGCGAAATGTTGGCGTTCGGGGGTCTGGTGGTTGCATTCGGGATCGTAGAAGAGGGGCCCACGGGTGGAGTATTGTTTGGTTGTCGCTGTCTTCTGTCGGTGGGCCTTGCCGGCGCGGTGGGTGTATCCCATCCTGTTGGAAGGGACGATGAGGTTGGAGGGTGAGAGGACGGAGTCCCGGAAATACGGAGTCGCGGTGGGAGGCAAAGGAACTGTCCTGGCAACGTGAGTCGCGGTGGGAGGCAAAGGAACTGTCCTGGCAATGTGAGTCGCGGTGGGAGGCAAAGGAACTGTCCCGGCAACGTGAGTCGCGGTGGGAGGCAAAGGAACTGTCCCGGCAATGTGAGTCGCGGTGGGAGGCAAAGGAACTGTCCCGGCAACGTGAGTCACGGTGGGAGGCAAAGGAACTGTCCCGGCAACGTGAGTCGCGGTGGGAGGTAAGGGATAGTTGCGGAAGGATAGGGAGTAACGATGACAATGCTCTTTCCAAAATGACGACAATTTATTAATGCTCTTTAGTAACGGTGGTTCGCCAGGGTGTGTCACCACTCAAAACAGCTCCAGAAATCACCGTATTATATACCCTCCACTGCTGCCTGGCCTTGTCCAATGAGGAAAACAAGGGCGGGAAAATGTGAGAGACAGTGTCCTTCACGCGAGCCAATAGCGAGCGCTGGCACTGGCGCTGGATACTGAGGTGGAGTCATCACGGACGGCTCAGAGAACATGGACTGTGGGCCGGTCCAGGCAGTAGGGAGGGTGGTTGGCGCGGCCGGTGCAGGTGCGGAGGAAAGATAAGAGGGCCGACTGAACAGTGAGGCACATCAACTGATAGCAGTGTCTTTCCCAAAAAATTTTGTGCCATAAGGTGGGTGGAAAATTCAACTGTTGTAACGCACTCTTGAAATTTGGCCTTATGTAACTAAATATGTGCAGTTAGTTACCGACAAGAAACTTCCCAATCCAAACACCAAATCCTTTACAGTTGTGAAAGAAGCGACCAGTGAAGCATTGACTCTTATAAAGCTATTAATATTTCAGTCAATTGCAAAACAAGTAGAACCTTTTTTGACAATGTACCAAATTGATACGCCAATGCTTCCATTTCTGGAAAGAGACATGTTGAAAATGCTTAGAAACTTAATGGAGAGATTCATTAAAGAAGATTAAATAAATAAAGCAACTACCAGTAACAAACTGGTTAAAGTTGAAGTAGGGAAAAAAGAAAACCAGCTGCCAGTGACCAAAATAAACTTGGGATTTGCTGCAGAAAACAGAGTCAAGAATTGGCTCCACAAAAAAAATTGTTCAAGAAAAGGATGTTCTTCAAGTGCGAGTGGAATGTCATAATTTTCTTAATGAAACAGTAAAGAAAATCTTGCATAAGTGCCCATTACAGTACTCAATTGTGAGAAACCTTAGTTGTATGCATCCTCGAGATATGAATGTGGATACTAACTGTGCAACCAAATTTGTGTCAGTGCTTAAGATACTAGTAGAGGCTAAAAGACTTCAGGAAACTGAATGTGATGCATTAATTTCATCATATAAAGAATTTATTACAGAGTCTGTCTTTTCTTCTACATTTCAAAATTTTAAGCCTGGGACAAACTGTTTGGAGTCTTTGTTGACACTTGTGTTTTAAAGTATGTTCCTAATATTATTAAAAAAATTGTTTAAGTTTAATTTATGATTTTTGAAAGGAAAAAAAAGGAAAAGTATCATTCACTCATAAACAGAAATAAAAATTGCATTTCTCACAAATTAAGAATTTTGACTTAACGAGTTTCTCAACAAGCTCACGATATGGTGATTCGTTGAGATTTCTATTTTATGAACATCTAAATCGCGAGGAATAGAATATGTATTTACATATAAATCCCAGCTCTAGTAATGACTTCCAGAATTTTGCAGCTTTACACTTTTCTTACAGTAAAACTATTAAAAATCTATTTTATTGTAATGCCTACTAGATATTTCTATATAATTGTGGTATGTTCCTGTGATCTAGTGCAATAAGAAACAAATGTGTTACACACGCCAGGGTAGGGAAAGTAATAGAGTGGTGGGGGTATTTCCTCTCCTCAAACAGGTACTCAGTTCGAGAAGGAAGATAAGACCCAAAAGGGAATTTGGTCTTCTATTCTGCTGCACCCTAATTTAAGTTTATTAAGTAGGAATATTTGGGAGTTCATCAATCCCCTTGATGCCCAAAGTGTTATTCATAAATTATCTTTATATTCCTCCTCAATGCTAGTGAAAGAAGCTAATTGGAGTCTTGTCAAAATTCCCCATTTATGTTTGAAAAGATGACTTAAATGCTTTAAGATATACTTTATGTTAAAAAAAATCTTTGCCATCTCTTGTTGAAGGACTCCTCCTGCATATATGAGTGGTATGGTTTGTGATTTCTGTCAGAAAACTGTGCTCTATAAAGTTGTTTTTATGTAAAGACCCTAGAATTAAAACACAAAGGAGACTTAGCACAGATTAGAAATCACACACATTGATAAAATGCCCTTGTACTAGGGGTTAACACAATCTCTAAATAAGAATAAATATTTGGCTTCAAGTGCTGCAAACAAGTAGCTTCATTCAACCTCCAAACGCATGGAACTCTTTTTTCAAATCAAAATGGTCTTCATTTATGTAAGTGGTGCTTCTATATTCTTCGGGTTGAATATTTTAGGCTGCACAAGACAACAAAATAATGTTTATAACCAACATATTTTTTTAAGTTGTTAATTGTTATTTTGTGCTAGAAACAACACTTATAGTTGGTTAATTAAATACAATTTTTGTTTCAATAACTTACAATTTCTTCAAACATCTAACATGTTTCACCAAAGTATAATCTTATCACTGTAAAATCATAATTACTGGTTACAACACAAGATTAAATACTGTTTCCTTTTAAACAATACAAATGACATGACAACATAGTGGCATTTCAATTTACCTTCACTTTTCAGACATTATTACATATTATTGTTTTGAGTTTTGGTAGCTTATATTTGATTATTGCTGAACTATCAGAATATTGTATTTTTAATTTTGCCCTCTAACTTGATTTATTTGTTTAGGTGTTGCTGTTTAGTCCAACAAAAAGTGCCATTCTCCAGTTCGGAGAAACATTAGAAGAATAAAAGAAACTGTCCACTGGCACTAGATTCGGCAAACTTTGTCTAAAGGTTGTTCCTAAATGGATATGCCATTAATATATTTCTGTTTGGTGATAGGTTTGCTGACTAAGTGACTTGTGCAATTATATAGTGGCTACTCATTTCAAGGGACATCAGTGTTGTTAAATGAAACATGCTTAGGTTCCTACTTTACAGACTTAGGTCAATTATTATGTTTGATTTAAACACTATTCCATAACACACACATGCACCTATATGTTTGTATTTATAGTTATACAAACTTGCATGTGGGCTGTATTGTGTGTGTATGTATATAAATATATTTCATATCGATCTAATTTTAAAACTTAGATGTTATTGTTTTAGTGTGCTCAGTTTGAGAAAAACTATTTTCCATACCTACGCTATCAACTAAATATCTCCTTTATATTCCATTAACGTATATCAAAATTAATTTCATATGACAGCTATTGAAATAAACAAAAATAGTCGCGGCTATAACCATAATCAACAAATATAATAACTTGGCTATTTAAGCCCCATAAGTTTGAATAATATAAGCAAGCTCTCCTGTGTTTAAAAATGCTTAAATTCCATACATGTTAAATCACATTAACTATTTTATGTGCATTTTTTTCCTCATTTTGTAAGATAAAATTAAATTGATAGATTTTAAAATGAATTATTGCTGGGGAAATGTATAAGAAGACAGTGTAGAAACATACATTAATGTAAAGTAAGTGATAGTGAAGGAAGCCATCTGGAAAGGATAGTTAGGCTAGGCCTAGATAGACAAAAACACTTCCCTCTTCATTTCTTCCTATACTTTTCACAATTCCAACTTATTTACACTTTCCACAACTATAGAGTTTAAAAATAATTCTTCAAGCATGTAATCCCATGTATCTTTCTTTGTGTTTTATGTTTCTTCATGAATATGTAAGCAAGTGTAAGAAGAAATGAAGAGAGAAGTGTGTTTGTCCCAATCTAGGCCTGACCAAACTATCCTTTCAGATCAGCTTCCTTCATTATCACTTGATTTACATAATTGTTCAAATTCATAGATTTTGAAATTGATGTTCTTTCAGTGTTCATGGTGGCTACAGACAGGGAATTTTTGGATGACAGGGAAAACAGGGAAATGTAAGAGAATTTAACTAAAAAGTCAGGGAATTAAAAAGTATGTTTAAAATATCCCATTAATTTCCCAATCAAACACTAAAACAAAAGTTCATAATACCTAAATAAAATAACATTTTGATTTTTTAAATAACAGATAAAACCGTTTGTTTATTATATACAAACTTTTTTTACTATGTGATCAATAATAACAAAAGTCATCTTCCACCACATAAACTGGAAAAAAGTAGTCGGGGAAAATTGAAAAATGTTGCCTGGAAAACCTGGAAAGTCAGGGAATTTTGTAAAATATGTTTTGTAGCCACCCTGGTGTTAGAATTAACGATTTCTTTCTTATAGGATGTCAAACAATTTTCGTTTGTCACGTTCTTCCATAATATGTAAATAAATACATTGTTTAAGAAACTCTTATTTTTTGGTAATTTTATATTATGATATATGAAAATATTGTGCAGTTTCATTAAATTTCACTCAAGTATGTATTCCAACCATCTAATATTTTCGGTCTTTATTGGATGATAAAAAATAAACCAATTTCCATAATCGCATCACTAATGAAATATAATTAAAAACCAAAACAATCATTATTACCTGATTTTCTAGTAAGGAGATCCCAGTTAATTTGAAACACATATTAGGCGTGTTTTCGCGATTGATGTACCAATGTTTAAGACCAGTGCGTTTTCGCGCTCCTAGTATTACGGCTGGTTGTGAGTGGTTATGACCAAGACATTACCAGACCTCGGTTCGGTAACGCTTTCCTTGATCAAACTAAATAGCCTAGTATCAGCCAATGCGCTGAGAATTGTACACCCATCTCAAAACATTATTATTCCTTATGTTATCAAACTAGTATAGTTTCATAATCAATGGATTTTAATGATTATATGTCTATCATCCGGGAAAATCGGGGAAAACGGGAATTAGCCGGGAATTTGAAGTGATCGGGAAAAAACGGGAATAACACGGGAATTTGGTAAATCACAATAAAAATCTGGGAAAATGATATTTTACTCAAAATATGAAATACAATAATCATTAAATCAGTAAATTATGTCATTTTTTTGTTTGTAGCTGTGTAATATATTTTTAATTCCTAGTAAACAATTTCAATACAAATTTTAAAAAAATTATAAAATTTATTATTACTATTCATAAAAAATATTAATAGAAAAACGAGGGGGAGGCGAGTTAGAAGGATGTGACATACTTTTTTAGTCGGGAATTTTAGGAAATGATCAGGGATTTCATTGGTCAAGTTGAGTAGACACCATGTATATATAATTGGTCAGCAATTACAACTTAAAATATATTACAGTAAGTAGGTAATTAAGACCTTTTAGTTATGGATAAAATAAATAGCGTATTAGCTCTACATAGGCCTATTTACTCTTCATACATACTTGGTTTTCTATAGGTTATTTTTGGGAGGATATGTTTAGCTTGGAATGTTGTGTAAATATTAGGCCTAGTTAAAATAAACATCAATCTAAGAATAAAATTTAATAGCGCATTTTCTGTCGATTTGCAGTACATGTAGGTTTACATTAATTAACTTACCAGCTCTTTGATCTACTTTCCCTCATCCAGCATTTTTGTTAATGATAAACAGCTCAGTCATTTTCATGTTCCACCTTGGTCAGAACCACTTGTTTGAGATCACTTGATGCCAAGACATAACCAAGTCAATCGCAAAAACTCGCCTTTTGTAAACATTTCTTCAGTGCAATCACTGATTTTGTGTAGACCTAATTTATTTTGATTTTAGATTTAAGTGGAGTGTGGTATTTAAAGTGTATATATTGTGTACATGCAGTAAATGACAGATTTGTATATTGATGTAAATCACTTGTTGTTTAAACACCAATATTTACATTGACTCATCTATTTGAAATGATCAACTATTGTAAATTTGGTCTCATTATAATCAATTTTGCCAGTTTTACTTAAGCTATTTCAAATTATATTAGCTTTTGAAAATTATATTTTATGTTTACGCATTATCTATTTATTCTCACTACAGTGCTTGTTTAAAGCAGATCAGATTTTAGAAAATACTTTTATTTTATACCTTTCCATTGCCTTGTTTATTTGCTTTCATCAGCTTATAATCAAACACTTTTAATGTCTAAGCAACTTGGAGCTGTCCTAAATTATATTTAAAATTTGTGTTCTCTCTCTTTTATATTCAATATTATTATAATTCTCTTTGGTTCTGTTAAGCTGCTTTGAAACATTATCTTTAGGAAATATTAATGTTTTATATTTATATAATGTTGATTCATTCTCAAATCTAATTTATTTCTCAACAAATTTGGTTACACTGCTAATTTTGTATTGGAATGTTTTAAAATGTCGGGTTATTTACACAGCTAATGATAGTTAGTATTTATTTATGTCTTCTAAATAAGCTCTATTTTTTATAATCACAAATGCACATTTTGCTTGCAGAACACATTGGATAACTTCACCAATACTTACGGCGATATATTTCATATTGTTTTGCATTTAATATATATTATAGATTTCAACAATTCTGATTTTCTGTGTGATATGTTTAATATTAATTATTTCCATTGTTTAAGGGAAATCTATATTCATGTTATTATTACAAGCTGAAATTCATGTTTTGTGTTTCTTATTTTTAAGAAGAGGAATCACAATATTAGTATTACACTTATTTCTAGAGCTTGTACATCATATAGAAACTCTTATTCTTTGTTGAGCATGAATGAGAAAGATTATCAAGAAATGTTGTTATAACTGTCAGATTGCAAGGTGTTTGCTATGGCAAACTAAGTTATATTATTTTGTATAATATGCTTATGTTTTGTGTGAGTGCCAGACTAGGTAAGTTAACTCTACATCAGAAATCGGGGAGGATTCCAAAGAGTGATAGCAATGGGATCTTTATTTAAAGAAATAGATCAGTAATGATATTGAGGCTGTTTCTAGAATATAATCTGTATGGTTCAAATCAAGTGTAGATTCTTAGTAAGATGACTAAAAAGCATATTTAAACCAGGCATAAACTTGAAATTTATTCCAAACCTGATAGTCAAAAACTCTTACATATCTTTACTTTAAGGGTTGCATCTACACCTTTAGACTAGTATTCACTAATTAGGTGTATAACCCGAACAAGTAGTAAGACTCGGTGCTAAAATAAGTGTGTTCATTAACATATTAAAGCAAGCTTTTATTGTTTTTTAACTGATGGAATGAATTTGAACACTATTTTATATATATTTCACATAACAAAATTAATTGATTTAATTAATAAATTGTTTCCCGGGAGGTTAAAAAGAAGAGATTGGGAATTATTTCATTTTTCTCCCTCTGGTTGAAGGTACTGTGTTTCTCCACCAAGTCTCTTTTACTTTAATTTTTTCCTGGGGTTTTACTGACCAAATTCTTTAAGAACCTTTAGTTACTATTTTATACTAAAGCATTGTTGGATAGGTTTATCTATATTTAGGTCTGTTTACACTCACAGCGAAGCATTAGAAAATATCTAAACCATTTGGAAGTTAATTTGTTATATTATATTAAACATATTCAGCCTTGCTTTACATTTAGTGACATAATCACCTAATGGATCTCTCTATAAGTTTTTTTTAATGATTAGTCACTTAAAAAGTTTTTTCCATGCTTAGCCTGACCACACCTATCTTTGTGTTTGTTTGCAGGCACACACCCATGTGAATTTAGCTAATTCCAACCCTATTCCTAACCCAGACTATTCTCAAACATTTTGCAATTCAGACTTAACACTCTGATCACTTGTTATGAGCTTTCCTTTTTAATATTTTAAATTAGACTCTCCGATCCAGCTTCTCATATTAAACTGCCTCAGCGAGACCTCTCACAACTAGACTGTACACCAGTGATATCCAACCTGGAGATTGCAGCATGTTTTGGGTGGTGTCATTATGATATTGAGGTTAAAGCTTTATATTGATTTATTAAAGTGATTATAATGATAATATAAAAGTGCAAAATTCAAATGGGAGTATAAGTGGTTAAAATAATAAATCTGTTAAGTTACTGTTTAGCTGCCTTTTGGTTACTCAACTATGACAGTTTCTTGCTGACTTAGTTTGCTTTGGCAGTTTTGTATCTAAGGGAGTGACACTTCAAGCATGACTTCCAAAATATCTACTGGGCTCATTGATTATTTTGAAACAACTTAGTTGCATTCTTATCATCATAATATAAGCAATTCATAGTAATTAAATCCATCTTGTGGACTTAATATCACGCTTGTTTAGTTTGTAGGTGATGTCAGGATCAAAATTCCGACCAGGGGTATTGGGGATGATTTTTTTCACAAACAGTGTCTCCCTTCTCTTTCCACACTTTAAATTCTCCCTACTCCAAATACGGTAAGCCTGAACAGATTGTAAGATTCAGTGAAACTAATAATTTAAAAACTCGGATACATACACTTTTAAGCTATCAAAGGGTCAGAAACCACTGCTCAACACCTTTATCTAACAGTGGAAACCTTTCAGATGCTCGCAGAATTATTTTCGCAATTGACTTTTCTGTAACTTAAAATAGTTTTAACCTCTAAAACATGGAACAAAATAAATATTTAGTAGTTCAGGCTCTTGTTGATACTTAAAACAAACATTTAAAAAGTTCCAATTAAAAAAATAAAGGTTTCTGTTCTTTTCGTTGATTACTTAGGTTCAAATCTAATTCTTTAAAATTTTATCTACCAAATACTACCATTAAAAATGTTACTCATACAAAAAAAAAATATCAAAGGGAAATAACTCAGAAGCTAGATCATTCAGGGTGTCTACCATTCATGAAATGAGTTTTTGGTCATGAAGGTTAATAAAAATGCTCATGAAAGTCATTAACAAGTCATGAAATTGGCTTTCTGGTCATGAGGGTCATAAGGATGTGGGTGGGCATTCTTTCTTCCTCTCTTTTTTTCCCATTAATATTTGTGTATAGGTTATGAAATTATGTTTTGCATAATTTGATAAACACCTTGTAATTGAACGGTTTATTTAGAATTTAGGGTGTCATTTGAACATGATACCATTTATTTATTTTGTTTGCCACAGCTCATAAATTTTATAAATTAAGTTACTGTGTTTAATATTTAAATTAGATTAATTTAAATTCCAAATGAATTGCTATCATCCAAATGAAATAAATATATATTACATTATTTAATGTTGGTTTGATAGATTCAAATAGCTATGATTAATTTGTCTAAAGAATATTGAAATAAATTCTGTAATTTGACTGTAAATATGTGTATGTCTTAAATGTATTTCTAGGCTTCACTTTTATTTAGCGTTTCTGGTTTTGACTCTCTGCTCTTAAAGCTACGGCCTTTCAAGTGGTGAATACTTTCAAGAAAGCCAACTAATACACGTGCCATTGTGATCTAGAAGATGGTTCTCGCATTGCATTTAATTGTTACTAACACAAAATTCAGTTGTTGAATACCAGTCAGGGGGACTTTGTGTGATTTTCCAAATTATGACTCAACAAACTTAATATTTAAACAAATTTCCATGTAATTTCTCTACTTCTACAGTATATTAATTTTTATTTTAAATCATTAAATATGATTTGAAACAACTTAAGTGTGATTTAAAAAGATGTAAATGTTTTCAATGAATGAATTTAAAATAGCTCACTGATAGGCTTAGTGCTTGAATCACTTTTTGAGGAATAATACGTGTATTTTGTTGTGTAAAATGGTCTATTTTTGCATTTACCTTTTCTGCTATTCTTAATTTTAAATACAAAATGTGTGTTAGGTTGATTGATATATTTGCGTTTTAAAAGGTCATAAACACATTTTAAAAATACATTAATTTTGAAAACTACACAATGTGAAATATGAAAAAATAATCTCTTAAAAAATCAGGTAATTTTTTAATCCCTAAATGATCATTTTCTCAAATGTCACCTTTTTTTTTCTTTTTTTACTGTGCACTGATGGCTGACTAAATTCACCATGTTTATGCTCTTATTTATTAACAATTAGATCATTCAGTGGATTTTGTACTTTAACATAGTGTTGAGTTGTATTCTTCTAATACCTTAAAAGATATTAAAGCATTTGGTATTTATTAAACTAGTTTGAATTTCTCTTAAAATTAATCACCACCACTAATGGGAATTGATAGATAATGAATTAGAGTGATTCAAACATTGGTTATCATCAGACCTCATCTTTCTGCTGTGAAAATTGAACATGTAACATAAAAAGTACACATTCTATTTATTTAATAGTTTTAGATATGAATAGTTTTAATGAATTTGCAAAATTAGTGTGAATGAAATAACTATACTGAACATTGTATATATACTGAAATTGAAATATATTTTCTGAATCTTAATTATTTATTACTATACACACACATTGGGTGCTTGCTCAAACAATGTATTTTGGTTGCATCTCTTATTTCACAATTTAATCATCTAAATATGCCTTATGTCTCAAAATGAAATGTGTCTTTATTGCTCAATCACTCCCAAACTCATCTACCGATTGTGCTAAACATATTCATCGCTATAGCTTGGACATCCGGTTAACACATAGGCTATACATTTCCTATTACAATCAAATATTTTTTTTTTGTCGAATTTTATATCTAAACCACATAAGAAATATCTCCTATTGAATGTAGATTTTTTTTTCCTGTCCTACTTGATCGCCAAATCAACTACACTCCAAAGAGTTTTTACATTGTATATTTCATCTTAAATCCAAAGAGAAACTATATTTTATGTTTTTTTAACTAATCATTTCTCTTTAACAAATAAAACTTACACTTGAGTAATGTTCAATATCTTTATTTGATTTGGTCTTACAATTTACATAGATAAATATTCAGATGAATTTCAATACTTTGGTGAATCATAAAATTGAACAGCAACATGAATGGCTTACATACCCTAGATAACTAGAAAAATAGTAGAGTTTTTAATTTTATAACTAAGATTTGTAAAATTGGGGAGGGTAGGCTAGAGTTTCATGCTGGTAGTTTTAAGATAATGTTCTCTAGAAAAGTCCAAAGAACAAACATTTACTATGGCGGATTTAAAATTATTATTTTTTAATATTCTCGAAATGTTCTAAACAATAAACTTACAGTTAGTGGTAGACGGGATCTCGAGCCCTCAGTGAAATGTCTGGAATTTCCATTCCCAAGAGTTGGGCGGGAAATCAAACCCGCCTATTGTTACATCAAGTACTAATGGTTCAATCTTTATTGGAGATAGTCATCTTCTTTGTTCTGTAACAAACTTGGAGCGGGTATTTTACTGCCTGTGCTGAGACAAACAAGTTGGAAATCTCTGGGTCAATGTGCTCTCTCTATCAACAGTTATGTTGTCAGGTTCAGAAAGTGAGAGAGCTTGAAAGATTTAGAGAAGGGCAGTGCTATATTATACTCTGCCATCTTTTGGGGCATAGAAATAGGGGAAGGAAGTAGCTTGTCAAGGTCAACTATTCATGAGCGTCTACCTGCAGGATGTTTGCAACCAAACAAAGAGTAAAGATTACAGGGGTGTTAAATCAATAATCTATAAATGGTGTCAACTCTATAGAATATTAAAGGGGCGCTAAAGAGAGAGAAGTCAAACACAAACAAACCTAGGGAATATTTAAGCTGATCAAACCGAAATAGCCTTTTAAGAGGTATTAAAAAATAGGGAACATTTAAGATTTTGGAGGGCATTTAAGACAGGTAAAAGATATATATATTTGTCTTTTGCACCCTTCCGATGGTTAATTGAATATAAAACACCATTTTCAAAAGGTTAAACAATAAAAATAGTGTATTAAAATATTCAATTTGTATTATTCAATATTTGTCCAAAATTTTGCTATTTGTTTAAATAAAAAATGCTAGTTGCACACCCCTATCTATATTTTTATGTTTTATGATATATTATTCGTATTGTATTAAATAATTTTAAAATATTTTACAAGTATTACCATATTAGTATAAAAGCAACAAACATTTTTAATCTAGAATAAATCCAAAGCATCATTTTTATAATTTCTCGTCCCGATCCCGATATTTTGGCTTATTTCCTGTTCCAATATAAAAATGCCATTCCCGTCCATCCATACTATATAACTTCAGTTTGTTTTAAATCTTTAAAAACCAATTACTTATGCTGTATCACACTTTTTTTTTTATTAGCACCAATAATCGAGTTCAAATATAGTGCATAGAGAATTTATAATTTAGTCTTCAAAAGAAATTTCAGCTTTTAGCACTGTTTAAATTATCTCTAATTTGACATTATGCCAGCCTACTTTTAACTTTTTGTGACCCAATTTAAACCATTAAAGGATTAATATCTTAACATAATTTAAGATTTGGTTTCTTTCTCTGTTGAAAATAGTAAAACGAACAAAGTTACTTTATATATTCTCCTTTGAAGAACGTTTACACCAGCTAGTTTTTTTTATATCAAAAATCAACAATAGTTAATCTAGATATAATGGTAGCTGTTTTCCCTTCATTTCGTGCTATCAATTCTCTATAAAATATTGGGTTACAATTCCTCACCTCATCCTGTTTTCTTAGATTAGTTATTGTTAATTGAAGATAACCCAAACAAATTGTAAAAGCAAAATATTCCTAATGCAACATTAAAAAAAAAAAAGCCAATATGATTTCATGTAAATTAATAAAACCTGTGACTTTAAGAACTTGTGGGATAAACTTTGTCACATAATGGCTTCTATTTTTATTTTATTTTATCCTAGAGTAACTTCTATTTCTATAAGGCCATTCAATTACCTAAGGGGACGGGAGGACCGACCGACCACCCCCTTCTCCCCATAAAGCAATGATAAAGGAGGTTTTCCTCATAGAGATATATTCCTATCCAAGTGTCCTATCATTCTTAGTAAATTTCTTTTTCCTTCCTTTTGTTTTTTTGGTTTCCTCTTAGGAAATTGTGTTGCACTTTTCACAATCCCTACTGATGAGTTCTGGTAGAATGAAACCTGTATTGGGTGTTGATGATCGATTTTCTTCAAGAGGAACCCATACCTTTTTATCCAATTATAGTAGTGTAAAGCGTAAACGATGTTCTTGTTTTCATTGTAAAAGCCATATGGTGCTCGTTCCTTTTATGTTTCTATCACATATTTCCTGTACCTTATTTAAATAAACTTCTAGTGATCAATAAATCTTGCTATTGTTTCCTCACCTTGCAATTCTTTAATTGTCCTTTGTCTTCAATTTAAGGGAGATCATTATTGTAGTTTTTTTTATTGTTGTTAGGTGATCTAATGGTTAAAATGATAATTATGGTTAAAGGAAAACATATGGAATTGCTGCAGGTGTACATATCGAAATTTGGATGCTCTTTGAAAGAGAAGGAAAAATTAGAAAGGTACCTGGGTATATAAAGGCAAGTGATGGTGGGAGTGCTTAGTGCCCAATTTGGAAAATAGAGAATGTTTTGATTTGGTGTTAGGACATGGTGGATTGCGAGAGAGAAACAAGGAAGCTTAGGACATGATGGATTGTGAGAGGGAAATTAAGGTAGAATATTTACTTAAACATTCATTTAAACTTGATATGTTTATTTTAGAGTTTCTAGAAATAGTTAAGGAAAAATATTAGTTGTGCCAACCATTATCACTTGAACAGATTTGATTTAAAAACTTATTATTTGACCAAATGTAAATAATAAATAAATCTTTGAAGAAAACCAATATTTATATTATGTTAAACATTTATTTCACTACTTTTGGCCTTAAAATATTTCAAAATAAAAATTGTTTAAGTGAAATGGATTAGCAAAACCACTAAGAATACAATATATATAAATAAAATTAATTGTAGTAGTGCTTCCCAAAATAAAATGCCTACTGAGCCACCGAGACCGTAATTTAATACAATAAAAGTGCTTACATATTTGTCTAGACAGCAGCACAAATGTGGAGAGCACTATACAAATACAAACATTTTAACACAGACTTAACAGATCTTTCGTGTTAATTTGATCTGTGATAAATAAAATAATACTGAAAATTAACTCTAGTCATGAATCGTACTATTAATAAATTGTTATTAATTAAAAGAATTAAAAATACACATTTTAGTACAACGTTAAATGTTTCAAATGAGTCGTTAAAATTTGAAACGAGGTATATATTAAGCTGTTAATGCTCAGAATTTAATCAATTCATTATAATCTTAAGAGTGACCTGGTGGTTTAGAGGTAAGGTGTCGGACTTCTGTGCTGGGGGTCCGGGGTTCAATCCTCGGTCTCGGCACAGATTTATCTGATTACCAAACCATTCCTTCACCTCTGACAAGACATCTTGTGAATGTGGGGAATGCCAGGCCTCCACTGTGGTTCGGATTCGACGTTAAACTGTAGGTTCTCCAGTTATCTCAAAATCACCCTACCATTACAGATTAGCGTAAGTGCGTATAACTCGAACGGTTAGTAAGACGCGGTGCTAATAATAATTATTATTATAATCTTAGGTTATGTTTACAATTTTATAAATTATTATTATTTAGCACCGCGTCTTACTACCCATTCGGATTATACGATTTAAGTACTAATTACGCTAATGGATTAGGAATTGGGAAGGTTGATTAGGGAGAAAGTGAACCCGCTTTTGCGTGGGGGGAGAGTGGAAAACCATCTAGGAAAAACCACCCCCAGTTCACCCGACCGAGATTCAAACCTCGATCTCCCCGTCCTCGGCAGTCTGGCTCAACACGACTAGCGCTACAATTCTATAAAGTTGTTGCCTCATTTGAATTTTCTACTTCTGCTTATTGCCTTTTCTTTATTTATTTGCCATTTTCCAGTACTGCGCTACAGGGTGGAATTCTTTACACTTTCTTTCTAATTTTAGTGAATATTTATTTTTTTATCAACACACAATAATAAGATTAGCAACATTTCAATTAAAATAAAATCAATATTTAAAAAAAATATTTAGGAATTTAAAATTAAATTAAAACTCGTTTAAATTACTCAAAAACAGCCTACCGTTAATGGGTAATTTTGTTAAACTAATATATTTAATATAGATATCTTTTATTAAAAGTGAGGAAGTTGAACTAATATAGCCTAGGCATAATAAAATAACAATGTAAATATACATTTAGGCGCATGGCTTAAACTGGTGTGTTCATCTTTTCAGTAGGCTTTAGTGCAAAATATTTATGAATCCTGATATTTCAGGAAATATATTTTGACCCTTGAAGGTTAGGTTTTGTTAGTTTGGCATAACTTTTTAATACAAATTTGTTACCTTTTGATTAGTATTAAAATACTTTTTGTTCTATGTTGTGACAATTGTTTGAATATTTAAGTTCTTCTGTGATTTAGGTGAGTTCTGCTTTATTTTTTGCAGAAACATAATTAATGTTGTTATCATTAGACACTTGCTGTGATTGTTGTGTTGGTAAGCCTACATACTAATGATAAAAAAATATTATAATATGACAAAGAAAAAGTGTAAAGAATTTTACCCTCATATCCCCAAAGAAACTTATTTGTTTAAGGGGTGGGTGGGGTATTTAATAAAATAGTGGTTTTTTTTAGGGGTTTGACCCACAAATTCATGGGGGGGAGAGGGGGGTCAGGTCAGGGAACACTTAAATTGGATGCCCCTAGAAGCTACATGGGTTGGTCTTCATTTGAAAAGCTATTTGGAATGGTTTATCCCCAGAAATTTTGTTAGTTGAATTCTTCTAGAAGCTATTTTGAGTAGTCTTATCCCCAGAAATTGGATGATGTGGAAGCATTTTTGAGTAGGTCTACTGTCCCATTGATTCAAAAAAATATAGATTCCACTATAGTCTGTTACACTATTTTGCACATGCTATTATGGACACAAGTGTCCTTTTTTACCCAGTGGGGTTGCCATTCTGTAGCTTAAAAATTAACATTGTTATTTCTATAGAATTAGCTTACTATAGGCCTACTGGTATTAGGGTACATACCATTCACTTATGTATCTAAAGCAATATAAGCAACCAAACATTTTTTTTAAACTTTAATTTTTTATGAACGAAAAAGAAAATTAGCATTGTATTTAAGTTTCACCCAAATGAATTATGTCATAAGTTTAATCCCAATTGTTTAGGAACTCCAATAATTTTATGTTGGCTTTAGTAATAATCATGAACATTGACTCTAAGGTTAAATAGATATATTATACATGAGGTTTAAAAAAATTAAAACATATTACACTGCTTGAAATATTTAAAGTAAAACATGAAAAAGTTGCCCAACACTTATCTCAGTCAATAGCAATAGTCAATACTGAGCTAAAGGTCCCAGGTTCGAGTCCTGGCATGGCTGAAAAACTTATCATTGGTGAAATGTGGGTTCCCCCTTAACATCGATGAATTTACGGCCGGGGGCTGGATGTGGTTTTGTTCTAGAGTTAAGTTAATTTATAAGTCGTGTGCTGACACAATCAGTTGGGTCAGAAAGTGCACTATAAATATGTCAAATAAATGAAAAAGTTGTCTTGCTAGAAATTTTTCTTTTGATTTTACCTTATTAGCTTATGTGAACAAAATTATAAGATTATTTTAAATTTATTTTTGAAAAGAAAAAAAAAGGGGCCAATAGCACCTTCCATTTATGTGTGGTGGTGTTTTGAAGATGCGGAGTTCGAAGCTTGATTTACAAACTGGTCAGTCTTAGACACTTGTGGTGTGGAAAACTGAAGAGTTATGTCAGTTTATCCCATTCACATAAAAATTGTTCATTAAAATGGTTAGTATTGACTACATGTACAATGTTTAGTCGATTTTACATTCATGTGGAAACCATTATTGTTATATGTTTGTTTAGTTATACAGGCTATAACTGAGACAATGTTAAAGATTTTAAAAATATTCCATTAACAACACAATTTTTCATATACCATAATATACTTTTGGGTTAATAAACCATCTACCCAAAGTGGTGGTTTATCAGTCTAAAATGTTACTCGCTCACTACACTTTGTCACTGTTAGTAATCAGGTCAGGGCTCAAATCCTGGCCAAATCACTGACATAAGTCTAACACCTTACGACAGTCAGAAACTTATGTGTGTATGGGGTTCCGGATCCCATACTCAGCATGGTCGAAGATTTACTATTGGTAATATGTCGGATGGGGTACTGAATGGTTGTATTGTTCTTAGTATTACTCTAGTTTGTAAGTCGTGTGTTGATAAAGACCTAATTAGGGTTTTCCAAAAGTTTACTTAAAATAAACCCAACAAAAAAAATCTCTGCAGTTTATTTTATCAAGTGATTTTTTAATAGCTTGTGGCAAATGCAGGTGCATTTACTCCTAAGAATTTTCCCTATTCTTAAAGCACTATTTAAATTATACTAGTTCCAGATAGCTGAAACACGGGCTGTGCCATATGTAGCAATATGTGTAAATATAAATATGGTCTTGCTGAGCTTAGCATCACTGAATTCCCCTATTGATAAAAATCTGAAATGTGAACTAATGTCCTCTTGGGAAGGCAGATACAGCTGTTTGAAACGTTTCATAGAAGTATGTCTACCACTCGTGAGCTGTTGGTGTTGTCTCTCGGTTATTATTTTGGTGCAGACCAACATGGTATTTGGTGATTAAATCGTAACTGTTATCAAATGTAAATCTAAGGTTGTAAACAACTTTATTATATTATAATCAATCCAATAATGTATGAATGAACTATCTAACTGTTTAAGAAAATGCACCCACATTTGTAAATATTTAGGGGGAAAATTATTTGTTTGATCTGATTTGTATAAACCCCCTTCAATGTGATATTACAGAATTCATAATCTTTATAATAGTGACGACGACGCTAAAAAAACACAAAAATACATGATTATTTACATAGACCAGACTTCAAATGTATTACTATAAAATGTACATATACACTTTGTATTAATTGTCAAGTTTCTTATATAATAATGGTCAATCTTTCCCAAGGGGATAAAATCTGGCAACTGCTTGTTCCAAAAGACCTGTAATCCAATTTAAGAGTGGAATGGTCTAAATAAGCTATTTAGAGTGGTAATTGTCTAGGTAATTGAATAAAATTAAATACCTCTTAGAATTTATTTGAATTAGACCTATGTAATCTTTCCATGGTAAATATTTAAAAATTATATGCCTCTAGAAGCTATTTGGTGTTTGATGCAAAGCAGTTTCATATGTGGAAATATAGAAGAGAGGGGAAAATAAATCTAGAGGATTGGAAAATTTATTTAAATGGGGGGGAGCAGGGAAAAATTATTTCCAAATGGGGGGGGAATGAAACTCATTCCCCACCTTAATTAGGTCCGCATTCATTGCCCTTTTCAATATACACATTTCACATACATATTTTCACCTAAGAATGACAGCAATGTACCGTCTAGCACTCTTGGTATTATATTTGGTGGCAACTTATTATTATTATTTAGCACCGCGTCTTACTACCCGTTCGGGTTATACGCTTTAAGTACTAATTACGCTAATGGATTAGGAATTGGGAAGGTTGAATTAGAGGAAGTGAACCCGCATTTGCGTGGAGGAAGAGTGGAAAACCATTCAGGAAACCACCTCCCCCCCCAGTTCACCCGACTGAGATTCGAACCTCGATCTCCCCGTCCTCAGCAGTTGAGCTCAACACGACAAGCGCGTTAGCCAACTACGCCACCGAGGCGGGTTCGGCTGGCAACTGTTTCATCATTTTTCCCTTCGCTAAAGCACATAACTTTTTTTTTTTTAGCACTACATCTTATTATGGTTCAAGTTCTACACAGTATGTACTAATTACACTAATGAAGAAGGTTGAGTTTTGAGGAATTGTGTCTGCATTCATATGGAGAAAGATTGGAAAGCCCTTTAGGAAAAAAAACAACTTTTATTACACCCGACCAGCCGAACCACACTCTCCCTGTCATCTGCAGCTCTGTCTATTTTGAGAGTGACACTTCAGACCATGCAGCCACTGAAGCAGGTTTTTGACATCTTATATTATATGAACACCACTATAAGCTAGTTATAATTTTTAATTTTGAGCTGATACGGTAGCTCTTTTTGGAGATATTTAACTTTGAAACTATCCTCTTTTTAAAATTTCTTGCCACTCAATGGGGAAAAAACAATAAAAATAGAAGTGGCATAAATCCATGACTTTTTTTTACACCACATCTTATTGACCATTTGTGTATATTCTTACAAAACCAAATCTTCCAGTCATTTTTGTTTAGGGTTTTGACACAGATGCAAAGCTGACCCCCTTCAATTTTGATGAAAAATGAAAAAAAGTTAAGAAAAACTAATCGTCTGGCTTCAAAATGAGTTGTATGAACCCTCGAGAGCTCACATTAAGCTAATTTGATTCCCTTTAGTTAGATACAGGCACATATCAGAATTTTCTTTCAGAAAGGTGGGGGGGGGGGGGGAGGCCTCATTCTTCAAATATTGCTCAATGACGACGATCATCTCAAGACTAATCAGCATGGGGAGGGGGGTGGACGAATCTGACCTGCACAGAGCGAAATATATAAAAATTTCTCAGAAAAATATGTTGAAGTAGACCCATTCTTGCATCCACAAATGATTGATAAACTTTTTATTACTTTTAATAGAAAATATACTAATTTTACATACATTTTTTTAAAAACTAATACATTTTCTATTCAAAGTTATAACAAGTATATTAATTATTAGTGAATGCAAGCATGTGTTAACTGTAATGTATTTCTTATGAAATTTCGACATTTATTTTTATCTCCATGTGTGGAGGAATGCATGAGTATACTACATATTATTATTCACGATGTTTATTCCGGTTAAGAAAGTGAAACTGAAATTAATTACTACTATATTTTTTTTAAATTAGGAACTTATTACTATGAGACAAGATAATTTTATAATCTTTTATAATAATTATTAATTTTTGTCTGGATTTTGGGGGGGGGGGGGGGGGGGGGCACAAGCCTTCCTCTGGATACATGCCTGGTTAGATATCTTTACAATAACTTTCTTTTTTAAGAAATCTGAATTTTCTAAATGTCCCAAATTTGACATTTTTAAAACTGTTTTTTTTTCTAATTAGAATATACCTACTTATTCATTTTACAAAGAAGTTTGCCAAATCTTATTTTGGGACCTTTTTTGGACCATTAGTTACCAGTATATAAAAATACAATTATAGTTAACTAATGGTTTTACCAAGAATAATAAATATGGCTTTATTCAAACTGTTTTAACACACTTTTTACTCTGATCTCTATTTAATTAGGATCATCATAAATTTTGAACTCACATTGAACAAACACAATTGTAATTAAATATTTGTAAGTAAAAAAAGATTTTTTTGACTTTTAAGTTTAAGTGGTCATTTTACACAGACATTACTTAATCTAAGCCTAATCAAATATTTAGAAATTATGAAATAGTGAATATTACTAATACAATTAGAGGGTGTTTCCCCTTCTACTTTCATTATCATTTTATTATATCTTTTCATTAAATGATTGAAAAAGAAATGAGTAAGCCTATGTTATTTGCATCGTTTCAGTGATTAGCTTATATTGAATACATTTATAGCCTAATTTTTATCATTGTGGCATGGAGTAGAAGCTAAATTATTTTATTGTTATTGACATGGAATTGGAGTTAAAGTATTTTACTATTGTGGTATGGAATTGGAGCTAAACTATTTTATTATTGTGCTACTGAATTGCAGCTAAAGTACTGGTCTTACTACTCGTTCGGATTATATGCACTTACACTAATGTGTAATGGTAGGGTGATTGTGAGGTGAAATGGAGGACCTACAATTTAATGTGGAATCCAAACCACGGTGGAGACCTGGCATTCCCCACATTCACCAAGTTGTGATAATACACGTCTTGTCAGAGGTGAAGGAAGGGTTTGGCAATTAGATAAATCTGTACCAGGACTGAGGATTGAACCCCAGACCCCCAGCCCAGAAGTCTGATTACCTTACCCCTAGACTGCCAGGTCACCTAATTTTTTAAAAATAATTAATTAAGATGAAAAAAATATTTGATGAATCAAGTTTTCATAAGCGGGTGTGGTTAAGTATTTTAGGGTATACAACAACACAAACGTTTTTATTGTGTGAAGCGGTGTGTAAGCTTCTCCCTTAATGAGAATTTAACATGCAGGTAAATACCACCACTCACTGATTGGCCAATGAGAGAGTTCTCCTCCACACATAGTGGAGAGGCAACTTCCCTTCCCAGGTTGAAAATCCCTCCAACTACCATTGAGAAATTGTTCCTTTGGGAGAATCTTCCCACGGTGCTAGCTGGATGACCTTGAAGTCTAGTAGTAGGATCGTGCATCTGCTTAGTTGGGACTTGTTCTTCATATATGAATCTTCCAAGGTGCTATACTGCACCTGCCCTAAAGTCTGGTTTATCCATCGTCCGGTATATTCTCTGGAGAACATCATCTCGGGATCTCCTTGTAAAGTGTTCCGAGTTACATGGTCAGTTGATATCTCTCCCACTCTCGTTAGTCTTTCGTGGGAAGTTGTATTATAAAACATACTTAATTAGGATGGGGCACTTATAATATTTTAACTATCGGTTTCTCATGAAAATCTATCACATAGAAGTGGCTTATCTTAAATAGACCTACAACTTGACCAAGAAAAGTTTTTTCCTATAATGCCTACCACACTGTTATTAGGTGGTATACTAGTAATATGGAAATTTTTTTCCACAGTTCACACGCATCTTTCTGGCCAAGATTAAAATAAATTACTAAAACTACACAAGCTGAAGAAAATATTTCCTACAGCTCACACACATCTCATGGGCCAATATTAAAACAAATATCCTTTTTCTTAATACAATCTGGTATTGCCTCAAAGCCATGAAGAAGTCTTAAAGAAAGGGGCTAGCAAGGGTAGGCCGCACACACACACATACACACACACACACACTTACCTTGAAGGATGTGAGAGGTATATATTAACATGTATTCTTCCCAGGAAGCTGTTTTTGTCATTTAACTAATATGAGTGCTTGGGAGGCAGGACATGGATATAATTGGGGAGGGTAGGAAGAGAATTGTGAGGAACAGGAAGAGAATTGGAAGGAGGATGATTGGGATAAGCGGTTTGATTAGGAAGATAATTGGGGGAAGGAAGTGGAACAGAGGGCATTAACAGGAATGGGAAGATAATTTAAAATAGGAAAATTTGGGTGAGGAGTCAGTACAGGAACAAGAGAATTGGGAGAGCTAGGAGCAAGAAGAGAATTGTGAAGAGCAGGAGGAGAATATGGAGGAGTGACTTGAACAGGAATAGAATTGGGAGGATGCAGCGAAACGGATATAATTGCGAGTAGGAAGAGGACAGTTCATCAGGCGGTGATGAAATTGACAATAAATGGCATGGGAGGTAGAGGCTTTTTAAAATGCGTTAAATACCAAGCCACCATCAAAACATTAACAGCCATACAGAATGCAGAGTGTGAGAAAATGTCATTGTTGCTATCTGCAAGAAGGAGGGAAACTGAGCATGGTTGTTAATCCACGTCAGAAATGGTTCCTGTACATCGAAGCTGGATCATGCATTGAGTATCAGTAGGAGGAGAAGATGAGTACTTGTTTAAAATTAAAATAATAGCTTCCAAACATTGTATGTACCTGCTCTAGCAAGTAAATATTATTATCTGTAGTCCTGCAAATAACCAAATCAGTCAATGTTTTGTTTTCCATTAAAAAAATGTGGGGGAAGCGGGGTTGGGAATTGCTATTCATGGGTGCTAACATTACATTTGTATGTAGAGCGTGTAAGAAACCTTGATCTCCTTGAAAGTGATGCTCTGTTTACACTCACAGGGAGGTTAGAAGTACTGTCGTGTCGGGAAAATTAAAACACCTCGATATTATTTTCCCTCTTTCTCCTAAGCTTTTTTTTACTAGCCATATGTTTGGAAGTTATTGCGATTACGATTTGTGTATTGCTATAATCGGGTACACTTCCTACCCTACCAGTGTGATAAAATTTTATTATTCTACATTTTGAATCTATCATATATTGGCTTTTATGTATCTACCTGTCAAGGATATCTGTAACTAGTTAAGGTGTAGTTAAATTCAACCACATTTGTGTAGAGGAAGAGTGTAAAATCATCTCAATACACTTGACCAGGATTTAAACCCTGACCTCGTCACCGGGTCATCATATTAAACAAGTTGTACTGATAAAAAATGACTATAGACACCAAGGGAGGGTATTATATGTGTTTTCATTGTGTTGTATAATATAAATAGGCTATGATCTTTGTACATAGCAAGATTGAGAAATCTACTTTGTTGTTTTAATGCAGCGATGACGACTTTTTTTTTTCCAATGGGCTGCTATCTACGCTAAGAATTTTGGTCATGCTATACCTCCCTGCCCTTGACTGCTTGGCTACCAGGGTGGCATTGGGAGGGGAGATGGTTTAGAAGTTTAATCGGAGGGGAAGAATGGTAACTTGAGTGATAGGAAAACACATACATATAGACAATCAACTTATTAGCTAAGTTTTTAGCAATTTATTAACTTGGCATAATTAAGTGATCTACCAATGTAAAAATGTTATATTCTTAAGTAACCTTAGACGGGTGACTTAAAATACCTTTGCATGCCACCAGCGGTACACATGCTGCTGGTTGGCCACCTCTGGTCTAAGTTATCAGTAGACTGCCAATAAAGGCAAGAAGATCAAGGTGAGTCCAGGTTGAGGGAACTAAGAATGATTTTCCCCTCTGCCTCCTTGCAAATGTGGGAACACTTTCCTCCTTCCTAACACATTACCTTTGAGGAAGTTTACTCAGTATGACTTGAGAAGACTCCCCTCTCTTGATCTGCTCAGATGCAGCATTAGCTGGGTTGGAGGACCGGCGATATCAAGCAGGCCGGTTAACAAAGTATCTAAACCTTGTTGAGCATGCTAGACATAATATAAGGATTGGGGGGTTTAAATATAACTTTAGGAGGGAGGGATGTCATAACTGTGATTTTCTTTCATTTCAGATGGTTCAAGAAAGAAAAATCTCCTCTTAGGATGTGTTTAAATTATCATCTATTAGAGGAGTGATTTTTTTATCAGACTATTAAATATTTTTATCAAGGTATGTTTCTAAATTGTTATATTAGTAAAATTTGGATATATTCAGGCTTCTTTCCTTTTTTCTTTAAAAGTGAATGAAATTCACTGTTAGTTTTTTCTTTTTTTTCTTTAAATGTGGATAAAATTTACTGTAGTCTTTGTCCAAAACAAAGGTTTTTGTTAGTAATTTAGCTGGCAAGACCTTCATAGGTTAAATCCATATGATTAACTTGTAGGGCTTACTAATATTTATTTGATGGTACTTTAATTTACTATCGTTATTAGGAAACACTTTATTTTTCCTAACTCTTTGGGACGTATAAATATCATCAATTAGAAGTATGATTTTTTTTAACAAACTATTTTGTAGTAAATATTTTTTTTGGAAAGGTTTGTAAATACTAGATTATTACAAGTTATTTTTTTTTAAAGGGAATAAAACAAAGTTATTTGATTAGTAATTTAGTTAGTTTTACTATTCGGCAAATATTAGTAAAAAAATGGGAATACAACGTGACGGTACATCAATTGTAGAGATTTTTAAAAAGGCTTATGATTCAGTTAAAAGAAACAAAATCATATTTCATTTTAGTTATCTTGGGATACCCAAAAAATTGTCAAGCTAATTGAGGTATGTTTAACTGATATGCTTGGCAGGGTACAGGTTGGATGTCATCTATCAGATACATTTGAAATACATAATGGGTTGAAACAAGAAGATGTACTGTCCCCACTATTTTTTTAAATTTAGCCTTATAGCATATGCTATTGGGGCAATGCAAGAAAGTACCGGCAGGGAAGGATTAACACAAAATGGTACCTTACAGCTATTAGGATATGCAGATGATTTAGTTTTGTTGGGTAATCTTAAGAAAGTTGTGATGAGAAATGCAGAAATTTTGTCAGAGACTAGTAAGGAAATAGGTTTAAAAGTGAATTCTGAAAAGACTTACGTGTATGATTACACAGAGAGCACAGATCGAGAACGATAATTTAGAAATTGCTGCGAACACCATATCATTTGACATGGTTAATGAGTTTGAATATTTAGGAACAATTCTAACACAAAATAATGATATTAGAGTGGAAATTGGGGAAAGAAAATAGTCTGGAAATGCATGCTATTACTCACTCAATAAGTTGTTGAAATCTCGCCTGCTTTCAAGGGATATGAAACTTATAATATACAAAATAATAATTTTACTGGCTGTTCGCTATGGGTGTTAAACATAGTCTCTTACCTTACAAAAAAAATTTTTTAAGGCATTTGAGAACAAAGTACTTAGGAAGATATTTGGTTCAAAACGGGATTAGGCTACTGAGGGGAGTGGACAAGGTTACATAATGTGGACTTACTTACTCTGTACTCATCACAAGACAGTGTTAGGATAATCCAGTTTCATAGATTCTGGTGGGCAGGATATGCAGTATGAATGGGAGAATCTAGATGCACATGGTAGGATAACATTAGAATAAACCTGAAAGATATAGGGTTTAATGAGGGGGACTGGATAGAACTATCTCAGGATAGGGATGGATGACATTCTTTTGCAAGGGCGATGATGCACTTTTGAGCCTAATACCATAGAGTAAGTAAGTTAGTAAGTTGGTTATAACTTCTCAATTTCCTGTACATTAATATTCATAGTCAAAAAGTGTTAAGAAAAATGATTAACTTTACTCCAAGACTGAGATTTTATTTCAAAATTTCATAAATTCTGATTTCTAGGATGTTCTCATTTCTGAACTACTTTATCTCTGGAGAGTAGTGGTAAATTTGAGTTAATTTTAAGCAAAGTATAAAATAGATATACTATTCTTAACTGCACAATAAGCCTGTATCCCAAAAATGTATTACCTGGAAGCTAATTTAATTATTTAAAATGATTTTCATGACTGGTAAACACCCTGTTTTAACAACAAAAATCTATTTATTATATACTTGAAGTATTCACACATTAGATAGGCCTGTTTTTATATAAAACTATAATTAAGCCTGTATTCTATATTTAACAAAGATAGAATAGAATCAAGGACCTATAAGCTAGCACAGAAAAATTCTGTTCACCCTCCAGGGTAAATATATATGATATATTTCAATCAATAATAATTGCAAACAGCTGCTATCCTTACCAAATGTTGATTTCAATGTGTTGTGTATAGACATAACCCTTTTACAAATAGAATTGTAGGCCAGATGTCAAGAAAATATGTCACTGTGGCTGTGTGTTTCTGATAGCTGGTAAGAAGCCATGATCTCACATGTCCATCATAGATAGTACCTTAAAATGTGAACAATTTAGTCTAAACAATACCTGTGATATTTTCTGATCATTCTGAAAACCACTAATTGCCATGTAAAAAGGAAAATACATCCCCACATGAGACATGTAGAACAGATACTTAATGTGGTTGATCAAATGGGGACAAGAGTAGGTGAGAAAATATGACACATACTTTTGTTCTTCTTTCTTTCTTTTTTTCTTCTTTTTTTAAACTATGCTTTGCCTTGTGTTGGAGCTGCAAATACAACTGAGGTGCAAATTTTAAGTCTCACCAGGGGTGCATGAAACAAGAAGTTCACTACTTTTAATTGACAAGAGCTGTCTGTAACTTTTATAGTATTTGTATTATAAGTTAATGTGCAAGATCCACCTTTATTCAATAACTAACACAATTAAACACCTTTAAAATTAAACTTTCATTCAATTGGGTATAAGTTGCATCGATGGTCGCATGGTCTATAACTTTATCTCCCCATGGTGAGCCTAACCTTCCAACTTCCCATAGTTCTTCGGTAGTTGGTTGAACCTTCCGAGCACATGTAACTTTATCTCTCCATGATGAGTTGGAGCTCATAACTTTAATAATAATAATAATAATAATAATAATAATAATAATAATAATAATAATAAAACTATTATTATTATTATTATTATTGAAAATAAAAAATAAAGTAAAAAAAGATAAGAGTGAAATAAAGAAAGTGTTTCAAACACCCGCACACCATGGCAACATGATGATTACACACTTATTAGTTGGATTGTTAATTAAGTGTTCTTGTACAGGTCTATGCTGCTTAGCTAACAAAATGTTTAAGTTTCCCATCTGACGAAGTGTATTGATGTACACTCGGCAATCTTGATCCCCTAGGATAACTATTCTCTCGTCCTGTGTCCAGCATTGCCGAATTCCATATTTACCCCTCGCTGCCTTGAGGATTTGCTGTCTAATGGACGTGAGGGACTCCATTATGAGAATGGAGGTGCTCTTAAGGGTTTTCTTAGCGCTGAAAACAAGCGAACATGGTTGGTAGCTTGTGAATGTAACTATAATAGGTTTTTTACCCTCCACCAAAGCCTCTGCGGATGTTCTCTTCAGCTTGCATATTTGGTGACATCTGTCAACATCATGAGCCTCAATCTTGATGGACTTTGACCTGGTTGTCTAGGGGTAAGGTGTCGGACTTCTGTGCTGGGGTCCGGGGTTCAATCCTCAGTCTCGGCACAGATTTATCTTATTACCAAACCCTTCCTTCACCTCTGACAAGACATCTTGTGAATGTGGGGAATGCCAGGCTTCCACCGTGGTTCAGATTCCACATTAAACTGTAGTTCCTCCATTTCATCTCACAATCACCCTACCATTACACATTAGCGTAAGTATGTATAACCTGAACGGGTAGTAAGACGCGGTGCTAATAATAATTATAATCTTGACGGCTTGCATATTTGGTGACATCTGTCAACATCATGAGCCTCAATCTTGACATTAAGTTGTGTCTCAAACATCCTTAAAACTTCGGTCCTCACGTCCTTGCCTGGTTTTTCTGGCATTCCTTGCATGAGCAAACATTTTCTTCGGCTGTATTGTTCAAGATCTTTGAGTTTATCCTCTTGAAGCATGACTTTCTTGTTTAGATCTGAGAAATCATTTCTCAAATGACCAATTTCATTTTTATAATCACTTTTAAATTTCTAGCCTTCTATAACTCCACTTCTCCAAGATGGGTTGGATCTTCTAGTCTTCCAAAACTCTGCCTCCTTATGTTTTATCTGTCTTCTTAACGCTACCTCACCATGATGATTTGGACTTTCTAACCCTACCTCTCTATGATGAGTTGAACCTCACAATTCTGCCTCAACATGATGAGTTTAATCTCTAGAACTCCTCTATGATTGTGTCGAGCCTTCCAGCCCCCCATAACTCTTCTTCTTCTTCTTGAATATGTTGAACTGTCTAACTCTGCCTCAAATTGATGAGTTGGACCTTATACCCCCCACCATAACTCCTTCATGATAGGTTTGAACATTTAGAATCACAGATTTTTATCTCTCCATGACGAGTTAACCCTCATAACAGCACCTCCATGATGATTTGAAGAGTCTCACTTCATAACTCCACCTCCCCATAACTCCATCTCTTTAGTATGAGTTCAACCTCATAACTTTACCTCCCTAAGATGAATTCAACCTCATAACTTTACCTCCCTAAGATGAATTCAACCTCATAACTTTACCTCCCTATGATGAGTTCAAACTCATAACTCTATATCCCTATGATGAGTTCAAACTCATAACTCTATATCCCTATGATGAGTTCAAACTCATAACTCTATATCCCTATGATGAGTTCAAACTCATAACTCTATATCCCTATGATGAGTTCAACCTCATAAATCTACATCCCTATGATGAGTTCAACCTCATAACTCTACATCCCTATGATGAGTTCAACCTCATAACTCTATATCCCTATGATGAGTTCAACCTCATAACAGTATATCCCTATGATGAGTTCAACCTCATAACTCTACATCCCTATGATGAGTTCAACCTCATAACTCTATATCCCTATGATGAGTTCAACCTCATAACTCTATATCCCTATGATGAGTTCAACCTCATAACTCTACATCCCTATGATGAGTTCAACCTCATAACTCTACATCCCTATGATGAGCTCATCCTCATAACTCTACAACTCTATGATGAGTTCATCCTCGCAACTATACCTCCCTATGATAAGTTGGACCTACTAACTCCACCTCTCTCTGATAAGTTGGTCCTTCTAAACTCATTACACATCTCCTCCAGGTTAGGACCTTCTAGCCTTCCATAATTCCATCCTTCCATTATGAGTCTGATCTCATAACTCCACCTTTCCATGTTGAGTTCAACCTTTTAGGATTCCATAACTCTACCTCTCCAAGATAAGTTTGACTTTCTACCTCCTATAACTTCACCTCTTCATGATGAGTCTGACCTCATAACTCTACCTTTCCACAATGAGTTCAACCTTTTAGCATTCCATAACTTTCTCTCCAAGATGAGTTTAACTTTCTACCTCCTATAACTTCACCTATTCATGATGACTCCAAACTTCTAGCTTCCCACAACCCCTCTCTGATGGGTTGGACCTTCTAACTCCATCTCTTCATGATGAGTAGGACCTTACTAGAGCCCGGATTTTTCATTTAGTTACATATTTGAATCATGCCAATAAGAAATGTGAAAAATGAAATGTTGGTCAATTAGGTTGTTTGCGACTGAATGTTCAGTTTTAATTTGACATATTTTTTCATATTTTACCTAATTGCTCATATTTTCAAAAATATTACATGACATTACAGTACATATTTTCATGTTGTTGTTTTTTAATTATGCTGTCTATCTTGGGGCAAATACTTTTAAATAATATGTCACTTATTTTTTGGCAACCTATACTTTTATAAAGGAATGTATACGGTGAAGGGATGGCAGTGAGCAAAGTCCAATTCAGCTTTTATGGCTCGTCAGAGAGGATTACAGTTGCTTTAATGTAACTTTGACATATCTTGTGCTGTGAAGGGGATTGAATGTGGCCTCAACAGCGCCTCTCACACCTGGCATGTAAATTAGTAAACACAAGTTGACGAGTTGTAAAATCAATAATTCTTGGGTCTGATTAGTTCATTTTCCCATTTTTCTTTGGTCAGGAGAATAACCAGATATAAAGCGGCAAGGCAAATAACAAATGACAAAAGTTGAACCCAAACTCAATCAAGAAAATGTAAAATGAAGTCTCTCACAATATTATGACATCTAGAACCGTCTTTAGAAAAACATACATGACCAGCCATGTCTATACATGTAAGTGTAATATGAATACTGGCTTGTATGTCGAGATAAAACAGTTAACCTCGGGCCTAATTTTTTTTTATGGAGTGGTCTGACGTTCACTCGTTTCCAAAGATCCTGCAACATTGAAGGTTTAATTGAATGTAAAGTGTTTGTATGATTTCTAAAATCAGTTATATAGTGCCATGTATTTGAAGTCTTAAACTAATGGTAAATTTAAGTGGTGTAAAAAAACTAAGAATTCAGTAAAACTCGTTAAAAAAGTAAATTGTATATGTGTATATTTAGAAAAGGGGTTTTCATACTTACTTCAAAAATTTTCAGCTATAAAATTAAATTTTATTTCAAGAATATATGTATGTATTATTAACGTGGGTAAATAATGTTAATTCATTGTCAAATATTTTCACATTATTACATATTTTACTACAATTTATTTCGCTACATATTTCATATTTTGTAGGTTAATATTACATTAAAAATCTGGCCCCTTGCTCAGGTATCATTCCTCTCTCGCATTCACCTTGCCCAGTTGTTATTCCTCACTCACTAAATGTTCCCGGTATTATTCCTCACTCACTAAATGTTCCAGGTATTATTCCTCTCTCAGCCTTCTGGGTATTATTCCTCCACTCCGCAAACATAGGGACATCACCATAGGCAAAGCATCAAAGGTTAACACCTTCGACGTTTTGACTACTAGTTCGATAATGTCCCTATGTTTGCTCACTAACTGTACTTCACTAACTCAATAGCTCCCTAACCGCCATACAATGCTCATTGATGTTTGCTCACTAGTACAGTGATTACTTCATTTTTGCTCATTAACCGCCATATGATGCGAGAGGATATTCAGGTAGACTTAAAATGTTTTCTCACTAAAGGATTCTGCTGTCGAGACCATCATTTGTCTCTAGATCTATCAGGATAACAATTTTGAGTGGTACTCTAAATATGAACACGTTCGAAGAAACTAAATTCAGTTTCATTCAAATGTATATCCTGGAAACGCGCCTGGTTAACGTGTGCATTGAAATTTTCACCATAGTCATGTTGAGATGAATCCTATAACTTTCCTTCTCGAAGATATGATAGGTAAGCCTATCATGGGAATATTCTATTACATGGAGCCATGAGTGCATGTTAATAAATTGCATGATAATCTTTTTCTCATAGTGAACAGACTATATATTCACTGTATGAGTGATAATCTTCTTTCTCGTGGTGAACAAGACTATGTATGTATATATATTCTTTGTATGTGTGAGTGCAGGGTAGAGAACCTTTATGTATTGTGTAGGATTATCTTAAAATATTAACATTTAATGAAATTACATTATTTATTTCACCTTAGTCCCTATCATTTCACTTTATTTCCCTCAGAATGAACCTGATCATAAAACTACATTTAATGATTAAATTCTCTACAAGAGAGATGCGTAGGATAAAGATAGAAATATAAAAAAAGATATGAAAAAACTGTAGATGTTTACAGGGGGGAAGGAAGTCTGGTATTATAAAGGAGGGTAATGAATTATCCCACCATTTTAAGCTGCCATGGCCTGGAGGGGATTGCTACTCAGGTTAACATGGCCCCGAAGGGGAAGTCCCACCACCACTGAGCTCGGAGAGGAATTCTCCCATTGGTCAATTTGTCTGTGGTAGTATTCATCTGCATGTTAAATCCTCACTAAGGGTAAGATCTTACACACTGATTCACCCAATAAAAACGTCTTTGTGGGCGTGTTACCTTGTTACAACACGTAAAAAATAGGATGGTTTGGCTTACCGCTTCTGCCCCAGTTGACTCGTTACGACAAGGCTTCTTGCCACAAGAACATTGCTGCACAACTTATTTCAGACTAACCTGAGGAATCATAGTTCGCTGCTCACCTCTAATTGTTCCTCGCCCAAGAAAATAATAGACAGTCAATATGCGCAGTTTGGGTGCGCGCCGAGAGCTGTGATTGGAAGATAACGGAACTATTGTTCGGTGCGCGTTTGAATTATGCCTAGACTGTGTGAGCATATTCCAGAACAGCGCTACCCCCTTAGCCCTCTACCCATCCTTGCTTCCCGCACTTTGAGAACACATGACCCCAAGAGTGTGTATATAATGACAGAACTCCGTAGTGCCCGTACACATTGCACTACGATCGCTAGGTGAGGCACTTTGGTCTTGGATAGATTTAGCTTTGTTTATTTATAAATTCAGTTTGGCATTAATCATTCAAAATTACCGTTTGGGATGTTATATTATAAATTGAATCTTTATTTATTTATACTGGGTCTCCTGAATTTCTCTTAAAGACTATGGCTAAACGTAATACTGTTGCACGGTTGGATCCAAAACATTTGTCTGGCAGGGAAACTCTTTTATCCACTTCACGGATGGGGTTACGTTTTAGAGCAGCGCCATTTTTGGTCCTGTGTTGCATTGTGCTGTATTATATTGTAGTTTTCCCAAATCCTATGTTTTAAGATTATGCCACGTGTTATTGATGGGAAGTTTATATGTTATTGTTAAACATCGGAGATTTATTCTTTGTTGGTTAAATCAGGGGCCGCGAGTCGGCGTACTTATTCTTTTAACCTTAGTTGAAATATTTAACGTTTGTTTTGCTAACTATAACGAATGTTTCTATTTTTGTTGTATATTCTATTACACCTATTTATGGCTGTTAAGATATTCTTTTATCTAGAACATTTTGTCTATTACTCTGATAAATTGAGATTCGACGATGGTGACTAGCTAATGCCCTTTAGATATTACCTTAGTCTAGGGTTTACTATCGCCATCTTTCATTATTATTGTTATCCATACCAGATTTGTGCGAAGGTCAATTTAACCGTAATTGTTTAAATTTTTTGTTGGGCCATTTATGAAGTTAGGGAGGTGTCCTGCATTTTTGTTATGTTATTATTACTCTTCGGCCGTTGTGTATGGATACAGCGCCTAACGCTGGGCATGCCTCACTCTCTCATGAAGCCTTTTGTCGTTATGTGAATAAAAATAAAACTCTCTTGTAACCAACATATGTTATTTATGGGTATAAGAATACATAAATAAAGGGGGGAGGGGGTGGGTTACTGGCATATACTGTAAAATATCTTACTTAGTGTTGAATTTGATTTAGTATTGTTACCTCTTAAATCTACTTTCACATTCTTTCAAACTTAACATTCTCTTGTCTGTTGCTAACAAATTGTTATTTATTTATTTATTTATTATTTAGCACCGCGTCCTACTACCTGTTCGGGCTATATGCTTTAAGTACTAATTGCGCTAATGGATTAGGAATTGGGAAGGTTGAATCATATGAAGTGAACCCGCATTTGCGTGGAGGGAGAGTGGAAAACCATTTAGGGAAAACCACCCCCAGTTCACCCGACCGAGTTTCGAACCTCGATCTCCCCGTCCTCAGATGTCAAGCTCAACACGACTAGCGCGTTAGCCAACTACGCCACCGAGGCGGGTAACAAATTGTTGACCTTGAAATCTACCCTCTAGCACAATACCTCTCACATGCAAACCCACCAAGTATGAGTCACCACTGGTTGTCCTTTTAAACATTTTTCTTCACTAACCAATAAACAACACTCACTTCCCCCTTTTACTTCTTCCCTGTTGCCAAGTGATAGTACAAAAAACCAATTATATATTACCTAGCTTAAAACCGTTGAGTCATTAGAACCTGAATCCATCTGTACACAGTTTAAAAGATCAACATAAATAATCTAGCTCAAAATGATGATCATTGGCAATCGGCATCGGCCAAGCCCTAAATTTTACTATTAATATTTCTGCGGCTGATGCAAATATCTCTGTGAGTTGCACAGCTCTATTTATGAAACTTAGATTTAAATTATTAATTAGCTTTTAGTAAGAAATATATATTTAATTTTTCACTTTGCTTGATACTGGAACTTTTTTTTCCTTTTATTTTTTCTAGATGATTTCTCACACAACATAAGTTTGTAAAATTTTAGGCTATTTTTCAGAAATTTCTGAGCAAAAGTGGACAGACTTTCTCTTACTGCAACCTATTTATAAAATCCAATCACTGATGTTAAAAACAACTGAAGACAAATGCACCAATGAATGGTTTTGTTCTAACCATAGCTATGTTTTGATCTAAAGAAATTATGAAATAGTTGCAAAAAAACAGAGGTAAAAATTAAAAATTACTTTGCAAAAAAGACTTGTATTCAAATGAAATACATCAAGTCATGTGAACTGCAGTTTTAGTTTTTGATAGCTAGTATTAGTGCCAACAATATTAATAATATAGTTAAATGTTATCACTATTGACCACAAAATATATATATACATATATATATAGGGTTCATATGTTTATTTTCTATAATATCCTTTATATCTTGCTAGCTATGGTACAGTGGCTCTTTCTTAGAGTTTAAACCATATTATTTGGTTTTTTAAATCAATACTTTTTTCATTCTACATTTTTTATTGTTGACTACTTCTGGTTCTATTGTTATGCATAAACAATAATTGATATTTTTTAAAGTGAACTTGTTTGAGGGCTGCAAGTTGAATGAATTGAGTGTTTCTGTAGCTAGTGAAAGAATAATTATAAACATGTTATTTATACTTACCATAATTTGAAAAATAAGATGATTGATCAGTTCCTTAAAGATGAAAACCTGTAGAATTAACTTGATGTTTAAATAAAATTTCTCTAAAAATATTATATGTAGGCTTATATTTACAACAAATTATTGCTGACAGTGATTACTTCAATATGTTAAATATTAAATTCTTCATTTTAAACCTTATCGTTATAATATTTACAGTAAGTCTCACAAGATGAATTATAATTGCACCATTTCAACCAGAACTATAAAAAAAAGTATTAAATAAGTATAGCTTCAGAGCATTCATTTTCAGCTAAATATCAGTGTTTATGGCTTAGCAATTGACCATTTGAAGCTGCATTGGATTTTGGGCGGATAAATTCTTCCCTCTTCTCTTCTTTCTTTGTAGGACCAAAGATAGTCTGCTTATCCATCTAAATAGCTACTAAAGTCACCCAATTCTAAATTATTTTCTACGTTGGAGCTTAAAACTCCCTCTAGTTAAAGATCTTTACTATACAAATCCTCCTTGTAATCACTTTAGTTCACATAACCATTAATTTTATCAAAATTCTCCATTGACATTGAATAATAAAATGGAAAACTACTTTAGTGTATCCAGCAAAGATTTGAACCTTGATTCGAGGCTTTTGCACGCTTGATGACTTAAACTGCAGGACCACCTGCGTAGGTTATTGATAAATACACTAGAGTCATGATTATCATGTCTAAATTGGCGTTATTCCAGGCCAGATAACGAAAAAGCCAGATAATATGGAATCCGAGTGTAAATAATTTTCATTATAGGTTCGCATACTTTTTTTTCATTTTCACAGAACATTTAACTTTGTTTTAGTATAATTTGCCCATTTTCTGATGGCGATGTAAAATAGGAATACATTCATTTTAGGGGCAGTAAATATTAAACAAGAAAGAAATTTTTTAAATGATTATTAAATAGTTCTTTATTTTAGAAATGGAACATCAGCTACAAAGCAGGAACAACAAGTGAAAATAGAGCGTCAAATGGATTACATTATAAATTCATTAAATTTTGGATATGTGCCAGTTTGTTTATTTTAAAACGCATTGTTAACATCGAGAACCGAGCCGGATCATTGAAGGCCGGATAGTCGCAACTTTAGTGTATATGAGATTGAGGTTCAAATCTCGGTCGGGTGAACTGTGGGCGGGGGGGTTTCCTAAATGGTTTTCCACTCTCCCTCCACGCAAATGCGGGTTCACTTCCTCTAATTCAACCTTCTCGATTCCTAATCCATTAGTGTAATTAGTACTTAAAGCGTATAACCCCAACGGGTAGTAAGACGTGGTGCTAATATTATTATTATTTTAGTGTATATGTTAACATTTTAAAACTTTTGTCAACAAAATATGACCATCCCTACTTCATATTAATATTTACGTTTGATTTCCATACTAAACTGTCTTCATAATTCATTCTTTATTTCATTCCCAATTTCTTCAATTTTCTGAGATGTCTCAAGATTTTGGAAAATTCCTAATTTCTATTCTCACGGTTCTTAAAAGATGATATGAGGATTAAATAGTTTTTAAATTCAGATAGAAGGATCATCAAATGAAAATGACAACACAAAACTTTGTGAATATTTAATTAGTATGATATTTGAATTAAAACTGATTATCTTAAAATATTTTTTTTTAAGTTTCTGAAGAAAAAAAAATGAACTAGAACTAGTTACATTTTAAGAAAAGAAGCTTGAAATTGATATAAATTCAATTTTTTGTTGTTGGAGCATGGACTGGAACAAGTTGGTTCTTTAAAGGAATTTATGAAAAGTGCAAAAGCTCTATTTTTAATGTTATAGTATTGAACCTGTTAAGATGGCCTACACATGCTATGAAGCAACAAACGACTCTGGCAATGACAATCCAATCATTATCATGCATGGTCTATTAGGTTCGAAGGGCAACTGGAACACTGTTTCAAAGAACATCTGTGCTCAAACGAATAGAAGGGTAAGATTAACAGATTTTTTAATTTGATTGCAATTCACTTAGCTCTAAGGAGTTGGTTGAGAACTTGTCACTTTTGAAATAAACACTTAGCTTCAACAGGATTTTTCTGGTTGAAAACATTTCAAGGTTATATTGAACTATATAAAACAAGACTCGCCTCTGAAAAGGTTTTTATTAACACAATTATTGTTTGATTAGTTAAGAGACACCTGGACATGGAGCTATTCCCTTTAACTTTGCATTATACACTAATCACTGTCACAAATAAGCTATCAAAATTTTCATACTCCCCGAGTCATCACTGGAATTTCATTCCTTATTGAGATTCATTTATGTATGAAACAAAAGGCATCATTTCAACAAAAAATATAATTGTTGTCTTAAGTAGCCGTCTAATGCCTACTGGTATTTTGTAATTCAAATTTTGTTTTTTCTTTTTCTCGGTTTTGTAATTTAGGAAATGCACCTTGTTTGATAAATTAAAGCATCGATGGTTTTTGGTTAGAAACATCAATATTTAGAGATCGATGTTTGAAAAACATCGATGGTACTTCTCCGATGCCAAGCCTCAATGTTTTGCCAATGATGCTCATCCCTAACACGCAGTTAGAAATTTTAAATGTTTGATATTATGTTTAATAGTCCTTAATGTAATAATCATGCATGATCACTCATTCTGTTCCAATTCAATATTCAATGGTTATTAAAGCTAACTTTCATACTTTGAAATGAAAAGTAAGATGGTTAAAATTATTATTTTAGTAGACAGTGTAAAATAGTAAATGCTTTTCTTTATTTAATTATAATAAGTTTGGGTACTTATTTATTGCAATGTTGATTAATGCTGATTTTAGATAGTTTAGTTGAATGTATCAATACAAGTTTTAAATAACCTAAGTTTTAAAGCAATCCATATATTTTCTCAATGTTAACTTTATTTTAACTGGAATTATAATTTTAGAAGAGAAACTAGTAAAAATAATTATCTTTCAAGTATTTAGTGATCGATTTAGCTATGTTTACTTTCATTGCCTTGTCATGCCAATGCAATTTCAACCGAGAATAATACAAGATGGAAAAAAATATTTAATTAATTTACCAGACAAAAGTTTAGAGCTCTATAACTTTATTGAAATAAAATTTTATATTAATGTTAACATTTCATTAAGTTACCAAATGCATTACAAGTACAACTGCTGATATTATCTAAATTAAATAGCCTATACTAATCATTGTGTTTTAAAAATTGATTTATATATATATATATATCAATCGGAAGCTCAAAAATTATGAGCCAACAAAACTTTCGATCTTGTTCCCAAGTTGTAATAATAAGCTCAGTTCGAAACTCAAAATCCAAGTACTTGTAAAGTCCCAATGATCTCCCTTTTACCAGCAGTCCAGCCTATTGCAAGAGTGACCATTCAACCACCAATCATGTTCCTCAGTGTAAGAAAAAATGTGTTTCAGGTAATTGCAGTAGATGCTCGTAATCATGGAGACAGCCCTCACACACCAGAACTTTCCTACAAGCACATGGCATCAGATGTTAGGCTTCTCATCAATGACCTCCAAATAAGACAAGCTTCTTTAATTGGACACAGTATGGGAGGAAGGGTCATGATGTATTTCGCTCTTACATATGTTAGTACAAATTATCATTTTGATACATAGGGAGGGGGGGTTATTGTTCTTCTATCCACAATTGCAAGTGTCTTATTAAGAATATTAGAAATACTGGTAGTTCCCATTTTTGACATAATTTATGTTACAATAGTAAATTTGTAAACAGCATTTACTGAGTCACTTTTTTATTATTTTTATTAATTATAGTCTACTTACCTGAAAATTTAGAAATCATGCTCCCACAAATTACTCATTACATTATGGTGTAACTAATAAGATTGGTTCATCATATAATCTATCAAGGTGAAACTTAGTGTATAATCAACAACTTTTTTAATTTTTTTTTTTTTTTAATTTAGTGACCAAAAAAGTTAGCTCAGCTATAGTGCGCTTAACTCTGACACTTAAGGTTGACAGTTAAATACTACTTGGCTACTTTGTGTGTGTGTGTGTTTTCCTTTCTCTCTTGAAGCTACTGATGCATTTATGCCTATCCTCCTAAGCCATTGGTGATAATTGTATACAGGTACTACAATTATCGCCATATTAAATTCACCAAATTAAAAAAAGAAATCAGCCATTAGTAAGTGAATAGTTATTTGTCTCTTGTTGAATAGCTTCTTGTCACAGCTCTCAGTTTGAAATAAATTTTGAGCTTTACAAAACCCAGTTCAAATTGTGTATAAAATTATTGTTTCTATGGAACAATGTTATAAATAACACACTCACTGTTCTTTTATTTTTAAGTCATTCTGAGGATGAAACTACTTTTCTTACTATACTAAATACTCTAATACTTTAAAATAATAGAGAAAATATTCCATATTCTGACAAACAAAATCTAAAGATAGTTGAAAAGAGCTAGAAATAACATAAATAAGTAGAAATTCAGTATTAAAGATCCATTTAGATATTCTGGTAAATGTGCAATAGTTTAAGAAATTTCCTTAATACAATTCTATTGTATGCAACTGAAAGTGCTACAAAATGAAATAATCTACACTTGGTTAAGAAACTAAACTTTAATAAACCTTTTGTAAGAGAGGGATATGGTTAAATTAAAAATATTCATCGATATTGTTTATGTATGGCTTGAATTTCACTTTTAAAACAAGATAAGGGGCTCATCACTCTTTTTTATTTGACCCCTAATTTTTACTTCTTCACTTTCATTTTATTTATTGTTTCATAAAATAATCTAATATTACATTTTCTTACTTCAATATGATTAATTTTGTTTTGTTTCAGCCTGATATTATTGATAAATTAGTTGTGGTAGATATTTCTCCAGTAAGAGTCAGCCCTGCTTTGACTGTCATGCCTGAATACTTTGCAGCCATGAAATCAGTAAACCTTAACATAAATACTTCTCTATCAGTGGTACGCAAGAAAGCCAATCATCAACTTTCTAAATACATATCTGTAAGTGATCATATAACATGAATACTCTAAACCCAAATATTACTTTAATATAGTGTGTCATATTTGTGGCTATTATTAAAATACCTTCACAAATTAATACATAAAACACACTTAAATAATCATTTTAAATAAATACTCTTATACAATGAATAATCCTAATTGCTAAAATTGTTTATAAAATTGTTTGTCTGAAATATCAGTGTTTTCAGGTAGCATGTGCAATTTTAATTTTCTGCTAAAAATTAGCTAAGGTTGAATTTAGAGGAAATATACTCATATTTTCATGAGGGAGAGTAGGAAAATATATACACATAAATCACTCTCACTACACTTGGCCGGCATTTGAACACTTACAAACCTTTCACCAGAAATCATACTAAAAGCTGACTGTAAAGATCATTCAAAATGGTTTCAAAGGTTCTCAGGATTAAGTCTTCAGTTGATATTGCTCATACTACTTCATAAAATGTATCCACTTCTAATTTCTACTATATTAAAACATTCATGTCACTAATAAACATGATTAGATATGTTTACTTAGGATAATATTTTACAAATTAATGTACTATGTTATATTTGGAAGAAGGTAAAAGGAAAGATAGATAGAAACATATAAAAGAAAGTTTCCTTAATAAAATGTATTAGCTCTTTACTTAATATTATTTAGTTAATAACATTTTTGAATTAAACATATATTAGCTATTCACAAAAACTCATTTTGCAAGGGGAATTTGGCCTATGTGATTCAAATTATAGACCCCTGCTCTATCAGTAACCCTTTATTATAGTATTCTCAGTCATAATGCATTCCTTAACCTTGAATCTCTACTGGCTTATGATATTAATAAACATCTCATTTAGCTTAATTTTGATATTGAAAAGATTAACTGTATGTAAAGTGGATTCAATCCATTTAAAGTGTTAAATTAATAACTTAAGGGGGAAATAACTATACTTTTTTTAAATTATTTCTCCCTGAGAAATAATAGTCGACCTAATATTATTTCTCACTGAGAAATAATAGTCGACCTAATATTTTATCAAACCATTATCATTCATGTTGTGGTCCTACTGTAAATATCAGGCAAGGTCCACAGTTTTTAATAATAGTTAGGTCTTAAAGGCTAGCCAAATTGCATTACATGGCTAAAAACACAATTCAAAAATACACTTTTGTAAAGTATTATTTTCTTCGCAGGATGAAGGGGTTCGGCAATTTTTCTTGACCAATTTGGTTGAAGGAGAAAAGGGCCATTATAAGTGGCGAATAAATCTGGACTCAATTTCTAATAACTTTGGACAAATTGCCAATTTCCCATCCTTTGGCAATACATTCGACAAACCTACTATTTTTATTGGAGGAGCCAATTCAGACTACATTAAGTATACAAATACGCTTTTTATTTTCATGAGATCTGTCATTAATCTTAATTATCCTTTATTTTAAAGATAATTAATGCAAATAACAGCTATTGTATTTTTATAACTTTTTATAAGTGATAAATATATAAATTCATTTATTAAAAGTGCAGGATTTTCAAATTTTAAGTTTTCCAGTTTTAAAAAAGGTGACTGAAAACTTTAGTAAAATGTATTTGGTTCACATACTGATACTCATTAAGGACTCATTGTCATAAATTAAAATTTTATTTTATTACAAATTTATCATAAATCCAAAATAACTAAGATTTCACAAACCACTATTTATAATTAAACAACAATGAAAATTGTATTTCTGTGAAACATAATTCTGACTTGAGTTACTCCTTCTTCAACTTAACCTCTAATGCTTGCATTATATAGATGGTCTCTCAAATTGTTACTTAATGGCATGGGAAACTCTTTAAGTTCATTGCAACGCTTACAAAAGTACCAATACCTATTTTGAGCTACTTCTATCCATTTCATCTCATTACATCCTAGCTCTTCCAAGTCCATTTTAATGTTATTCTCCCATCTGCCATTGGGTTAGTACCTTGAACAAGGTTCTAGAATATCCCATTCATTCCGCATAACCTACCCACTGTAATCTACGAGACTTAACAATCCTTGCATTATTTTGTGATGAGTACAGGGTATGTAACTCATCATTATGTAACATCCTTCTCTCCCCAGTAGCTTAACCCCTTTTTGGACTAAATATATTACTAAGCACCTTGTTTTCGAGTTACTAGCAACATGATATGAAAACTATGTTTATTGCATTATAAGCAACTATACTATAATCTTGAGTTTTATGGGCGGTGCTATAAAGTAGTATTCTTTTATTTTTCAGACCTGAAGATCAGCCTGCCATTGAGTGTCTTTTTACATTTTCAAGATTTGAATACATTGATGGTGCCTCCCACTGGGTACATGCTGACAAACCACATGAATTTGTTCTGTTAGTCACAAATTTCCTCAAGGAATAATAATAATAGTGTATTCTTGTTCAGTTTGTTACTTATTTACTTTTTTTAAGGGCTCATTAATAATATGAGTTATTTCACATTTCCCAAAATATAAGTTTATAAATAAATTATAAATTCATACTCTCTCTTTGGGGGCCAGAAATGTGTTGTTCTAATGTGAAAAACATTACTAGTTCTACCTTCTAGGCTAGTGACAAATACATCAAAGTCCAACAATCATTATAAGACAAAATAATCACTTATTAAAGGGTTGTGCTATCACTTAAAATACCACTTTGACTAGTTTATTTCCCATGCGAGTCACATTTACAATTATTCTGTGACATGGTATAGCACATATTGATCCTGAAGACCAAGTTTCGATCCCAGTTTAGTATGATGTATGTGGGTTTTTTCACATCATGGTGTCTCATCCTATACAGGCGTTTTTTTATACCACCTTATCTTGTTCCCTTGGATTAGCGTGTTAAGTTAGTGATAATCAGTTCTAGCATTAAAGGGTTATAGCTTGATAAGCAAATATTGTTTTTTTTTCTTTTTAGTTGTATTTTCATAACTTTAAATTAAATATAATTGTTTGTACACTAATTTATTATTTGTTAAATTTTTTATTATATAAAATATATTAAATACATAGTAAATTTACATAATCTAAAGAATAATTATATTATGATCACATTTGCTTTACTACAGTTAATTCACATATTTTTTATTTATATGTTGATTTTGGATATAAAGTGAAACGCAATTACCAATTTTATTAAATCAAATTATTTATTGATGTATGAACAACAAGTAACTTAACTAGAGTGGTGTGAAAAAGATACTTAACACTGCCCCTATCATGGAGATAAAAAGTTTAAAAGGTTCTATAAACATTAAAACACAAAAGAATGGTGAACAATAAAATTAACTGAGATAACAAAATATAATCTTTCATAGCTTCATGTTGAAGTTACACTGTCGGAAAACATAATTTTTATTTGCATTTGACATGTCACTTGCTATCTGTTAACACTGTAGGACAGGGCCAATAAAACAGACCTACACTTAAAACATTTGGTTAAACAAGTTTGGCCCTACTATAACAATAACCACAATACACATCTGATCATAAAATGACAAACTATATTACAAACTAGGTGACCTGGTGGTCTAGGGGTAAGGTGTCAGACTTCTGTGCTGGCGGCCGGGGTTCAATGCTCGGTCCCGGCACAGATTTATCTGATTTCCAAACCCTTCCTTCACCTCTGACAAGACATCTTGTGAATGTGGGGAATGCCAGGCCTCCACCGTGGTTCGGATTCCACGTTAAACTGTAGGTCCTTCATTTCATCTCATAATCACCCTACCATTACACGTTAGCGTAAGTGCGTATAAACCGTATGGGTAGTAAGACACGGTACTACTACTAATAATAATAATAATAATAATAATAAATATATTACAAACTAGCTTACATGACAAAAAATTATGAGAAACACTAACTACCAAATTCAAATCATTAACAACTCGCAAGCGTCATAAACATTGTCATGATAAATTAAGTTTATGCAGTAAAAATGTCTCGTAGGACAAAGGGATATAATAATAAAATTAGAGATTAGAATACATACATACATACATACATACATAAACATACCTAATCACGCCATTCCCTTATGGTTTAGGCAAGAAACTGTGAATATGGCTCAAAAACAACTTCATACTTAATCCATCCTCACTATCTTTATCTACATTTTCCTATCCTTGCATAATTCCTTTGCTTCGACAACATCCATACACCAAGTCATACATGCTCTTTTATTCTTAAAAATCTAATGTTTCTATTTTTTACATATTCATTTAAAACATTTAGCCACGTCTTACATGGCCTACCCCCTCCTTTTGATCAATACACTTTACCTTAATATATTTGTTTTGTCACTTGATCCATACTCATCTTCTCAATATGCCCAAACCACTGTAAGACACTTCTTTCACATTGACCTATTGGATTCCCTTTCAAACCACACCCCTTCAGCACCCATTCATTACTGACTGTCCATACAAGTTTTTCCACATACATTTCTTAGATATCTTATTCCTACTGAATTCACCATACTCTTGTGTTTCTCCTGACAAACCCACATTTCACATCCATAAAACAACGTTGGCATTAACACACTTTTATACTAGATTAAATTTTATATAAGATTAGAAAATTGTCCATAAACAAGATCAAGATAAAGCAAATGAAACTATGAACTTTAATTTTTAATTTGTTGCAATAAATCTAGGGAAAATATTAATAAATGTATATTTTTATAGAATAAATGTTTTAAATGCATTGGCAAGCAGGCGGAGTAAATGTCAGGCTCGTCTTGTTTCTTATGCCAATGATGGCTTTAAACCACACCCAGTCTTACATTTCCACCGTCCATGTCCCTCCGCCACCTGAAATTAGGATACCTCACATGTAAAATATTCACTACGAAACATGCATCATTTAACCTACTAAAATTAAATGGCTTTATTGAATTCATAAGTATGAATAAAATAATTAGAAATCCGGTAGTTTGTTATTTACTCACATATAAACTAAGGTTTTTTCCCCAACAAAAATGTTTTAATTACAGCCTATAATAATTATGTACAGCCAAGCCGAACTTTTTGAATTTAGTAAATTCCAACACAACTTTAATCATAGATCAATTCAAAAAAGAATAACACTTTACTAGTCTTTGTAACTAAAGGTGTTTTCTAAATTCGTCGTTGGCATTAATACCTTAACTAAATAATTAGGTTTTCTAAATGTATGGTTAGACTTCTTTAAAATGGTTTGTATTCATGATTGTTGTTTGGATAATATGCTTTTCTCGGCCTTTAGCATGCAGAACTATTATCATTCATTCCCTCTATAATTTAAAAGGTTGTACGTCCAGACATTAAAGGCTAAGTTTTATACTGAATGGAAACAATTTAATATTACAGTCCTGTCAAGCTACCCCTGATTTATATGGCCTATTTATGGTTTTTATTTGTGTAAAATCTTTCAAGTAAATATTGTGTGTTCCGGGGAGAAGGGGATGTTGCTTGTGTGTTGTTTTTATGTGGTGTTTGTTTTTTATGTTTGTTTGGGGTTTATTTTTGCGTGTTGTGTAGTGTTTATTTTGGTGTGTCTTGTGGTGTTGTGTGTGAAAAATATAGTTTTTATGAATTTCATTTTAGCTAATTATATGAATAATGTACCTTAAAAACTTTAACGGTAAAGAGTATTTTATTTTTTGTTTATACTAACACTTATTTCAAGCCTTTATTTTTTGTCATCGCGTCTGGCTCTTGTTTAGGTATATATTTCATTATTGTGGTAGGTATAAGGGAGGTTGAATATATAAGAAATGTACCCACATTTTCTTGGAGAGAGAGAGAGAGTACGAACCATGTAGTTTAACCACCTTTAGGATACAAATCACGATTGGAAATAGCTCAGCTTCCTAGGCAACTGTAGCTCCGACCAATTTTCTGAAGGTTTGTTAATTAATTGATAATAGTAAGTAGAATAATAGCTACATTTTGTATAATTCAGAATTATATCATACAACCATTCACAGGTATTAAATATAGTTGAAAATTACTACTGGATGTGGAAATCAAACCCGGCATCTTTGTTCTAATGATCCACCACTGAGCTACCCGGGACTTGTCCCATGTGAATAATTAATCATCATTTATAATTTAAGGCTAAGTTGGTAATAGATGTGAGATCGTTGATTACTTAATAATTATAAGAAACATGGTAATCATTAACTATAGTTGGCTTTCTGCTGCCCATTTATATCCAAGCAACTACACAGTATGTAAAATTAATAAACTTGTACAAACATCAGCAGAAAGTCACGACAACTTAACAATGGCTGTGTTTTGATAATGATTAACCTTCGGGGACTGGCGCAAAAAAAAAATATGAGGACTGATGCAGTTGAATTTTTGCATCATCCTATAATGTTCTAAATAATAATCAAAAACACATTCTTTATACATAAAATCAGGGGCGGCTCGTTCCTGAGGCGCGCGCCCCCCATTCCCACGAATCCCCAGTTCCTTTTAAAGTTATTATTCGCATTCTCACGACAATTTTATCTTACCATAATAGTTTAAAGAAAAATATGTTCTTGGTTTAAGTAATAGCAGCCAATGTTTTTAAAATGGCATGCGGTTGGGCGCGAGGCGGTCAGCGCCTGATATTGGAAACCAAACCTTCCCACCTCTTCACCTCTTATCTTCAAATGGCATGCAGTCGGGCGCGCGACGGTTAGCGCCTGACATATATTGAAACCAAACCTTCCCTCCCCTTAACCCGTTGTCCTCCTGCTATAGCTAACTAGCTAGCATTGCTTATTCTTCTTTTGAAGGCGCACTCCCTTACGCGCCCTAAGGTTGAAAGCTTGTGAAATGTGTATAGCTTGAACCAGCAATAATTGATGTCAGTCATCCTGCGTGCTCCTGCATCTTGATGATGTGTGTTTATAATAATATTATGTAGGGTTATTTTAGGATAATGTTTATTTGAGTTATATGTCTTAATACTTTTTATAACTAGGCTTAATATGAATAGTTCAATTCAGGCGCTAAAGACAACGAATATTGCAAGATTAACTCTTGATCAAAAAAGAGAATTGAATTCATTAGGTGGGCCATGTTCTGAATTTTGTATGGAACAAAGTGAAAACATACTTATACCCTGATTTTGTTTGGAAGAACAGTAGAATAAATCAAAACATATATCCTTGTGGCCAACATTGATAATATTTTCTTACATTATTTGTGTTATTTGATAGGCATTGATAATATCTATCAAAAGTAACATCTGCAAATGACACGACTTTATGTATGAATATATCAACATTGTTTTAGTAACTTTAGTAACTAACTTCTACTGTTCTTCCTACCAAAATCATACTATACCTATATATTTAAGCACATTACACAGCTGCAGTTTTTCTACAACACATCCACGTCCTTTAGAGGAAGATTTTTTTTATCTTTCCATCTTGTTTGTGATATTAATTTTTGAGTTTAACTAAATGAATATTTAGCAAAACATATTCCAAAATTTGTGTCTTCTTTTAAATATATTATTTAGAAATAATTTATTAATTAAATAGGCTGCGCCCTCCAGCTTCTAAAGTGATGAGCCGCCACTGCATAAAATTATTATTGAAGCAATATTATTAAATAAATATTTGAATAATATTGTATTTTTGTAAATTTTATTTTTAAAAAAAATTACAAAATTGTTAACTGTTAGAAAAAAACAGCTTATTATTAGAGAGAAAAAAATTAGTACATGGTAATTGTTAAATACAAAACTACAATACCTAAAACTTACAAACTTAACAATCATAAAATTTAAGTTTCAATTAGGACGTATTTTGAACAGAAAAAAAACATAAGATGATTTCAAAAAGTTACTAAGATTTTTATTGAAAAAAGGCTTTTCATCCTTGAGTTCCTTCAATTTTTAATTTTATGTATAATAGTGAATGCACATGAATAACAACTACAGCAAACTAAAGCAATGGATATAACTTGCACGAACAATGCAATTTAAACACACTGTGGCAATTAGCCAGAATATGACATCACGACTGGCGCCATTGTGTATTCATAACATTCCTGCATGGTGCCAGTTAAAACTCCCTTATTTCAGAAAATAAATATTTTTTGAATGTTTGATGGCATCATACTACACAGCAGGAACTAATTTAATAAAACTTGGGTGACTGATGGTAATATTTTATGACGTGGATAGGGATCTAACAACAGGGTAGCTTACCAGAATGACGTATGAACAGAACATGAGGGGGAAGGTATCGAGAGAAGAGCTATAGGAGGGATTCCAGCCCCGATTTAAAACAGGGGCCGGGGACAGACGGGTAGTAAACAATGTATTGGAAGTATCTTCGAAGATCAGGAACTTGCTTTTGAGTTGTAGGGTTTATATTTCCTTTAGCGCAGTGTCCATTAAGGACTATACGGTGATCACTATGTGTTATAGGTGTAGGGATCTGGGTCATGTTATTGCTCACTGTAAAAGTAAGGAGGAGGTTTGTGGAAGGTGTGGTAAGAAGGGCCTCAAGGTAAGGGAATGTAAAAGTGTAAGAAACCCAACTCAAGAGAGTATCCGACACATCGGCTATTACTGAGGAGACAAATGGAAAGAACAGACTATGGTTACTGAGATACTAAATGAGATTGCTGAACTACTTAGACTGATAGCGACTAGACTAGACGTGTACCGGACTGGCTCGAAGAATGACAGGACGGAGAATAGAACGAGGATACCTCCGTCCAAACGTGCAAGGAATATGAAAAGGGCGGCAGCACATAGAGAAAGGATGAGAGTGAAAATTGCTCCTGTATCTGTAAAGGTTAATCAAGATGGATAGGTGTAGAAGGGAAGGGTACAAACATATAGCAGAAACTGGTTGAGAACAAACCTAGGACAATAGGAGAGACTTTGGGGAACATTGAGTGGAAAGGAGGGGAAAGAACTTGCAAGGAATTTTGGAAGAGACTGAAGCAGCATGTTATGGATATGGGGTGCATGGTTGAGAGAGGGGGAATGAAGGCTGAGGATGCCGAGAAACACACAAAATCTGCGTACAGTAGTCCACGAATGAACGTACGAGTTTATGGTTGCACTTCTCAAATTTTTGGCCTCTGATGGACCTGAGGTTACTAGAACATACTGCCAGGAAATGACTGTGGAAGGCTTCATTTGTAGGCTTCTCACGCAAAGATGTAAGTACAGCTACGGAGTGAATGAATACTACTGTACCTCCTCTGTATATAGGTCGTGTGGATATAGCGAGGTTGCGGCGGGTCGAAATCGTAGTATCTCGTATCTTAGAGCCTATGAGATAGTCGCGTCCGGACTCATCGGGGTTTCGTCGACCACATGTTTTGTAAACAAAGGAGAAAGAGACAACCAAGGCAAACCAGTCGTGAAGAATGTAGTTAATAGAGGGTTCATCATAGGCCTGGTAGGGTGAAACCTGAGGCAGAATGGACGTGGAGACAGGTTGTACATGAGCCCTAATCCGAGAGATGACCCGGTAACAAAATTTATTAGGGATTACTTCGGAAATGGTACAGAAGAAGGGGGGAAGCCATTTCCAACCAGGTATGGCGCCGGGATCTATGAGCATATATATATATAAAGGATAAGGATTATTCTGGAGATGTTATTCTTTGAGGCGTACAGGATCTCGGAGGAGGTCTCACGAAAGGTATATGTGCAAATCGTGGGACTTAGTCTGGAGTGGTTCGAGAGACCAAAATGAGTTCTTTTATAAAGAAATAAGGGAAGGCTTACTTGATGCCTATGGGAAGTACGGTGCAGGTGCGGGTGCTGTTGCAGTGCTAGAGCTGCTGGATGGATAGGGTATGGATTACTTTGAGGATTGGAAGGATATTATAGGGTATACGGGTAATATTGACTCGGCGAGCTCCCTATGAGATCTTCGGGAGGGGGAATATTACCTAGTTACTACGTATGCATGGGATAAAAATAGTTGGCCTTGAAACGCATTTTGGAATGAGTTTGCATAAACTTAGGACTTGGCAGCGGTGTCCTCCGCCCTGATCTCACAACTGCACAATGCGGTAATAAATCCGCAGCTGGTGGAGAATATATGTATCATGTGTGAGGGCATGAATATGGAATGGGTGAAAACCACTAATGGGGTCAGTTGCGAAGAAAAGGAGGAGGGGATACCAGAAAAATCATCTCGGGGTGAAACCCAAACAAAATTGGAAGCTCTGGGGATTTGGATATGTCAAGAAAAAGAAAGAAAATGGCATAAACCACAACACAAACAGCAGGGGGAGCAAGACCTCAGAAGTGGATATGGAGGTGGAGGGGTAGCTGAAAGGAGGGGGGGATGTACCCTCTCAGGTGTACGGAGCCCTTTGAGGAAACGATGCGGTTATCCAGGCTGGAAGAAGAGAGTGCTACCCATGGCGCTGAGGCACGTGGTGAGACTGGGTCATGAAAAGGGGGACAGTATCACTTTTCCCTCTCCCGAGTCGTTGGATAGAATTCTTCAATTGAAATCTATGAATCTACCAACGGACGTGGACAGCTTGCGGGGACTAATTGAGAAGGTTTTCAAGAGGGGAGAGGAAACTGTTAATGTGGAGAACACGTATAGGCAATTTTTAACAGCACACGGTCGCAAGATGTTTAACCCCATTGTGGCGTAGCCAGCGTGCTACGTACATACATACTATCCGTAATGGGGAATAACACCATTAGAATAGGACACATTAATGGAATGAGGAGCGTGAACGTATTACATGAAGTCCGCAAGCTGGCTGAGAAGATAGGAATCGATGTTGTGTGTCTTCAGGAACCCTATACCTTGAGAGGGAAAGTTCCGCATATGCTGGTGGTCACTAGAGTTGTTGTTAGTGGTGAAGCTCTCATTAGGGCAATAGTAGTATTTAACAAGGAATTCGCTGTAACTAAGATTAAACAGCTCTGTAACCAGTGGGTAACATGCGTAGAAATGGGAACTAGCTCAGCCAGGTGTATAGTGGCAAACCTATATTTTCAATTTAGGCAGCCGATTGAGCCATATCTTGACCAGCTGGAGATAATATGTAGGACATACGCAGGTTTGCCACTCATAATCACCGCTGATGCTAATGCTAAGTCTCCCATGTGGCATAGTCATAGGGCGATTGGGAGAGATAGAAGAGGCCTTGTTTTGGAGGAGTTCATCTATGGTCGTGGGCTAGAGGTTGCAAACCATCCGAATAATCCTTCTACATATCAGGGGAGAGCTGGGGCTTCTTCCAACATTGACGTCACTTTGTGTAAGGCTGAGTACATGGACATGACGGAAGGTTGGAGGGTTGTGGACAACGTCACGGTTAGCGATCATAACCTGATCGTCTTTGACTTTGCCGTGGGAAGGCTGGTGGATGGAAATGGGAAAGGGAAAAGAAGGCGATACAACATGAGTAAAGCTAATTGGGAGAAGCTGAGGGGTGAACTGATACTTCCCAGCCCAGTGGAACAAGGCAACAATGTCAACACGAAGGCCAAACAGCTGACGTGGGCTCTACATAATGCAATGAGGAAGTCTATACCTGTGGTGAAAGGTGATACCAAGGTTGTTAATAATCCATGGAATGACAGACTGCAGAGTCTCCGAACAAGGGCAAGGAGAACGCGTAGGAGATATCAGAGGTGTCGAGACCCGGCTGGTCGGGTGGTGCTGTTAAATATCTACAGGGAGAGGAAGAGGGATTTTGAGGATGGGTTGTTTCAGGGGAAGAACAAAAGTTGTGAGAAGTATGTTTAGGAGGAACTATAGAGGGGACCTTGGGGGGTGCCGTTCAAGATAGCCTCCGAGAAATTACGGCCCCCAGGCATGATAACCACGCTATCTAAGAATGATGGAAGTACCACGACCAGCTGGGAGGAATCTACGGTTCTTCTAATGGATTTAATGTTGCCAGATGATGAGGTGACAGAAGATACTGAAGAGCACCGAAGGTTGAGGGAGAGGATGGAGAATTATGAGTATGTAAACGAGGAAAAGGTGTAACCTGTTAGTCGGGAGGAGGTAATCAGGGACATTGCTCTGATGTGTAAGAAAAAGGCACCTGGACTGGATGAGATAAAGGTCGAGGTGCTGGAGAAGACGACTGGCCTTATTGCTCCTTTCTTTGCACGGCTACCGAACGAATGCCTCGCTCAAGTCATAATCCCGAACATCTGGAAGCAGAGCGAGGTAATCGTGCTAAGCAAGGGAGAGGATAAAGACCCGCTGATTCCAAAGTCATACAGACCCATCTGCCTGTTGAACAAATCAGGTAAGTTGCAGGAGAATATATTGTGTGAAAGATTACTGAGAGATAGAACCGTCATGGGCATGCATCAGCATCAGTATGACTTCCGAAGAGGCAGGTCGACAGAGGACGCAATCTGCAGAGCAATGAAACTTACTGACTCAGCAATCGGTAAATACGTCATAGGAATATTCGTGGACAATCACAGGCGCTTTTGACAAGCTCTGGTGGCCGGCGATGTTTGACAGATTAAGTGGGATTCAGTATCTAGGAAAGCTGTATAGGAGTTTTAAGGATTACTGTCGTAACAGATACTCTACCCTGAGATGTCCAGGAAATAGGGTTCAGAAGCTACTGACAAAGGGATGTCCCCAAGGATCGGTATGTGGCCCGATCTTTTGGGATGTCAGCCTGAAACCAGTGTTGTACTTGTTGGAGGGGATACCGAAGACACAGGGTGTAGTCGCTTTCGCAGACGACCTTCTAATAGTAACAAAAGGGTACTCTAAAAGAAACTTAGAGGAAAAAAGTAACCAGGTGCTTGAAGAACTTGACACCTGGTGTAAAAGTGTAAAGTTAAAAAGGGCACCGGTGAAGACGACCTACATACTGTTCAAGGGTAGATTGGCTAGGGATCCGACCATAAAGGTAGGTAGGGAATCAATAAGAAGTAGCCATACGGCCATAGATGAGAACAGAAACTTCACGGCGCACATGGAGTAAATGATGGGAAAAACTTGGTCGGTGATAAATACAATTATAAGCATGAGAAAGAGGCAGTTTTATCTGCCTGTGCGGATAATAAGTACATACCATCAGACGATCCTTCTCTCCATTGTGAACTATGGGGCGTGCATCTGGGCTCACGGACTAATCAATGTTGTTCCGGCTAAGGTGATTCAAGGTCTACAGAGGAACATCTTATCGAGGCTGACGGGAGCCTACCGGACTGTAGCAATGGATGCACTGAGTGTGGCCCTAGGTGTATGGCCGTTGGACCTTCTTATAAGGAAGAAAGGTATGGCGTACTGGATACTAAATATAAACATAGAGAAGGTGAGACTCCTCACCACACCCGTTGACAACATCTGGAGAGGCGGAAATAGCCCTGGCTCTTTATTTCTTTATTCTTGAGTGCATTTTTGAGCTTCGTATGGTTTTCTAAGCAAAGTTAAATGGGAAAACCATACGCGATAGCTTTGAAAGTACTCAAGAATACATATCCTGTTGGAGGAGTGGCAGAGACTCTGGGAGAGAAGTGGGACAGGTAGGAGGACTTATCAATTATTCCCTAATGTGGTTGAGAGACTAGAGAATAAACACCTCAAGCCATCTCAGGGTCTTGTCCACTTCATCACGGGGAAGGGACCGTACCCGGCATCTCTAAGGAAGCTGGGACTAATAGAGTCGGGGAATTGTGAATGTGGTGAGGAGGTAACCCTTGAACATGTGGTTCTCAAGTGCGTCCTTACACTAGAAGCAAGAAGGAACTACCAGATAGAGATCCAGGGAAGATTAGTAGGTGAAGTACTGAGGGACCCAATCTGTTGGACATTCTTGGGTCAGATTGCACTGGAAGCGTCAGATAGAGCAAATACTGCCTACATAGATAGAGTCAAAGAGGCACAGGGACGAATAAGACGGGACGTTGATAATGACAATGACAAAGAAGATGAGAGCAACACGGAGGGTGGGACTGACACGGACACTAGTGCGGTATCAGCGGGGAGTGAGTAGAGAAAAAGGATTGTTAAAGAGGGATAAGCTGTAACAATCCTTGCCGTGGAAAAAAAAAGTAGGTGATGGGAGGAGCAAGCACGAGCCCTGGGAACTGGTTTCCAGTCGTATGAACAAAAGTTAGTGGAGTAAATATGAGCTCTGAGGAGTTCCCTGCACCATATGACCCACCACCTTGGAAACAAGAGAGGTAGATTGTGGTTGATGGGCCCTTAGAGTCAAGATGGAGAAAGGCGGCTGCCCTGCATCCCTTTGGTACCATCGGGGTGACGGATTTCCCTGGCAGGAATTGGGAATAAAATAGTTAAATTAGTTTAGTTTAGCTTAGTTTAGTAGTTAAAATAGCTAAATTAGGGACGGAGGGAACTAGGTAGGGGGAGATTAGGAAATTCAACTGCCAAGGGTGGAAGGAAGGGTGAAAATGGAAGTGTGGTGGCTAGAAAGTAGGCGGAGCACCAACTCCGAAAGGGCGCCTCCCCAGGTGGTAGCTATGGCGTTGCCCACCTCTGCTGGGCGCTTGGTGGACTCGGGAGTGAAATCCCGGGCACTGTGGAGGGCCCAGTGGGGGAGGGTACCGGGGGAGTAATATACCTGGAGCGAACCAAATTGAACTAGGGGTAACTGAATTTCAATTAAATTAAGAGTCAAAATCTGTGTTGTAATGTTTAAAAGGAAATTCATATTGTAAGTGTAAAAATAAAGTTCAAAATATGTGGAAAAACGGCCCGGATTTAAAGTTTGTAAGATACCGGGCTTGTAAACACTGAATAATAAATAAATAATTGAAGGGGATCTGACCTAATTACCTTAAATTTTCAAAAAAATTACAGCTGTTGCGATAGTACAACAGCGCCATTTACAGAAGGTTAAGTAACTGATGATCTTACATTCATCACAGACTCAGCCTTAAAATATGAGAGATTAATTACCCTGAGTATTGGCTAGAGTTACTGGATAGCCCAGTGGCCGGTCATTAACACGCTAAGCTAAAAATCTCGAATATGATTCTGGATTTCGGGAATTTTTTAAAAATATAACAAAACATTAATTATTTTACTTCAATAACATAATATAGGTAGGTATATGGAGTCATTTAATTAGCTTGTCAGTAGGGCTATGCAAGTACTCTGATTTTGAGATTCGAGCTGCGATCATCATTTAAGCTCGGGATCGAGATTGAAAGTTTTGTAGGCTCATTATTTTCAAGCTTCCTCTTGGTGTACATACAAATCAATTTTTAAAACTCAATGGTAATTATAGGCTATTTACCAGATACCAGCAGTTTCACTTGGTTTCATTTGGTAACTTAAAAATTGTTAAAATAAATATCACATTTCACATTAATAACGTAATAGAGCTCTAAAACTAATTTCGTCCCATACACTAATTCAATATTTTTGTTCATTTTGAATTATCCTTTATTGAGGTTACGGGGAATGACAACGCAATGGAAAAAAAATAGCTGAATAGATCACTAAATACTTTAATAAGTATTATTGTTTCTATTTTTACATGGTGCCTTTCTAAAATTATAATTTCGGATAAATTAAAAATATAGCATTGATAATTCATATTGTTTTTTAACTTAAGATATTTAAAACTTGTATTAATACGTTCAACTACAAAACTAGCATTAGTTACTATTTAGTTATAGAATCATGTTGGTTAACCTGTCTAAAATCAGTGTTGATCAACATTGCAATAAGTATTTAACCAAACTTAACACATTTAAACAAAAAAAATCGCATTGTCTTCTAGAAATAATATTTTATCCATCTTATTTTTCATTTTAAAGTATGAACTTCAATTTTTATAAGCATTAAAATTTGAATTTAAATACATTTCATAATGAGATGATTTTCAATTAGAGACCAAGATGCATGCATAACTGCGCATAGAGGAATGGATGGCTTATTTTGGGGAAATATTAGCTCATAAATATGTCAATTTTATGATATTTTTTTTAAAAATCGTTACTTTAATTTTAACGTTTAAAGCCATTAATGTTGAACTTTTTTTATATTATTGTATTTTTATTTGAATGTTGTTCTTATTTTTAAATAATGTTTTTCGAAAGTGTTTTTTCTAATTTAAAAACTTTTATTTCCATTTAAAATTTCAAGGACATGTACTAACCGCTTCGGTGGCCATATAGTCTAAGGCGCTACTCTCGTAATAGACTAGACTGTTGAAGACATGGAGATTGAGGTTCGAACCCAGTCGGGTTCACTGAGGGCGGTTTTTCCCTAAATGGTTTTCCACTTTCCCTCCATGCAAATGTGGATGCACTCCCTCTCGATTAAACTTTCTTTGTCCCTAACACATTAGTGATATTAGTACATAGGCATATAACTCGAACCAGTAGTAAAACAGGGTGATAAAAAGAAACGTGTTATTTCCAAATATTTTTAAAATCTCACATTTTAAAGATGCGGTATACACATTTTATGTTGTTTTTTAGACATCACATTTTGATAAATCTATTATTTTACTTTTAAAATAAACAAAACTATACTCTTAAAACTTTAAAGATATGAATATATTCAAACTATGGAGCTTTTTGAAATACTTGACTCAAGTTTGACTCTAATGTAGAAACTCATTCTCGCAGACCCCTATTTATCAGTTGTTTGAACTTTCCAGAATTTCTTTTTAAAAGTGTTTCAGTACCTTGGGATGCTTTTTTTTTAATAAATATTTTGTGATTTTTAAACTCTTATAGGTCATTTTGTGAGGTAGTAAAATGTACTTTACACTATTATTACATTACACACTTCTCTAAATACATTTACATCCAACCACACTGCAAGAAACCGCAAGTCATCCGTCATCACATTTGCCACTGTGGCTTGAGAAAAGTGGCGGGCAGCGCGATAAGCTTCACAAGCATGCCAATAACCAGCGATGAAAGATTTATTATTTCAAGGTCAACAAGGAAGTGATGAAATGGAATATGAAGTGCTGTGGTGATGTTTGGTCTGATCAAGCTATTCCGTTATGACTACTGCGTGGTTTTCTCGGATGTATTTTCAAAATACAGGGGAAATATGTGAAGCTTCTCACCTTACATTGATTTATGGGTCCCAGAATGGGTATCTGTTAAAGTAAATGAATCACTATTAAAACATTAAAAGAAGTAGGCCATTAATAGAAATGTTTACCCCCTTATCACACAAGTTTTAGTATATATAGTAATAAAATTAATATTTTAATATGGCACCTATTGGTCAACTGTCTACTTATCTTCATTAAGGTTTGTTTGAATACTATTAATTTAATTATTTTTTTATCCCATCCTACGACCCATTAGGCTTATATGCTCGCTTATATACTAATTATGCTAATTGGGTAGGGATGAGGAAGGTTAAATTTAGAGGAATCGTAGCTGCATTCACGTGGAGAGTGTAACCAGCTTAAAGATCCAGAAATAACAGGAAGGTTACAAGAGAATAAACATATTTTATTTGATTCAAAAATAGAAGTACAATGATCAATAAATAATCACAAATAATATGACATAAAAATGTATAGGCATCAATATGTATCATAACAAATCGCTAGAGTAGGTTGCCTCTATTGCAAACATTATTAATACCCATAACTATCCATGTGACATGAATCAATTATAAACATTTTCAAGATTTGACATAGAATATTCACTAAAGGTGAAATTGACTAGAAAGATTTGATTAAGAATTTTTAACATAATTCATTATTTTACTTCACTTGTGGCGAAATTGACTAGAAGATTAGAATTAGAAATATTAACATAGTTCAACATGTTACTTTACTTATGGTGAAATTGACTAGAAAGATCAGAATTTGAAACATTACCATTATTCAACAAATTTCATTAAAGGTGAAATATGCTGAAAGATTATAATTTGAACTTGGAGCTCCCCAAGGCAAATATTTTAATAAAGACGTCACTCTCCAGGGCATAACTACCTTGATTGACGTTCGACATTAAGAGAATTTAACAGTGATGAGTAGAAGTGACCTGTCTAACCATACACATAGTGCGAGGTAATCCCTTGATATACTTGTTATATTTTAATCGTTACAAGAGAGAGAGAGGGAGAGAGAAAGACCCATTTCACTTAATAAAGTTCCCTGAGCTTCTACTAGTATACCAAATATGGCAGCTTTGTATTATTTAGTTGTTGTTTTTCTTCTTTTCAAAAATCTCTGCAGAATTTGCAAAATATTTCACACTTTGATTAAAGTACCGACTTGGAAATGCCTACTATAATATATACCGTATAAATAATATGTTTGTTTTAATAAACAGACTCTTGAATAGTGGTGGATCTAGGAAATCATTTAAGGGAGGGTTAATACTGCACGGAAACTAAATGATTTAATGTGGTATGTAATTTAATACCAATCCCTATTGCAGGAATAATCCATATTAATTAAACTCTAACGGTATGTATGTAAATCTGTCTGTCCAGAGATGTTTTTATACTTATCAATAATCCATAAAGCTGAAATTTGGTGAAATTGTAGAGGAACAATTCAAGAGTTGAGTAAAACTGATAAAAAATAAGAACTTGATTTATTTAATCATTTTGATTCATTGATATGTTATTTTCACTTCAAAAGCAAGAAGAAACTAGAATTGAAATTCCCGTGTTAAAACCAAATAGAAATATCAGATAATAAGACAGTGACCTATTTTTTCATAGTTTTGTTTGTGGTTTTGTATTCATATGAGTGATTAAAAAAGTATTTTTTTAGCAAATAAAAACTACACAGGTAACATTCAACATGCTAACATAATTAAAGTTTATATTTATATACAAATATAATCAGACAAAGTGATGGCCCCTATAATTAAAAGGCATTTTAAGTGTCCTGTTGGTCTAGGGGTAAGATGTCGGACTTCTGTGCTAGAGTCCGAGATTCAATCCTCGGTCCCGGCACAGATTCATCTGATAGCCAAACCCTTCCTTCACCTCTGACAAGACGTGTATTAATCACAACTTGTGAATGTGTAATGTGTGAAATGCCAGGCCTCCATTGTGGTTCGGATTACACGTTAAACGGTAGGTCCTCCATTTCATCTATCACCCTACCATTATACATTAGCGTAAGTGCGTATAACCCGAACGGGTAGTAAGACGCGGTGCTAATAATAATAATAATAATAATAAATAATAATAATAATAATAATAATAATATAACTGGTGGTATTGTATTGTCACTATCTCATAGATTTATTTTTTTCACCCACTTGTTCGGATTGCATGCAAATATTAATTACAATAGTATATCAAAGATGAAGTGAGAATTTTTAGAGAAAATGTATCTGGATTTGTGTAAAGGGAGAATGGAAAATCATTTAGTAAAAACCACCCTCCCTGCGCCCGGCCGGAATTTGAACCCTGCCCCTCCCCTTCATCGACATTCCAGTATATTGCGACAGTGACACCTTAGAGCCAAGGCCGTAGTAAGGGGGTGTTTTGGGGGTTCAACCCCTCCCCCCAAATGTTATGAACAAGATAGATATGGCTTTATTTATGGTTCAAGCAATCCAAAGTTAAGATACAAGTACAAATCAAGGGGCTGTGTTACCATTAAAACCACTTAAGATAGCTTCTAGAGGTGTTAAATATTCATAATGTTTCCTAGCCAGTTATGTTGCCATAAAAACACTTCAGAGAGCTTCTGGAGGTGTTTACTATTCAGAATTTTCCCTAGCCTTCGGCAGTTAGGGAGTTATGTAACTACAAACAACACTTTAGAGAGCTTCTGGAGGTGTTTACTATTCAGAGTTTTCCCTAGCCTTCGGCAGTTAGGGAGTTATGTAACTACAAAAAACACTTTAGAGAGCTTCTGGAGGTGTTTACTACTCAGAATTTATCCTAGCCTTTGGCAGTTAGGGAGTTATGTAACTACAAACAACACTTTAGAGAGCTTCTGGAGGTGTTTACTATTCAGAATTTTCCCTAGCCTTCGGCAGTTAGGGAGTTATGTAACTACAAACAACACTTTAGAGAGCTTCTGGAGGTGTTTACTATTCAGAATTTTCCCTAGCCTTCGGCAGTTAGGGAGTTAAGTAACTACAAAAAACACTTTAGAGAGCTTCTGGAGGTGTTTAATAGTCAGAATTTTTCATAGCCTTCGGTGGTTAAGGAGTTATGTTGCCATAAAAATCCTTCAGATAGTTTCTAGAATTGTTTATCATTTAGAATTTTTTCAAGCCTCCGTCAATTGAGGGCTGTGCCCCCCCAAACCCCCCTGAAATTATTGGCTCGTTACGGCCTTGCTTGGATCACCATCGATGCAGGTCGGGAATTACATTCAACCTTATTAGTTTGCATCTTTACTGCCGTACCCACACAGATTGGTGCGTGGACTAAATGTCAAACTCATCATAGTCCGGTATACCGGTGACTGGGAGGTTGGGGTTCGAATCTCAACCGGTGTACCAAGAGTATTGGTTCCAAAATGGTTTCCAAATATGTGGCCATATTTCCCCTGAAAAATATTCCTCTTATCCTTACTAAACTAATCTTATTAAAAGTGTACAGTCCGGATAGGTAGTAAAATGCTGAGCAAAAAAAAAAAAAAGCTCCACAGAGTTACTTTATAAATAACATTAGCGTTGCTACGTGAAAATTATCCTCAATGATTAAAATATTATTCCACATGCAACATTCATGACTCAAAACAAGGATACGTGATCTATACACATTTACATTTTTTGGGGGTATAATTATATCATTATTAGAAAGATCTATCCAGTAAGAGTGATGATACGTGTATGACTGGCACTTGTTTGAGTAAGGTGGGTAGACGGCCAATCTGTGTAGGAGATGCTACGTGTATGACTGGCACTTGTTTGAGCGGGATATGTAGACGGCCAGTCTGTGTAGGAGAAGTTACTTGTGGCATTGTAGCAATGAGTCATGTTTTCCTTGTCTCATGTCAGAATGTTTTACAGGTCTAGGTAGTTTTTGGAGGGGCAAGGTTGTCAGTTGCAAATAGTGTGTTGTGCTTTCAAGATGACGAGCTACCAAACAGTAAGGCGATAAATCTCAGGTAAGCTCTTAGTCACTCAGTTCTTAGTTCATGTTTTGTTTGGTTAAATCTTGTAGATAAAGGGCATAATATACGTTTTTCTAAGAAAACAATAGTGGTGTTCAAAGGCCCCCTTTAATAGGGCGAAGCTAAGCCTGAAACAGGTGAAGTTGAAGCGAAGTTTGTGACATGTGAAGCAAAGCTGAAGTAGAAGATTAGATAAGTATTTTGTTGTTTTCACATAGCATTACGTTTAATTTGTAATTCATACATTACGTGAATCTAAGTAAATAAAAAGTCTTGAAGAAAACACGGGGCACACCATATATTATGCTCACAAATAGGGAGGTATTTTAAATTTATTCCTTAATATAAATAATTTTTCTTCTTTTGAAATGTTTCGAAGATGTGAAGGTTATGATGGGTTTCAAAGTCGAAGCGAAGGATATTTGACCTTTGATCTCGATATTTCAAAGCTTTTCAAGTACTTAATAACAATAATAATAATTTCTTATACGGTTACCTAAACAATCCAATTTTAATAGTTAAGTTCAGTAAAGTCACTCAAATGTGTATAGTAAAGCTCAGTAAAGGCACCCAAACACTTCAATATTTAGTGAAGTTCAGTAGTTATCCAGACACTCCAATGTATTTTTTGAAGTTCAGAAACCATCCAAACTTTCAATTGTATTTAGTGAAGTCAATATTTATCCAGACTCTTCAGTGTATTTAGTGAAGTTCAGTAATCATCTGTACACTCCAAGATGTTTAGTGAAGTTCAGTTGTCATCCAGACACTCTAATGTAGGCTTATTTAGTGAAGTTCAGTAGTCATTCAGACCACCTATGTATCTAGTGAAGTTCAGTAATCGTCCAGGCACACCGATGTATCTAGTGAAGTTCAGTAATCATCCAGACACTCATTTGAACTTAGTGAAGTTCAATAATCATCCAGACACAAATGTATGTAGTGAAGTTCAGTAGTTATCCAGATACTCCAATGTATTTAGTGAAGTTCACTAGCTAACCAGATACTGCAATGTATTTAGTGAAGTTCAGTTGTCATACAGATACTCCAATGTATTTAGTGAAGTTCACTAGCTAACCAGATACTGCAATGTATTTAGTGAAGTTCAATAGTCATCCAGATACTCCAATGTATTTTTTGAAGTTCAGAAACCATCCAAAGTTTCAATTGTATTTAGTGAAGTTTAGTAATCATACATACCCTCAATTGTATTTAGTGAAGTTCAATAATCATCCAGACCCTCATTTGTATTTAGTGAAGTTCAGTAACTAGCTAGGAACTCCAATGTATCTAGTGAAGTTCAGTTATCATCCAGATACTCAATTGTATCTAGTGAAGTTCAATAATCATCCAGACACTCAGTTGTATTTATTGAAGTTCAGTAATCATCCAGACATTCAATTGTATTTATTGAAGTTCAATAATCATCCAGACCCTCATTTGTATTTAGTGAAGTTCAGTAACTATCTGGGACCTCCAATGTATCTAGTGAAGTTCAGTAACTATCTAGGCACTCCAATGTATCTAGTGAAGTTCAGTAATCATCCATCCAGACACACCATTTTATTTAGTGAAGTTTAGTAGATGGTTTGAAACCCAGTGCATTCACCCAACAATCAAATATTTGTTGTAAAGTGTACGCTACTGCACCCAATTATTTCCTCCAAGATGTACTGGGAAGTCAACTGTGTGATTTGACACCAAACACACAGTGATGGCTTGCAGCCAAACAAGTGGTTGAAGAGGCTGAATTGGTGGAACATCAAACGACACCCATGGCAGTGTTTGCCAACTGGTGGTCCGCGGACCGGCAATGGTACGTGAAATTTCTCCCACTGGTCCAACGTGTAATAAAATTACCATTATTTCATTTTGCTTTTAAATCAGTTAATTCCCATTAAAGTCTAATTTGGTTGGTTAGGATGAAGACGGTTGAATTTAAAGGAACTACCTGCATTTGCGTGGAAAACTATTTTGGAATAAACCCCCTCAGTACACCCGACCGGGATTCTAACCCCGATCTCTTTGCTATCGGTAATCAAGCATATTGCTAGAGCAAGGCCTTGGACAAGGGATTCACAATAGGGGTGCCACAATATTTAGGGGAAAAAATATGTAAAAAAAAAAATCATCTTCTGTGAATCTATCCTGAGGGATCAATTGGACATATTCCATTTTCCTCGTTCCTGAGAGAATTCTTTCATACTTTTGTAGATTTTTCCTTTCTTGATATATGCTATCATTCCAAACCTTCCTCTTTTCTCCTCATATCTTCCCTTCCACGATCCTCTTCATTAAACAATCCCTATGTAGTGTGTGGTCCAACCAAGGCGTTTTTCCTTCATTATCATCCATATAACGCTTCTTTCCTCTCCTACCCTCCTCAATACTTCCTCATTCTTTACCCTGTCCATCCATTTCACCTTCTCCACTCTTTTCTATAACCACATTTCAAAACCCTCCAAATACCTTTGTTCCTTCTTTCTGATTGTCCACGTTTCACATACATTTGTCACCACACGAAACATTTTGAAAATCTTTTTCTTAACTCTATCAGGATTCTTCCCGCTGCCGGTAATCCTCGCACCCTTCCAAATGCTCCCTTCTCCGTGGCTATCCTGCTTTTGACTTCCTCCGCACAGTATCCATTCCAAGTCATCAGACTTCTCAAATATTTGAATGACCTTCCTTACTAAAAAGGAAATACAAAGAAAAAAAATTAACACAACGTAATAAAAATAAAGAAATGGAAGAAAATTTTGTCTTTTAAGTGTTTCTCTGAAACGCACGTGCCACTGCACCCGATGCGAGACACTTCAACACAAAATTTAAATTCGACAAGAATAATGAGCCATCATTGGCTGTTTTTTTTTTTTTTTTTGCTTGGACTGGTGGATGAATACTCTAACTTAGTGAGAAAAGCAACAGACCTACTTTTGCAATTCTCAACTTCCTATTTGTGCGAGCAAGCCTTATCAGCTATGGCAACAGTAAAACCCAAAGCAAGAAATATTGAGGATGATAATTATGTGTGTTGCGTTGTCAACCATTAGGGGTCGTCCATAAACCACTTAACGCTTTTTTCTTACCTTTTTAGCCCTCCCTCCCCCATGTAACACCATGTAGACATTTAGCCTAGCCCCCCCCCCCCTCCCTCCACCTGTGTTAAGTAACTTTTCTCACCAAGAATGAATGCCAATTTTTCATAGGGAAGTTTTGTGATACTAAAGAAAGGATTCAGATTTAATATTTCTTAAAATCCATTTTAAATCCTGTAGATGAATTATTTCAAAGAGTATTATTATTCATACAGACATAAAGACATCTAGCTCTAATTATTCAGGTTCATGAGGAAAAACCTCTGCAGTATTTATTTTATGGATGTCAGGTTTGCGATCTGAGTAAGAGCCAGACGGCACTACTATGTGCTGATTAGGATGGCTCTATTCTGTAGTGGCACTACATGATGATGAAAGTACCCACATCCTATGCTTGACGCTGGGGGAAGACTTATTTCTTAATATTGTGTATTTTTTTGGTAGTCATATTATCAACATAGAGATAGATATTTAAACAATTCTAGGCATACAACTTTTCTAAATTATATTTTGGATTAATCTACAATTTTACTTGGTTTAACTTATCAATACATAGACTCATGTTTCGTTCCAACATCGATCTTGGATCCTGGCTTCACTCTCGAAAAAGACTGGATGGCCAATGAAGCGGAGATCGGGTTTCGAATACCTGTCGGGTGTACTCAGAGTGATTTTTCCTTAATGGTTTTATATTCTCGCTCCACGTTTATGAGAGTAGATTACCTCTAAAATTCTACCTTCCTCATTTCTACTCCATCAGATAAATATAATAAAAAATAACTAGAATAATTTTAATTTGACTGTACCACCCTAAGAAATGTATACTAAAAAGGTATATATTTTAAAGAAAATCCATCAGCATTTGCATGGAGGGAGAGTGGGAAACCATTTAGGAAAAGAAAACCTCAGTAGATCTGACTGATAATCTAATCCCATCCCCCCAACATCGGCCGTCTAATATACTGAGAGAATTACAATTTAGACAATGCGGCCACCGTAGCGGGTGTATAATATTTGCATTTATATACATACACACTAATTTATCAGAAGGGAAAAGGTATAGACTTTAATTTACCTACCTTTTGTAAATAATTAATGATATTTGAAGCTTTACTTACTTGCTGGTACGAAGAAATAACACTTATTGATGGACTCCTCAAACTTGTCTTGAGATAAACTCTGTACTTTTGCTTCTTTCCATTTCACTACATCTTTTTAAGACTCTTCTGCTGGCTTTCTTTTTCTGGATGTCGCTTTTTATACGCAAGCAATGAATAAGTTTCCTCTGTTTGAAGAAATTATTTTTGTTTTTGTACAATTACAAACGATTATTCACGGCCTATGTAAAAGAATGTGCAGTAGGAATCTAAATTATACTCAAACTCAACTACACTTATAAATTAAGACCGCTTCTACTGATATCTGTTATCCAGCTAAAAGCACGTGAGGGAGGGGTCAGTAGATTGGACAAATTTAAACATGTGTAGTGAGCATAAACATGTCACTCTCATATGCATGAAAATATGTGTTTTCGAATGTGTTTGGCGTTTGTAGTCTCGGGCAGACAGTAACACCTAAGCGCATTCGTTAAATTTGCATTTTCAATGCCACAGATATTCGGAGGTTATCTATAAGTATGTTTATCAAAGATGAACACATGAACAATAATATTATTTTTGAACATTAGAATTTGAGTATAAGATCTGTGTTACGTAACACTTTGATGTACCCCACCCTCCACCCATGTAACAGCATGTAGACATTAGGGCTCACCCCTCCACCCCCCTTAAAGCGTTACATGGTTTATGGACGACCCTCAAGGCCAGATATCAAACTTTTGTGTTCTTAACATCAATCGTAAGTCTCACAATAATAATAATAATAATAATAATGTATTTTCCTACTGATGATTGTATTATTCGTCTTTAGTGATCTAACATTGTGGTTGGATAGTATGTTGGTCTATTGATTTCTAAAACTATTACTCTATAACTGTATTTATGTATTTTATTCAGTTTTTATTATTTATATATTTCAATTCAATAAGTAAGGAACTCAGATTTTTGTTTAAATTTTAAATACTTAAAAAATTAAAACAGTTTTTTTTAGTATTTTCAGTACCGTGTCTTACTATCTGTTAAGGTCATACTCATAAAACACTGTCACTCGCTTTGGTGCCCGCTTCTCACGCAATAGACTACAGTGACGATGGTGGGGAGATTGTGGTTCGATCCCAGTCGGGCATACTGAGGGGGGGGGGGGTTCCTAAATAGTTTTCACTCTCATTCTCTCTCTCTCTTTTCCCACGCAAATTCGGGTACACTTAATCTAAATTCAACCTTCCTCATCCTTAACTCATTAGCATAATTAGTACATAAGCGTATAACCCGAATGAGTAATAAGACACGGTGCTGGAAAATAAAAAGCTGTTAATTGTTTAATATGCTACTCTGATATATTCCAATTTGAATAAAAAATGTGAAAAACAAAATGATTTAGAAAATTCTAATAAGGATGCCAGAGAGTTCTAATCCTCTTCACAATGGTGCCGCGAGCCTAGAAAGGTTGATCATTCTTGTCTTGGACCATGTAACACTATTGAATTAAATCGAGCCGCGTTGGGCGTCGATTGAAACACTACGGATTAATTCCCTGATATAATAATGCTGTGACGATGTTTAGGTTGTCAATAGCTCCGTGGTCGAGCACTAATTAAATCGGTATAATTAATTAAATGTAAGAAAGAGAACTGTTGATGGCTTTTGATTCACACACGGTTTATTTAAATGACATATGTTAATTACTTATACATACTCCAATTAAATACTTTATATCAATGCACACTTGTGATGTTAATTTAAGTTACTTTATACTGTGTTAGACTGTGACTGCCAGTATGTGGCTCTGACTGACTTGTGCGTGTGGATGGATCCCTGGTGTGGATGTTTGGATGACTGTCGCTGTTTGTGTGTCGCTTGTTCGTGGGGGTGTCCTCAAACATACGCACTAACAGTTTATATATGACATACCCCTTGCATCTTTCTCCCTTCGTCAACAGTGTAAAAACTAACTAATAGAAAGAGTCCTGACGGCAAGTGTTGTGAAAGCTAACTTCTTATTGATATAGGGAATTGGCGTCTTTGCCAAATACTGCGTGGTTGTTCCTTTAACAGGAAATATTGTATAAAAAATATATTTTACTGGTGAAATCCTTTTCCCACTATTTCTGAGAAACGCGTGTTTCTTCATGGATGAATTATAAAAGGATACTATACATATGTTACTTTAAAGAAAAATTACCTTCATCCATGACTTTTTATATATTTTAGAGTGATCCAAACTAATATCATTGCAACCATAATATTTACATGTTCCGTTATTGGTGTGATCATGTGTAAAATGACATTGAACCTAAACGTGTATACAATTCATTGATCTGATTTAAAAACTGTTACATGACATCGGTGGTCTGTCTCATGCTCTCAACGTGTCAATCCTGTATGGACTGACCTGCCAGTGAATGAAAGATCGGGGTTCGAATAGCGGTTGGGTGTACTGAAGAAGATTTTTCATAAGTCTATAGTTCAATTTTACAGTTGAGTCAAACCGTATATAAATACCTCCAAGTTTACACGGAATCTTAAAAATATAATATTTTTACAATTTTACTAGTTCTTATCTGGTTTTATATATAACTGATTAGCTATACTTTACAGAAGATAGTTAGAAATGTCTTAGTGTTCATTAATATTATTTTTAATATGTTTTTCCAATTAACTTGTAAGTATGACATCTTAAAAAATATTTTAGCACCATGTTTTCTAACTGTTCAGGTTATACGTATATGTACTAGTTACGCTAATGAGTTAGGTATGTGGAAGGCTGAATTTAGAGGAAGTGTACCTGTATATGCGTGGAGGGAGAATGGAAAACAATTTAGGGAATACCACCCTCAATACACTCGACCGGGATTCTAACCCATATCTCCCTGTCCTCGGCAGTCTAATCAATTCTGAGAGTGACGTCCTTGGCCATGCGGCCAATAAAGGAGGTATTTTATTTTATATTATATTATATTGAAACTATGTTTAACTTACAAAAGTAGATCTTACGTTATAGAAAATAACGCAACTAATAATAAATGATCTAAATTATATCAAACGAACTATGCGTTTAGTAATAACCTCTGCAACGAACTTGAAGCGAGTGTTTGAAATAAACGGCTGATCACAAACCCTTCCTTCAGCCGCGTTGAAGAAACTTTTGAAGGTCATTGACCGTTCCATGGACAGTTTACTTAAATTCCGTTCACGATAGGTTTTTACCTGGATGTCAGTTCGAAAATCATATGTTTAGGTTTTGGTTGCCAACACTTGTAAAAGATCACTGTTTTGTTATAAATGTAAAGATCTTTAATTACCTGTTATATATTACATTTAAAATAACGTAAACTTAAGTTTTCTCACACTATTTAATTTTTTTAAATCATTTCTTTTCATCCAACTCGAAACAATATTTTAAAAAACATAACTAAAAGTACTTATTTTTCGTTTTGGAACGTTACTGATTTTGTATAATATATAGTGCACACATCAATATCTTTTAATAAGGGCATTGTGGTGACCTGGCGGTCTAGGGGTAAGGTGTCAGACTTCTATGCTGGCGGCCGGGGTTCAATCCTCGGTCCCGGCAAAGATTTATCTGATTACCAAACCCTTCCTTCACCTCTGACAAGACATCTTGTGAATGTGAGGAATGCCAGGCCTCCACCGTGGTTCGGATTCCCCGTTAAACTGTAGGTCCTTCATTTCATTTCACAATCACCCTACCATTACACATTAGCGTGAGTGCGTATAACCCGAACGGGTAGTAAGACGCGGTGCTAATAATAATAATAATAATAATAATAATAAGGGCATCGTATTTACTTGGAAAAGAGAAAATTGTTATCATTTTTTTACATAGAATAAATGATTTTATGATTATTTTATCGTACTTTGAAATATTTAACTGAATAAAATATTTTCATAAACTGCGTGTCTGCATCATTGTAAAAAAACTTGTTTACCGTAATGATCAATCAAATGGTTTAGATTCGTTAGTCGCCATTTTAAAGATATGTTCGTTAGAAGTTTTTGTGAAAGTGGTGTGAATTTTTTTTAAGGGGAATAAAACTATAAATAAACTTTGTGTCTGACCTCAAATAAATATATAAATAATATTGGCCTAAATTACTGTGGTTAACTATCACATTCATATATTACTATCTGTTTTCATTACAGTAATCCAAAGTGATAGATGTCAGCTGTTGGCTTAGTGATATATTAGGGATTACTTCTAGTAACATTTCGAGCTGTCATCCAGGTAAGCTTAGCTCGTGAATGCCTTATATGTGTGTGAGTGGCCATAAGGGTTCGGCCAGACTGACAAGCGTGCGATCGAGCGCGCAAGCGACTGGGTGGCCAAACTGGCGAGCGCGTAAATAGCAGATCCTAGTTCATTATATATAATATATAATATTAGCACCGCGTCTTACTACCCGTTCGGGTTATACGCTTTAAGTACTAATTACGCTAATGGATTAGGAATTGGGAAGGTTGAATTAGAGAAAGTGAACCCGCATTTGTGTGGAGGGAGAGTGGAAAACCATTTAGGAAAAACCACCCCCAGTTCACCCGACCGAGATTCGAACCTCGATCTCCCCGTCCTCAGCAGTCGAGCTCAACACGACTAGCGCGTTAGCCAACTACGCCACCGAGGCGGGTTAGTTCATTAGAGAAGATGTCTCTGTCAAAGACACTTGGTACATCTCTGCTCCTCGAAAATTCTTACAGAAAATATTGTGTGAACTGAAGGTGATTTTTAAAACTTATTTATTGTTGTGGTTTTTTCATACTCTCTCCAAACTAATGGTGATTCTTATTTGTAAAGGCCTACTTTGATTATAATATTGAAGTATTTTAACATATTGGGTTTACATATATACATTATATTATTTATTTTCTTACCAATTAAATTAGGCCATTAATAGCAAGTGTGTTAAACCTATCACTGATAGAAAAAAGTCAAATATCATGTCGAAATTAGAAGTTTCCCCAGCACTCAATGAACCAACATACAATAATATTGCTTAGCGCCTGTAAACTAGACTGTACCGGGTCGAGCGCGCTCGCTCCAGTGTGGCCACCTCCCATTACAACCAATGTGTTCTATTTTATATTTTAGTCGCTCGCACGCTCAGTCTGGCCGTACCCTAAGATCCCAGTCTGTCAGAAGTGATTGGCACTATCGAATGAGTTAAACTATCGAACGATGAAAACTAATAGGCGTGTTTTCGCGGTTGACTTGGTATCACTGCTTACGACCCGAGTGTTTTCGCGACTGGTTACTAGTGTTTATGACCTAGACGATATCAGATCTCAGTTTTGTAACGCTTTTCTTGACCAGACTAGATAGCCTGGTATCAACCAATGAGTTGAGAACTGTGTGCCAATTTCAAAATAACGTGACTCATTATATTAGATTTAAACGAGTGTAACTTCGTAGTCACTGGATTTTAACAGTTATATGTAAGTTAAAATGGACGGCCATTACTAGATAGAAAAATAAACAATAGGTCTAAGTAGGTACCTAAAAACGTTTAGTTATGGATAAACAAATATATTATTAAATGATCTAGGCTTATTTACTCTTACATTACGTATTTCGTGTTTTCTTTGGGTTATTTAAATTGAGAAGATATGTTTAGCATGGTATGTTGTGTAAATATTAGGCCTAGTCTAAATAAGTACCATTCTAGGCCTAGGGTACCTATAAAAATAAAAATAAATATTTCATTTTCCGTCGGTTTGCAGTTGGCCTACATGTGGATTTACGTAAATTAACCTACCAGTTGTTATAACTTTTTCTAACCCAACCACCCTTTTTGTTTACTAAAAACAACTAAAAGTAGTTTTCGCGCTCCGCCTTGGTCAAAACCACTTGGCTTAAAATAATCGATGCCAAATCGTAACCAAGTCAATCGCAAAAACTCGCTTATTGTTCCCAAACTATCGAATGATTAGTCGATATTTTTCATTCAATAGGCAAGAGCAGTTTGTATTTTGTATTCGAATGAAATGAACTAGGCTAATTATATATTCGTTCTCAGCTGCTAATCGATAGTCAACCTTGCAGGCGTCATATTCTCTAGTGCTAAACAAGCTGACTATTCATACCAATAAGGACTATTATCGATATCATTGCCTCTTGATTGTGACATTCAATTCAAATAGAGGTTATTGTGAAGTGCTTCATGTTAAGATGCAACATGCATCGTAAAATAACTTCTAGTTCACCAAACTGTGACTTGTAGGTGGAATGGTGAAAGAGGATCATTGATCAGAACATCAGCATCGTCTGGTGGTTGAGACAGGGATGACCTGTTCGGTATCTTTTTAATCCAGAAAAGTCTCCCAAACGCTGCCTTAGGACGATTAGCACATTGTCCCCGAGAAGCGACCCGTTTGGACTAAGTCGATTTCCTTTCAGTTTCGCAAACCTAATCCAACCTAAAACTTCAGGTGATTGAACAGACACTGGCGGTAGAAACGCGAGTCATAAAAGTAAACAAAATCAGAAGGTAGGGTTAACGGGTGTTTACACGACTGCGCCAAACGTCCTTATGACCAACCCGGTCCAAGAAACCCGTGTAATGCTCCATTCATGGTAGGGATTACTCTCTGAAAGGTCTTTTTTCCTACCAATATACTACTATATAATAGATTTCTGGTAGGGTAAAAGGCCTTTCAGAAAACCATTCCTACGGTGAACGGACTTTATTTCAGCTAAGATACTCCCAGATTGAGTCAAACGTCTTACGCGCCCATTCCCTTTCAAAACCACCACCTAGCTCCCTTATATAATTAATTCTCGATACGAGCATTACATTACAAAGCTCGGGCTCAAAGTTCCTTATTGGACGCAGCGAATGCTCACTTTGAATGCTCGTCTCGACAGTGCTCTGGTTTTTTCTCACGTTTAGCTGAAATGTCGGACCTACAAATCACGAGTGCAGCGGTTTTTTTAAAAATATATTATAATGTTGTCGATCTTGAGGATCCCACAAAATAGTTTTATTCCTATATTGCTCAATAAAAAATAAAGTGTGTTCTTGGTTCTACTCCATTTTATTCTGACCCTTGCTGCAAAATGGTAATGACACAAAATACGTCTTTCCTCCAGTGTTCTCTTGGACGACTGGATCCTTGTGCTCGCGCGAACACCTACACCGGTACTGACTGTAATGTAAGAATCAAAGGGATTCGTGGGAAAACCGACAGTCGAGTGGAGCACGTTTCCATCGAGCATCGAACATCAAGCGGCTCCGCTCGTTGCTCGCTGCACCGCGCTGACTATCGTGTTACATTACAATGCTCGTGTTACTTTACAGTGTTCTGTTACAAGTCAGTTGAAGCCTTTAGAGATGATCACCCCAAGTCAGTGGCACAACCAGAGGGGTAGAGACTATTGACACCAAATTAACCTGAAATTCCCCACCACCACCACCACCACCCATATTACCCCCACATCCCCCTCACCCTTCCTAAGATCCAAGCTGGCTTTAAAAAGTGTAATCCTTGGAAATGAGGCAATTTGTAAGACATCCACTAACTGCTAGCTTTGTGCCTGAGCCCAACACTGGTCAGTGTAGACACGTGACCATCAAGGCCTTATAGCATGCATGCCCTCATGTAAGCATGATTAAGTGATTGTGTGTGCAGAGCTTAGGCTCTGGTACAAGAAACTCAGTCTCCTAGAGCAAAATCTGATAATGATTTTGTTTTTGGTTGTATTATCTAGCACCATACACATTCATTTGTCCTAACGGATAGTAGGTCTGACTGTGACAAGACTTTCTTCACGGATCTCACGGATAGTATAGATATGACTGTGATAGACAGGACTTCCTTCACGGATAGTAGGTCTGACTGTGACAGGACTTCCCTCACGGATAGTAGGTTTGACTGTGACAGGACTTCCCTCACGGATAGTAGGTTTGACTGTGACAGGACTTCCCTCACGGATAGTAGGTTTGACTGTGACAGGACTTCCCTCACGGATAGTAGGTTTGACTGTGACAGGACTTCCCTCACGGATAGTAGGTCTGACTGTGACAGAAAGAACTCCCAAATTGCGAATAGGTCTACTGACCTTAAGAGTGATAGTCGACTCTTTTCTACCCATTCAAGGCATATCCGGCTTGTCATAGTAGATGGAAACAAGACAGCACACACTTCCTTGTTATGTCTTAACCATGACACACAAAGGTCACAGCTTTTTGTAACAGAAACATTTCTCCGTCTACACTCCACAGGAAATTATGATAAACATATGCAGCTTTGACACCTTTATAAAAAAAAATATTTATTTTAGGTATTAAACGTGCATTCTCGGAACCGATTGATTATATGAGCACACAAGAAATTTTACGGGTGAGAACAAAAGGCATTAGCAATTTTACCGGGAAAAGTTTTTTTCCATACCTTTCAAGGTTCTTTTACATGCCACAATCAACATGGGACCGACGGCTTGACTTCTCCTCCGAAGGAAGTTGTGCCACGGATTTTTATCACGCAAGAAAAATCCGTCGAACCTGGTTGGATTAGAACATACGATCATCGGGTTCTGAGGCGAGCATTTTACCCAAGACCAGCGAGGTCAACATCATGCTAAAGGATAACGCACAAATAATCAAATTCTTTATTCCAATCCGGCCCCGTGGTGTAGTGGTCGGTGCACCTGGCTGGCTATGCTAAAAAAAAAAATCTCTAGGGTATTTAGTTCCATTTCATTTGGCAAAGCAACTATCATTTCTTTTTAGTTAAGTTATTGACTATATATATATATATATATATATATATATATATATATATATATATATATATATATATATATATATATATATATATATATATAAATATAAATAAAAATAAATATATATATATATTTTAAATAATGCTTCCTCAATATTTAAAACGTTCATTGTGACTCGTTTATTATTTAACATTTTTAATGTTGCCCTTATGATTTAACGACTTTGACACACCTCATCTAGAGAATAATATACACGTTGTATAGATGAAAAAAACCCACACAGTGTCGTAAAATCCTCTAAAATATTGAATAGAAGACCTAACAACATGTAGAAGACGACATACATGTTTACAAATCATATTGAGAAAAACTTAAAAGGCCTACATTTATGTATAGAACCACAGATAAGGAGTTGATAAAACTATCTTAAATACAAAAATATATGACATAAGTTTGCTTAGAGAATAACATTTGAAACAAACTATAAATCATGATCAATTCTGGTTTAAGATAGATTGCATGATCAACTTTCAATCTTTACTTATTGAATAAACCATTTTATACTAAGGCATTATGTATAAATAATTCTAGACAAAGACCGATTTCACTATTAACTATTGACACAATGCAGAGACAATTCTAGATTAGGAAATACTCCATGATAAGCTTTTGACGAATGCGTAGACCACGTGTGGTGAGGGGTTTGAATCCCGTAAGATTGGGTGGTGCATGATAGAAGAGTATTGTAAATCATAGGAGATCAAACTAAAATATGGAGTACAGTACTGAAGATGTATCGAATGTATAGGCTATACTTTGATTTCATTACGCATGGACATTTGGAGCAACTGTTAGAAAATTCAAACTTTTTGTGTGGTCATTATTGGTAACATTATTCTATATTATTAGTCTGTGGTTTAATGGCCTTAACTCGTAGCTACAAATCCAGATGTCTCGGGTTCAATCCCTGGCTCTTCCAGATTCTTCTGGTAAGCAGTGGGTCTGTAACGGTTTCAGCTTAGGTCTTGCGAGAACAAATGAGCTACTTGAATGGAAAATTAGGGCTCTGGCCTAGGAAACTGAAAGTAACAGCCGGAAGGTTCGTTGTGCTGATCACATGACACCCTATATACGCCGAAGTTGGCGCTATTTGTCATCTCCAACTGATGGCGGCCGCTCGGTCGTTATAGCTCGGTTGCAGGCTGATGGCCAGGAGTTTTTTTATTGGTCTTATTTATAGGTATTAATAATATTTATCAAGAGTGATAACCGTAGATCACATAGCCTGTCCTATGAATACGTGGAAGTAGATCTAGTAACTTATTTGTTCTAGCTTTCAGATATATCCAACCTTAAAGTATAATTTATTACAAAAGGTGTACCGTACACATTTTAAAAGTGACTTTAAAATTAACAAATTGGTAAAAAAATAACATAAATATTGCCTTCGATACATTTTATGCAAGACCACTTACATAATATAAATCGTTGCCCTTATTCAACACAAAAAAATAACCTCCAAATAGCTTTTAGAGGCGTTGAATTTTCATACATTTTCGTGGGACGTGGCAATTAGGGAGCTCTGCCCCCCCCCCCCCCCCCCCCTCCTTCCTCACTTCCTTTAACGCCTTTCCACCCATGTTTCATTCAGGCTGGCTACAGTCTTTATTGAATTCCTCCCCCTAAGTATTTTTCTAGGTGCGCCACTGCTATCTGTGACCTTGCAAGCTTCCTAGTGGCCCGAGTTTGACCCCGCGTGGGGTTTGCCGCGAGATACCGGTTTGTCTAGCAAGTCTACTCGTTGATGGTTGCTAACGAACTCTGAGGTAGAGATGGCAACGACGTATTGTTATAAAAATATATAAATTGATTTATTTGCAAACGCATCGATATATTTGTAAAGATATTTTAATATCCGATATAGCGATCAATTTATCGATATATTTCACGTATAAAAAGCTGCGCTTTAAAACTTGTGATTCAAATTAATTTGAACGATTTTTATCTCTATTTTTATAAACCGAGTAGAAGTTTTCATATTTTTAACCAAGCGTAGCGAGGTTCTGTTTTAACCTGACAATTTAGAATTCCATCTATCTGTATGTCCGGATATTTGCTATGCGATAGTTGTCAAATGCATCGACCAATTTTAACGAAATTTGGCAGCGACGTTCTTTCAATCTAGACCAAACTACATGCTTTTTTTTTATCTAGTTATCCGTTTCAAGATGGTGACCACTCAAAACGCTGTTTGTTTGCCCCGCAAATAATGCCAATTGTGTGGATCACTTTTGATTAAATATAGCAGGGATACTGTTTGAACCTAGGCTGAGATATATCTTATATATAAAATTCTCGTGTCACAATGTTCGTTCCCGTACTCCTCCGAAACGGCTTGACCGATTCTCATGAAATTTTGTGAGCATATTGAGTAGGTCTGAGAATCGGCCAACATCTATTTTTCATACCCCTTAGTGATAAGGGTTGTCTACCCTTAACATTTTTCTTTAATTTTTAGAAATTTTTTAAATTTCTTTATTTTTTTTTATTATGTCGCATTAAAAAATACATACAACCCTAAATTTTTACCCTTTTATCACCAACCCCTATTTTTAATAGCCATTTTAGTAATTTAATCATTTTTCATCCCCGGTCGATATATATATATATATATATATAGACTATGTATTTTATATATATGTATATATAATATATATATTTTCATATATGTATCTATATATATATAAAAAGAAAAGTTCTGACTCATCAAGGCCCAACCCAAACCCTTGGACCTAGAAAGCTGAAATTTTGCACAGAGGTTCCCTTTATGATGTATACAAGGAACAAGGACGGATTTTTTGAAATTCCCACGGGATAGGGAATAAAGAGTATTAATATAATTATTATAACACACTGGGTAATGGGCAGCGTTGGGAGTTGGGATTATGTATTTCTTATCCCACAGAGGGTCACGGGAAACGCCGTGCGGGACTGCTAGTATGTACATAATTTTTCAACCAGATTATCACTTTCAATATGGCAGCCGCTCAAATGTTTATTTTCATTTAATGGCTCATAACAAGTGATTTTAATTTATGTTTTTAAGCAAGCGATCAAGCACTTGGGGCGTTCTTTACCTTTGACATTTTTAGACTGATGTCTTAAACGACAGGAAACACGTTTTTTTAATTTATGACTATGATGTACTAATGAACATAGTTCTAATTGGTTTACTGTCTAACTTGACCACTAATGAGAATTCAACTTGAAATGTTAAGAATTAATACGATAAGAACATGCAGGCGACCGACTTTTGTTGCCACATGGTTCAAGGCGCCACTCTCACTTTAGACTAGACTACCGATGATGGGGAGATTGGGGTTCGAATCCCGGTCTGGTTTACTGAGGGTAGTTTTTTCCTAAATGATTTTCCACTCCGATTCCACGCAAATGCAGGCTCACTTCCTCTAAATTCAATCTACCTTATTTCTAACACATTAGAGTAATTAGTACATACTATGCGTATAACCCAAGCGGGTAGTAAGACGCGATTCTAAAAAAAGGAAATATACATTATACAAGGTTGTTTTGATATATTTATATCCATCCGGAGCTAGGAATATACTCAGCCCTTCGGCTGGTTAGTGCTACCTGCTACATCTGGTAGAAATTCCATGTACTAGGTGAGTTCAGAGAATGTGGTGGTTCCCTGTTGCCTAACACACTGAATATCTATGAGCGATCTTGAAAGAGCCTAACAATTTTTCCGGGAAAGGTGTTTTTAATAACCCTGCCGTGTTCTTTAACCTGCCACAATCAACATGAGATCGGTGGCTTTACTTCTCCTCTGAAGGAAGTTTGCTACGGAGTTTTATCGCACAAGAAAAATCCGTCGACCTTGGCTGGATTTGAACCCACGAATAGTGGTGGGTCTGGAGGCGAGCACTATATCCTAAAACCAACAAGGATAACATCATTATTTTATAATACACTTATTTGACTAGTGAGGTATGTATCCGCAACATATTTCAACTAGGCATGATCCGTCGACTTCGATGGTGTTGTGAGTTTGAGTGACCCGCCGACATTTAAAAATTCCAAATCTTTATAGATACTTAGAAAAGGGACGTAAATAAAAAACATGTAAAGTCAACCTCTCAAGGCATATGGAGGGTGGGAGGAAGGGTCACAACACACATTGTATTATCATTTGTATTTTCCTCCTCTCCTGTTTGTTCTCTTACTACCGGACAGCTCCGCCTAGGAGTGATATAAATCCACTTGGCTGCTGGCGGTTTCGAATTTATACCTGACTATTCTAACTCCGTAAGGTCTTGTGACTTTAAAAAGAAGCCAATCGGTTGTCAGAAGAAAAGGAAATGAGTGGTTGGTCACTTTAATGTGACATGTTCGACCGAGTTGAGGTCACGTGAGGAGCTTTGTCGGGAAGATTTTTCTGGAAAATGTTCCATTTTGAAAAGTTTTCAATTTTTTTTTTTAGAAAAAATCCAGCAACTACTTCTAAGGATTTTAACAATAGAAACATAAAATGAATTACAGTAAAACAATAACAGTACTTCCAGCTCTATCTTCATTATAATAATCAGAGCCTTAACGAATAAGTCCCCTTCCCCTGGGATTCAACCATCTGAAAATTCTACCGTAAAAAATTCATCTTTAATTGCCATTACTTGTTCGTATTTAGTATTTTCTAACCGACTGTTTTATGGCTTTATTTATATAGGCCCTTATGTATTCAGTCCTAGATGACACCTCCTCCAACACAGTCCCTTTATATAATTAGTAGGCTGAAAACCACCACTTACGAAAATTTGCCGGAAAATTCTCATATCTACTCACGAGTATAGCATTTCATCATTTATTTATTCTTCAAGGCAGCCGCCTTAAAATCGTAATAAAAATATGTAGTTTTTTATATGCTAATATAATATAAACTAACATGAACGTAATAAAATTGTTTAGCACGAGCTATACATTTAACATGTGCTATTTGTATTCTAATTGAATATCTGTATATTCTTTATTAAAGCTATAATAAACATATTCATCTATATTATACAAAACATACGGACAACTTTGATGTAAATGTAAGTACCAGAATTCCCTTAGATCTTTATCATCAAGATTATCGCTAAACTTACAAGATACTAAACCAAACAAAAAAAAGAATCAGCCAATTATTTACTTTCCTCACTAACTTCAAGCATTCATGACCTTCATGGGACTAAGAGATTTTATCAGAAATCATAGACGTAGAATTGCTTGGATCTGCTTATTCTTAACATTGACTAATTGGTAAGTTACGGTGTTGAAATTTACCGTATATTTTCAGTTGGTGGCCAAACAATTCGTGATCGCAAACAAAGGGAGAGACAGTATTACCGCCAAAATCCATATCTGGTTAGATATAGTGTTTACAATGCACTATATCTTCTGGTATGGGCTAGAGGAAGTTGATACTTTCATTGATCTGTCTCAGTAAGGTCAGATATAGTGTTTACAATGTACTATATCTTCTGGTATGGGCTAGAGGAAGTTGATACTTTCATTGACTTATGACGCCGACCAAATGAAAGTAAAAGAGGTATGAACGTCAGTCGGGTCGGTGGGTGGCGTGGAAAACTGATGTGCAATAATACCTTATGGCTCAGTGAGGAAACAACCTCACTCCTCATTTCCCTAATATTACTCTTGAATGCTGCCTAAGCCTTACAGCTGACGGTGGAAGTGTTGAGGATCCTACCAACCTCCGGGTTGAGTACTTACTATCCATGCATAGTATCATGAGCATGGCACACATTAACGGTGGGGTCTAGTGGCTCTTTGTTTTTATGGTACATAGTAACAGGTGGGGATATGGTGGATGCTCAAAAGGGTTTTTTGTTTAGTAACTCATTTCAAACGATTTGAGTTTATAACTAGACTGTAGTAGGTAATCGATCGAGTAGTTAGGATATATTTTAAATACATATATCAAGGCTCAAATCCCGGTCGGGTGTACTGAAGGTAGTTTTTATACCATCTCGTAAATGCGGGTAAAATTCCTATAAATTTAGCCTTCCTCACTTCTAGCTCATAAGTGTAATTATTACATATGCGTGTAACCTGAACAGGTAATTAGATCCGGTACTAAATGTGTGTATATATATATATGATATAAATATATATTATATGATATATATATATATTATATATATTGCCAAACTGATGTCTTAAACCAAGTGATCAATGGTTATTATCCATAAATATGGGGATTCCCAATGTCATCAAAAAGAAATTTAATTTAATAAAAAGGGTAGTGAGCTCTATATTTACACAAAAATCACAAAACGTTTCAACTTTCATTGGTATTGGACGAGCAAGAAAGTTGACGTGGCCATTTTCCATTATTTTTGGGGGTTTGGCTACTAATTCATAATTAATAAAAAAAACATCAGTTTTATTAGCTAAGATGACGACTTCTTAGTTAAAATACAACGGTTTGGAAAGCAAAGGATTTTTTTTTAATTTAATGTTCAAGTGTTTTAAAAATTGTAATTTGATTATAATAATAATTATATCCTTCCCCTCACACACATCTAAAAACCCTTTTATTTGACATTATTTGTGTGCTACGCATCTAACTGATTGTCTGATCTATCCGCAACCTACATTTAAATTAAGGGTACAGGAAGTAGAGAGTGTAAAACAACCCGGAGGAGGACACTTTGAATTGTATTTACTAAGTCGAGTATAATAATTGTTAATACACATACATCAACCCTTTCCAGATTACCTAGGGGGGCGGGGGGTAAATTATCTTATCTTGAAAACATTTAAACTGGGTAAGTGAAAGCAACCATGTGCAAAGTAATACATACATCGATTTTTACAACTAAAGGAACCCCTTACCAGCTATATCTTTTAAATAAATTAATATACATCCAAAATATTCGAGCTTTAAGGAGCATAGTAATTGCTCCAACAAGAATTAGTAAAGATCGTAAGAGTAAAATATTTTAATTATTACTTATCATACAAATAATGGAGTCTGATCTAGTGTTATATCTGTAGAGCGTATACCAATAATACTGTAGAAATAAAATGAAAAGCGGAAAAATTGCTACGAGTATAGCAACTGAAGCACCAGTATGAGCAATAGTTGTGGGCCGTGTCGGTTTAGTAAAATGTCTCCATCTTCCTCTGTCCTGCCACCATTCTGCCTTCTTTAATTGCTTCCATACGTCTTTTCTCACTTGCACACTTTATGTTATCTGCGCCTCCCCTCTTTTTCTTGTCCTCCCTAGCGGCCTCCTTCTCACATACTTTAATTCCATCATCCTCTCCTTCTCCATACTCATTACATGCCCATGCCATCTCAGTCTTACTTCCTCTATTATCTCATGTACTCCCTGTTCCCCCACTCTTTCCCGGATAACTTCATTCCTAATCCTGTTTCGCGTCGTGACAGCTAACATGCTGTCACAAACTTCATTCCCATGGCTTCCAATTTCCTAGTCTCGCTTACATTCAATGTCCAAGTTTCTACTGTATATGAGACAATGGGTACAAAGTACGCCCTGTACAATACTTCCTTACACTTCAAGGACACTTCCCCGTGGGAGGTCTCTTACACACCTATAGAACACCTCTCCCCACTGTCCTCTTCTCATTAGATTCTATCTACTTCCATCTTTCACCTAAAATACGCTTCCAAGATATTTTACATTCTGTACTTTTCTCAGTTCTATTCCATCCAACTTTATAGCTTTACTAGGCCTTATCCTCTTCCTTGTAATTACTACAACTTCACACTTCGTCATGCTAAATTTCACTCTTCACTCTTTCACTTCCTCATTCCATTCCTGTAGCTGTTCCTGTACTTCCTCTTCCTTATCCCCCCATACCATCAAGTCATCACCAAACATCATGGGTTTCATTCTTTCTCCCCCAAGTTTTTCTGCCAGTGTATTCTCGACCATTTCCATTACCATTACCAATAGTATTGGTGAGAGGTCACTCCCCTGCTTCACAATTTTTTTTATTTGGAACTACTCCGGCCTCCCACTCTCTGTCTTAACACAACTCCTTTTATCCTCATACATGCTTCTCATTATCATTCCGACTCCTCTTTCACCTTCAGCCTCCTCCATTGATTTTCAAACTTTGCTTCTATCCACGCTATCATATACCGTCTCCACATCCATAAATATCACATGGAATTAAAAACTTCACATAATATTAAAAGAAAAGGAAGGTAATAAAGGATAATATTTTAGTATACATTGATTAAGGGGGAGGATATGGGAAGGGGAGGGAATGAGGAGGGTGGGCACCACTAACTTTTTTATTTATCCACCACTTATTTTTTTACGATCTGGTAGTAGTGCCTGAAATGAGAGTTCTGGCTCACTTTCTCCCATAAGGTTAACATTGATCCTCCTCATTATATGAGGAGGTTCACTTTCTCCCATAAGAATAGCATTGATCCTCCTCACTGAGGAGTTTGGTCACTTTCTCTCTCATTGTTCGTCTTCACAGAGAAGGTGGGGCACTTTTTTCCATAAAATAGCATTGATCAGTGGCGGATCAAGAAATATTATTTTGGGTGTTTGGCATTTCTTTAAATTTTTATCTTGCACCCTCCTTACTATTGAAGAGGGTTATTTTCTCCCATGCGAATAATACTAAGAATGGTCAAAGTGAGTCAGTCGCGGATCGTGAAATATTATCTTGGGGGTTGACAATTCTTTCGAGTTATATCATTGATCTTCCTCACTGCGGAGTTTGGCCACTTTCTCTCACATTGTTCGTTTTCACAGGGGAGGTGGGTAACTTTTCCCCATAAAAATAGCATTGATCTGTGGCGGATCAGGAAATATTATTTTGGGCTGTTACATTAATTATTATTATTATTAGCACCGCGTCTTACTACCCGTTCGGGTTATACGCTCTTACGCTAATGTGTAATGGTAGGGTGATTATGAGATGAAATGAAGGACCTACAGTTTAACGTGGAATCCGAACCACGGTGGAGGCCTGGCATTCCCCACATTCACAAGATAACTTGTCAGAGGTGAAGGAAGGGTTTGGTAATCAGATAAATCTGTGCCGGGACCGGGGATTGAACCCCGGCCGCCAGCATAGAAGTCTGACACCTTACCCCTAGACCACCAGGTCACCCCTTACATTGATTCTATCAAGTTTATTCTCGGGCTCTCCTTACTATTGAAGCGGGTCGGGAAACATTATTTTGGGGATTAACCTTTTTTTTCTTGAGACTTAGCATTGATCCTCTTCACTGTGAAGTTGGGTCAATTTCTCCCACATTGATCCTTCCCATAGAGCAGGCGGGTCACTTTTCTCATAAGAATAGCATTCATCAGTGGCAAATCAGGAAAAAATATTTTGGAGGAGGAGGAGGCGGAACGAGGGAGGCAGACCAGGAGTTTATAAAACAGTTACACCATTAATTTGATAAAACTTTTATAAATCACTAAAATTTTATTATAATATTACTACGTATTGGGTGTTACTCATTTATCCGTTTAGTAAAACGTTTCCCAGGAGGCACTGCGAAGAAGCGAGTAATGTCACCTCCCACCTATAAGGCATTCACGAGCTAAGTTTACCTGGATGACAGCTCGAAATGTTACTAGAAGTAATCCCTAATATATCACTACGCCAACAACTGATATCTATCACTTTGGATGACTGTAATGAAAACAGATAATAATATAATAATGTGATAGTTAACCACAGTAATTTAGGCCAATATTATTTATATATTTATTTGAGGACGGACACAAAGTTTATTTATAGTTTTATTCCCCTTAAAAAAAATATTCACACCACTTTCACAAAAACTTCTAACGAACATAGCTTCAAAATGGCGACTGATTTGTGATTTTGTTATTCTTCCAACTACGCAAAACTATATAATTCCTTTCATTAATTGCTTAAAATTGTTATTTGGTATCAAGGTATTCATAATTGTATTCAATATAGATTTTTGTAAATTTTACGAATTTCAAATCTCTTGAAAAATATAGGGGTCGAGGGATTTGAGGAATTAAGGATTCGAGCTAACCGTTTATTATATTGCTACGCATATATATACTAGGGGGGATAAAAGGGGCAATTGCCCCGGGCCTCACATTTCAGGGGGCCACGTTTCCCACACAAATTATTAAATTCAATTACAGTTATTATTCTGAATTTCTCATCAAATAGTTTAGGCCTACACATAATTAACAGCAATAAGTATTTGCTTAGCGATAGGATTCCATTCCAGATTCCTGAAAACCCTAACCTTATATAATTTAAAATTTAGGTTATTCGAGTAATGTGCTGAAGTAGAATACACCACCAGTTTGCTACCACTTTTGTTAACTTAATTTGTTTGCATTTAATAATGTACAGTTATTTAATAGGTTGATCAATATTTCATAAAACATGATATATATATGTATATATCTATATATACACAAACCCCAAACTTTGTACGATTCCGAGAAAACCAGAGAGGTTTAAACAAATCTAGCTGTATCTCAATGCAGAGGGAGGATTTTAACCTGAGGGGGGTGGCCTGTCCGCCCCCCCCCCCTCCCTCGTCTTGCCTACCATGGTTTCATCAGCCCTGGTAGGCCTAATATCAGCAGTTAATGGTCTATACTTAACGTGACCAGACGTCCCGCTTTGAGCGGGACAGTCCCACTTTGGGGAAATGTGTCCCGCTGTCCCCAAGATTTTCCATGGGACGCACAATTGTCCCGCTTTGGAGGGTAGTCCATTTTGTGAACTACATAAATTAATAAAAACGTTGTTATGACTCGTCTAGACACTCAGTGCGCCAGCCCAGTGCCTATCAGTCCAGTCTAGATGACGTGAATCCCCCTCCACCGTACCACACCAATGTACCCACAGCTACAGAACTACAGTATTCGTTCTGACTCAAGCCTCCTTCGGAAGTATTCGGTTGGACTCGTTAGTCGTCAACGTTAGTTAGCAGTACACAGGATTATTTATAGATCATTCGACCGACCAGTAACCTAAACTGTGTTTATTTATTTCGAAAGAGTTGTGTTTTCTCTTTAGAAAGTTGTGTCGTATGCATTTAAGTTTGCAAACAAATATATTTAATAATGCCAAAAAGAAAGTGCTCTTTCAACGCTGACTTACGGGCTAAATATCCGTTCATAAAACTTAAAAGTGAAGCGAACAGTAGTGATGTCGTGTGTGAAAAATGTCGTACTGAGTTTAGTGTTGCGCACGGAGGTTCCTGTGATGTGGAAAAACATTTAAAATCTCATCGGCACGTAGCTTCAGACCAGGCTGCTTGTTCTAGTAAATCTATTTCTTTGTTTTTCAAAAGTAATGTGCCGTCCAAGAAAGATCTCGAAGTTTCTGCTGCCGAAGGTGTCTGGGCCTATCACACTGTACGAGAAAATCACAGCTTTCGTTCCAATGATTGTGCTTCAAAAGTAATAAGTACGTGCTTTGAACCAAAGTTTCATTGTGCCAGAACAAAATCGCAAGCCATTGTAACTCAAGTATTTGCACCATTGGCTGATTCACAACTTAAAAGGGGGTTGGAAAATGCAAATTATGTTTCCTTAATGACAGACGCATCTAACCACGGGTCACAAAAAATATTACCCGTGTTGGTGAGATATTTTGATAAGTTTGATGGGGTGAAAGTAAAAATATTGGACTTACGGTCTCAGCCTGGGGAAACTTCCGAAATTATTGTCAGTTATTTAAAGGACTTGTTGCGAAAGCATAACCTAACAGACAAAATAATTTCTTTCAGTGGGGATAACACAAACTGTATGTTTGGTGGTGCAGGAAGAAAAGGAACAGAGAATGTTTATCGCAAATTGGAAATTTTTTTTGCAAAGGGATATTGTGGGTATTGGATGTGCTTCGCACATTATACACAACGCTATATTAAGTGCGTCTGATTGTCTGCCAGTAGATGTAGAAGTAGTGGTTGTGAAAATATATTCACACTTCTATATTTACACAGTAAGGGTGGAAAAATTTAAAGAAATTTGTGACACCATCGATATTGAGTACCAGAAAATGTTGGGGTACAGCAAAACACGATGGCTAGCGCTAATGCCTGCCGTGGAAAGAATTTTAAAATTGTATTTGCCACTTAAGGAATACTTTCTGAGTCAACCTAAATGCCCCGTGGTTTTGAAGACATTCTTTGAAGATGAACATTCATTAATGTGGTTATATTTCATACACAGCCAAGCAGCTACCTTCCAAAACTCAGTTTTAAAAGTGGAAGGTCAGAATGTTTCTGCCATCGAGGTTACTGCGGAGATAAAAACAATGAAAGAGAACCTTCAAAATAAGATTATCACTAGATTTATTCCTCATGTACTGCGCAACTTAATGACAAACAACTGTTCAGGACCTGAAAAAGAGGATTTTACCAAGACTATTGTAACATTTTACGAGACATCATTACAATATTTAGAGCAGTGGACAACGCATTTCGAGGACTTGGAAATGTTTGAATGGGCAACTCTGAAAAAAAATCCAGAATGGTCTGATGTTCAACTAGCCGTAGACTACCTTATTGATAAAAAAACACTTCGACGCGTCTTCTGATACGGAGCTTTTTGATGAAATGACTTGTGTAGATAAATACATTGAGAACCATATTTCAGTGTGGAATGATAACAAATTAGAATCTGATAAACGGTGGCTTGAACTGCTTAAACATTTGAGAGAAAACTCCATAAACCATCAGCACATCAGTAAAATCGCAGAATATGTACTAGCACTGCCAGGAAGTAATGCAGCTGTTGAGAGAGTTTTTTCTGCAATGACAAAAGTGTGGACATCGGAGAAAACCCAACTTAGGGTGAGCATTTTAAGGTCAATATTAGTGACAAAAATTAATTTTGACTTGAGTTGCCAGGACTTTTATTCAATGTTACGGTCCTCACCAGCACTGTTAAAACAAATAAGTTCAAATACAAAGTATGAGTATGATGATTGAGTCTGTATGAAACATAAAAATGTACGCTTAGAATGTTGATGCTAAAATTTACTGAGTAAATAAATATAATGTGCTTTCTTTTCTATTTACTTGTATGTCTTTAGAGGTTTGTTTAAACAACAACAACATCAAAATAATTGTAAAAATAAACATCTAAATTAACTGTCCATACGTTTTCAATCACAGCCCCCACCCCCACAAAAAAAAAGTGTAGGCTTACGTAGGCTTTGTTTTCTACTTGTTTTAAACAAATTACCACAAAACAGCAACGTCCGAACTCAGCTAAATACGAAACTTTTAACTTATACCTTACTTGCAGGGGTCATGGATGGCCTCAAAATACGATTTTTCAGGCTTAAATTTTTTTTAATCTGGGGGGAGGGGGGTTCCTCAGCCCCACTGGAGAGGTCTTCCATACCGATTATATTCCCCAAACCCCCTGGTATAAATATGTCCCACTTTAGGGCAGAACAAATCTGGTCACGTTATCTATACTATGGTTACACTGTACTCGGAGCGCTAACCTTGATTATAATCTCGAGCCAAACTTATGATTTGACCATGAGTATAGCAAGCAGAGTTGTTAATGTACCGGGATTTAGGATTGCACAACCGCTTCACGAACTTGTGAGAGTCGTTTTAAGTTTTCTGTTTGCTCGACAAATCTGCAATGTCACCAGCCGATAATTGAATTTAAATAGAACCCGGAACCAGTTGGAAGTTCGGTGGAAGTTGAAGACAAGAGTTGGAAACTGTTAACTAAAGTAATTACTAACATCCTTGAGCTATGTGATGAGGAAAGACAAAGATTTAGGTTTAATCTAAGTGATGTATATGTAAACCCAAACAGTTTTTAATATCTGACCTTCAATGTTCTGAACTATGGTGTCCTTGTCAATATCTCGATATGCTTGGTGAAATGGTGTACTGGTACTGTATAGAAGTTTATATGTCTACAGCTTACTACTCTTGGTGAAATGGTGTTTATTCTGGTACTGTATATGTCTACAGCTTACTACGCTTGGCAAAATGGTGCTATCTGGTACTGTATAGTAGTATACAGTATAGTATAGTCATAGTATATATAGTCTACAGCTTACTACTCTAGGTGAAATGGTATTTATCCAGTACTGTATAGTAGTGTACTCGTATATGTATACAGCCCGCTACGCTTAGTAAAATGGTGTTTATCTGTTACTGTATATTAGTAGTGTATAATGTCTACAGCTTACTTCACTTGTAAAATGGTGTTTATCTGATACTGTATAGTAGTATACAGTATAGTATAGTATAGTATAGTATAGTCATAGTATATATAGTCTACAGCTTACTACTCTTGGTGAAATGGTGCTTATCTGGTACTGTATAGTAGTATACAGTATAGTATAGTCATAGTATATATAGTCTACAGCTTACTACTCTAGGTGAAATGGTATTTATCCAGTACTGTATAGTAGTGTACTCGTATATGTATACAGCCCGCTACGCTTAGTAAAATGGTGTTTATCTGTTACTGTATATTAGTAGTGTATAATGTCTACAGCTTACTTCACTTGTAAAATGGTGTTTATCTGATACTGTATAGTAGTATACAGTATAGTATAGTATAGTATAGTATAGTATATATAGTCTACAGCTTACTACTCTTGGTGAAATGGTGCTTATCTGGTACTGTATAGTAGTATACAGTATAGTATAGTCATAGTATATATAGTCTACAGCTTACTACTCTAGGTGAAATGGTATTTATCCAGTACTGTATAGTAGTGTACTCGTATATGTATACAGCCCGCTACGCTTAGTAAAATGGGGTTTATCTGTTACTGTATAGTAGTAGTGTATAATGTCTACAGCTTACTTCACTTGTAAAATGGTGTTTATCTGATACTGTATAGTAGTGTATGTCTACAGCTTATTACGCTTGGTAAAATGGTGATTATCTGGTACTGTATAGTAGTAATGTATATGTCTACAACTTCCTACGCTTGATAAAATAGTGTATATCTGGTACTGTATAACAGTGTAATGTATACCGCCTGCTACGCTTAATAAAATGGCGTTTATCTGGTACTGTATGACAGTAGTGTACTCGTATATGTCTACAGCCTACTTCGCTTGGTGGGCCTTACCCACCTCGGTGGCGTAGTTAGCTAACGCGCTAGTCGTGTTGAGCTCGACTGCTTAGGACGGGGAGATCGAGGTTCGAATCTCGGTCGGGTGAACGGGGGTGGTTTTTCCTTAATGGTTTTCCACTCTCCCTCCACGCAAATGCGGGTTCACTTCCTCTAATCCAACCTTCCCAATTCCTAATCCATTAGCGTAATTAGTACTTAAGCGTATAACCCGAACGGGTAGTAAAACGCGGTGCTAAATAATAATAATACTTCGCTTGGTAAAATGGTGTTTATCTTGTACTGTAAAGTAGTAGTGTATATGTGTACAGCTTACAACGCTTGGTGAAATGGTTTATATATATAAAATGGGGTATGATAGTTTCCATAACTGCAGATAACTATGGTTAGTAGTGCTGTATAATAGTGCCACGTCTACAAAATGCCATGGTAGGTGACAAAGTGTTTATAGAATAATAATAATAATAATAATAACTACTTTATTATAGTGAAGGACCAGTTGCTTGTCTTACACTTTACAATAGTTACGTAGATATAAACATACCTATGTATCATTAATAAAATAAAAAGATAGAATTATCCTTATTTGTGTGGCAGAGGGTTAACTGCCATCTAGATTTCAACTTCCCCCACAAATAAGTATAAAGGGACTAATTTAATGATAAAAAGATACAATTTAATATCTTAAAAAAATGGAATTCAATAATTTCTCAAAATGTAACAATGGTAAAGAAACAATTAAGAACTATTTGTGACTTTATAGGTCTACAAAGTTTTATTATTATTATTATTATTATTATTAGCACCGCGTCTTACTAACCCTTCGGGTTATACGCACTTACGCTAATGTGTAATGGTAGGGTGATTGTGAGATGAAATGAAGGACCTACAGTTTAACGTGGAATCCGAACCACGGTGGCGGCCTGGCACTCCCCACATTCACAAGATGTCTTGTCAGAGGTGAATGAAGGGTTTGAAAATCAGATAAACCTGTGCCGGGACCGAGGATTGAACCCCGGCCGCCAGCACAGAAGTCCGACACCTTACCCCTAGACCACCAGGTCGCCCTACAAAGTTTTAGTCAACATATTTTGCATCAGATGTCACATTTAAAATTATTTATTAGTAATAAATTTCTTAATTTTACTGTAAGCATTTGTCATACACAATTTATTTACATGTACTAGACATATAATAGCATTAATTTTAATTTCATACCTTATTAAAATATTGTTAATTATTTATTATGTTTTTATTGTCAATTTTTATATTCAAAAAGAAAAACTAATACCGTTTTAAAAAATAAGCAAGTGGATATTTATGTTTAAAAATTTGCGTGAAGGCACGTTATAGGTATCTTGTAACACTTTCTAAAAGGTCACTACTCATAGGGATGCGGTATTGAAAGAAAAGTATCGACACTGTACTCATTAAAAGTATCGGAAGAAAAATATCGATAACGTACTAGTATCGAAAGAAAAGTATCGATAACAGTAAGTATCTGTATAGGTTTTTTTTTTACAAGATGCTTTTTCGCTATCCAACTTCTTTAAAAAAAAACTTCCATAATAATTCACTTCTGGGAGACCCGCCTCGGTGGCGTAGTTGGCTAACGCGCTTGTCGTGTTTAGCTTGACTGCTGAGGACGGGGAGATCGAGGTTCGAATCTTGGTCGGGTGAATTGGGGGTGGTTTTTCCTAAATGGTTTTCCACTCTCCCTCCAAGCAAATGCGGGTTCACTTCCTCTAATTCAACCTTCTCAATTCCTAATCCACTAGCGTAATTAGTACTTAAAGCGTATAACCCGAACGGGTAGTAAGACGCGGTGCTAAATAAATAAAAATAAATAACTTCTGGGAGGTGCTATTTTTGACTACACACATCGTTTATATATTATATCAAGATAAATTATTAAATATTGACAAACAATAGAAGAGTGGACGGACGCCCTGCCCTGACTCATCTGCTTATCTTAAACAACCCGCACAAACTCTAATGCTTCGTCTGATTGGGGCTTCCTTGAGTTGACTGAGTTCATTGAACTATACAAGAGTGTTTTTAGTTTGTGATGACCTTGCTCATTGATAAAGGAAGGGGTGATAGACTCGTCGTCGCCACTCATGACTCACCCCGTCATGCTAGAAGATGCGTTTCTGCGTTCCGTTTTATGGCGGTGCTAATATCGAAGCAGTCAGGAGAAAATAAAAGAAAAACGAAAACAATGAACCACCTTTTTTGAACGTGTATGAGATTCGGCTCGTCTCGGTTTGACTCTGTAGTCTCGTTTTCACTTTTTCAAGATTGTTTTTCAGTTTAATTATTTTCAGTAATTTACCGAATTATTTTATCTAACTTTAATTCCCGAATTATTATATATTTAACTTTTTAATTAAATTTAATATAATATTACCGAAGCAAAATGCCACACATTTGTAGTCTTGTGATAGTGGAAGAGTGGACGCATTGGCAAAGAAAAGGACACCACAGGATTTGTGAGGTAAGCATGATTTTTTTTTATTAATCTTACGAAATTTTGAATAAGAAACATAACCAAGCTATCTTGAGAGTTATTAAGGTTAGGTATGCATGAATAGCGTAGGCCTGTTCGAGGTTAATTAACTTAAAGTAAGGTATATAAGTCATTAGAAAATGTAAATGGTATAGTCCCGTTAAAACTAATCAACATAAACCACTGATGAGTCCTCTGATTCTTGACCCTATTAACTTAAACAACGGGTCTAGTACGCCTTAACCGATCCATTTTAAGCCATTTATTTATTAAAATATAAAAAATATTGTTATCATCCGCACATTATTCCAAACATTAACGCACATAGAATCAATTTGAACCAAAAAATAAGGAAAAAAACCCCTTTTTACATTAAAAAGTTCCACTCGCCTAAGCACCTCACCTCAGCCCTGCTAGAACTATTGATCACATTACACTAAGCCCCAAACATAGTTTTTACCATCTTTATGTGGGCATAAAATCGTCTATACTGACCACAATATACTTTACTTCAAAGTAAATTTAACTTCTAATGATTAAAACTAGGTATATCCAAAACTACCAAATTGTAGACAAAATAAAACATAATATTGATGATGTCATTGAAATAACACAAGTTTATATTCATTATTAGGTATGACACTTATACAACTGAGCTTAACCTCACAATTTATTACCAGGACACTTTATAAATCCAGCTCAACCTAACCTTTCATGTGTAAATAAATTAAATTTATAATTATAGATAAAATCATTCAATGTAATAAATGGGGATGATATATATCATATAATGATGTCATTGCCATTTTAGTGCACACTGCGCAAGATCATGATTGTAACGCAAAGAATTGTGGGACGATGTCTTCCATCCAGTGCGCAGAATCGAAGGAAAGTCAAACATCATTGTCAATATTTACATTTTCAAAGTGATTTGGGCGATGTATTGTTGAGTTTTATTTATTATTATTATTATTATTATTATTATTATTATTATTATTATTAGCACCGCGTCTTACTACCCATTCGGGTTATACGCACTTACGCTAATGTGTACTGGTAGGGTGATTGTGAGATGAAATGAAGGACCTACAGTTTAACGTGGAATCCGAACCACAGTGGAGGCCTGGAATTCCCCACATTCACAAGATGGAGTTTTATTTAAATATACTGATAGTATCTTATAAAATTGTTAAAAATTTCTAAATCTTGTTGTTATTTAATTCTACATACTATAGTGTGCATAATAAAGTGAATAAAATTTCAACACATGGTACCATTTCAGTGAAAAATAGCCAAATGTAGGACAGTTAAGGCGTACTAGACTAGACAAACTACAACATCTATTAAATTTATATTTTTGATGGCATAGGCCTACACATCTCGCAATGTGTTGACAATTTTTAACAAACAAAACACACAAAAATAAAGAGAAGTAAAAAAAAAATCAGCATAAAAGAGACTATATTATTTATTAATTAGCACCGCATCTAACTACCTATACATGTTATGCTACCTAAAAGGATGATGTTAAACATTGGTTAAAGTACCTAAAAAGTAATAATAGCAAGAAACTTGAATATATGTTTACTAAAGAAGAAAAAATATAAAAGTTTAGTAATTTTTATGAGAAACACGAATACTTAATTGGCTCAGTTCCAAAGTATAATTAAATTGCTCCAGTCTCAGAAAGTCTTATATAAAGCTTTATAAAAAATAAAATTATTATAAGCCATCACAATTATAAAACCCAAGATTAGTATAAAATCACTGTTCTGTTTCATCAGAATCCATATCACAAAAGCACGGAGGGCACATTGCCATTTTATGCTCTCCACACAAGCATCTATTACATCTTGTACAAAACTCATTTCCTTTTCTGTCTTTAGTTTTATCACACAAATCACATCTTCTTCTCTTCCTGGATGATGGTAGCTCCTTTCTTTCAACTTTCTCTTCCTCTTGCATTCCCAACACTTTACTAATTGTGGTCCGTAGTTCCTTCGGAAGATGTTTGTTTTGAACCCTCTTTATCATCAATGGTTTGGTCAAGGCAAATGCTAGGTTTTTTAGAAAATTTGATCTTGCATCGTTTGAATAAGAGTCTTCACCACAGTTCCATTTGTAAAGTACAAAACTATTCACTCCAGCAATGTCTAAAATTCCGTAGAAGAAACGCATGGGCCAACGGCGACTCTTCCTTTTTGTTGTGTTATGACAAAGCTTGTCAAGGACGTCCACTCCTCCTTTTGTCAAATTATAAAATTCTATGGTCTCAGGTTTCTTAGAATTTTCGTTTATTTCCCCTGTGAAATGCATGGATGAAATCAATAGTACTTTTTTGTGTTTTTTTGGTGTGTGGGAAATCAGCATTTTATTGTGTTGATATAAAAAACAATAAGACATTTCTGCCGCACCTGACAACATTGATGGTGGTATTTGTGGTTTATTCTTCCGTAGAGTTCCTACAAAGGTAAGTTTTCTCTTGCTCAATTTTTCAGTCAACTCATAAGAAGAAAACCAGTTGTCTGATGTCACATTTCTGTTGCTTCCATAAAGTGGTTTAGTGAGCTGTAGTACGTATTGAGTAGGCAAAGATAGGTCACCTTTTTTCTTCTCACATTCTTTCCCTACATATGGTATGCCTCCCATAAAATAAAAAGTTCTGGCGTCACACAATGAGATAATTTTTAGCCCATATTTATCAGGCTTCTTTGGAATGTACATCTTAAAGGGGCATCTACCCGGAAGCTAAGAAGTGTCTTGTCAACTGTGAGATACTCTGATGGAGTGTAGAACTCTGCACATTTATTTTCAAATACATTCCACATTTCACGAAAAGCAGCAAACTTGTCACTAGACTTGTGAATTTCTCTTGTATCTTTATCATCAAACCGAAGGTTCGTGAGGAGAAAATCAAATCTTTTTTTTGTCATTGAACTTCGAAAAATGGGGGGGCCAAATATGGGGTGAAACATATCATCAGGGTTTAAGCCTAAATTTTTCAAAAAAGCACTCATATATAACACTCCAATTAAAGCTCTGATCTCCATGGCGTTAGTAGGAGATATGAACCATTGCACTGAATTGTACCTAATTTTTGCTCTTTCAATTTCTTGGTTTGTATGGCACACTATTTTGTCTAGCATTTCATCTGTGAAAAATAACAAAAATAGCTTTAACTCATCTGTTATCCCTCGCGCCTCGCCCTTAGGCCCCGGAAGATGAATGACTATGTTTGCAGAAGGTGCCTTTGAAAATTTTGAAAATAAAGGTTTATCTGTCCATATTGTATCATTATCTTTCCCGAGCACGAAATTTCTGTCACCATCTAGGTCAACCGGGTTTAATCCTATTGCTTCATGAATGTCCGTTACCTTTTCTGAATCAAAAATATCATCTACATTGTTGTCATTATGTAAAATATCGTCATTCGTTTCTGAGCACGTTTCATCAAGATGATCATCCAATTCATTGTCAGATTCTTCTTGTAGACGTTGTAATTCTCGCAAAATTTCCTCGGGAGTGGAAAAAAAATGTATTTCCCTCCATCACTTTAGTACTGAAAAAAAAAACCTGTCAAAATCGTAAAAAAATCTATAACATTAACAGTAAGATGGGTCGTATCCAACCCGGGAGATCGCGAGCGCGTATGTAAATGAATATAGAATGGACATACCTCTTACCTTGGACACCATAAAGCTAGGAGGCCTAGAGAACAACTGGGAGAAAGAATAACTTTGGCCCCGTGACCTTGAGATAAACAGCACATGCGCACTACGAAGAAAACTGCGGTCTGGGTCGCATCCGACCCGGACCTTACCGTTTGAGGGTTAATTACAATACAATTAATTTATTTCTAGACTTTCTTTGTGTAGATGATTTCATCTTCAAATGTATGGCTCAACACGATTAAAAGGGGCATATAGGCCTATGCAAAAAATTGTTTAGTATTTTAATAACCTACAATATGGACAAATATTGTAATTTTTTATACAAATAAAATATGGAATTCATCGGGAATTAAAATACACCCCTTGTACTATTTTAATATAATACTCTATATTAATCTGCACACATTTCTTCAACTTTAAAGTGCCATTTTGAAGACCACTTTGAGGCACATAAAGCTGATTGACTGTGAAAGCTTCAACAAGATGCCATGCCAACAATTTTTTTAACACATTTTATCCGTGGGCAAAAAAGTACATCAACCAAGGTAGACTTAACATACATTTAAATGTATAGGAAATATTTTAGGTCTAACTAAACCCATGCTACTGATGTCTTAGTGTAGATTCCTGGTGTTTACTAATTATTATTTAATGGTTTTGTGTTAAAAGCAGTTTCTTACATCACATATGCCTATCACTATTAAAAAAACGCAATTAATCACAGTAATCATAGCAATGATCTTACAAAATCCCTCATAGGCCTCCTCCTTTAAGATGAAAACAGTATTAAAAAATTATAAATTAATTTATACTAAGTGATTGCTTACAAAATTGGCCACAAACCAGGCTATGATCATCTTTCTCTTTCTAATGTTATTTTAAAATAAATTAGGATGTCATAAAATGGGCCTAAATACATTTTAGAATAATTCAGTCTATAGCTATTTGTAAGAAAAATAATTTGAAATCAAGTAGTTTATCATGTTTTAATTAAATTTTTTTATCAAAGGTTTAATAAAATGATTTTATGCCATCCATTATATTGGTTTAACATTGGTGTGATGCGGGAGTAGAAATTTGTAACATCAAAAACACATTTTTAAAACTTGCTTCCAATCCTGCAGCTCATTTAAGGATAAAAGATTCTTCAATGGGTTGTTCATAAAATAGGCCCTATGGCTTGAATATTTGCCTATAAACATTTTCAAGTTCAATGTAAAAGCCAGTAGCGAAGTGTCAGGGTAGGCAGGGTAAGCTTGCCCATCACAAAAAATTTTGAAATAAGATAGAAAATGTCCCTTTAGCAAAGGGATGTTTTCTTTTCTTTGGTCTTTACATAAAACAAATGTAAAATTAAAATTGTTATTTTTTTAATGCGTACTGACATGGAAACAAATGTGTCGGTTTGATAAGCTGAGGCTGTTCCCCCTAACGCGTCTAGCGACTAGGGCATGAGGGCAGCAACGAGGGTAATGTGTGCCCAGGACTTCTCATAGCCAGTTAAAGTTGAGTGAAGAAAGCCCACCAAGGGAAAGAGGTAAAATGTGGGAAGTATTCAATGCACAAAAATGTGACATCTTTTTTCGGTCTTCTTTAGTAGAATTAGTCACACTCATTTAAAAACAAATAGAGTAATAGTTCGGCATTATTGCCTTTATCATAAAATAGAGGAAGTAAAGAAGAAAAAAAAACTACTCCATTTTTAAACAGAACAAACTGTTAAAATAGAAGAAAGGTATATGTCACATTTGTGTATTGGATACTTACCACATTTTTTCCTCTTTCCTTAGGTGGGCTTTCTCCACTAAATTTTCACTTAGTTTATCTTTATTTTTTCAATTTACATTATAACAATTATTTAGCCATTAGGCCTCCTCAATGTCAAACATTATAATATATCAGTATTATTTTTCTTAGCATTGCGTCCTAGTACCCATTCAGGTTATACTCCCATGTACTATTTACGCTAATGGGCTAGGGATGAGTTAGGAGTAATTTAGAGGAAGTGCACCCGAATTTGTGTCAAGAGAGAAAGTGGGAAATTAATAAGGAAAAACCACCATCAATGCACCTGATTGGGATCGAACCTCAATCTCCCCGTCCTCAACAATCTTTAATAACACGAGACTAGCGGGTTAGACCAAATGGTACTGTAGAAAAAAAAATGGGAGACGCTATATACATCAACAATCACTCTTTTGATTCACTTGGATTTTGTTACTTTAAATAATGCTACTGAGGCTTTGTCTTTTGAACAAAAAAGTGCATCTAAAATAAATATTGATAGAAAACAAAGTATAAATAAAATATATAAAATATATATGTATTATTATTATTATTATTATTATTATTATTATTATTATTATTATTATTATTATTATTATAGTATTAGTGGTGGTGGTCTGTCACTGCTTCATCAAAATCCCATTTTCAACATTGTCAAGATGTGTGCCCTTTTATGAGTGTTTACCCAATAATTATTATCATGCTTTGCCACTGGTAAAAACTATTATTTAGCAGTAAAATAATCTCTTACCACCTAATACAAGTCAGCCATTCATTCATAATGTGACTTGCTGAGGCTGTGAAAGCTAATTTTAAAATATGTGTTTATTAATATTTTATCTAAACAATTTCTTCTCCAGCAGGCAAGACTGTAGCCATCAAACATTTCAGGGGTGGTTTGGGAGAAACATTCTCCAAATGATGGAGACTAGAAAAAATATATATAGTTAATAAACACCTTTAAAATATATCTGTAGTGATTTTACCGTTACAGTCAGGAGTGGGGGTCCTCCCTCATCTTTAACTATTTGATCCACCCAGCTTTGTTGCTTGACCACTAAACAGAATAAAGCTATGTTTATTTTGTTCCTAACTTTTGGGGGTAGGGGGTTGAACTCCCCCCCCCCCAAATAAACCTCGGTATGGCCTTGTTAACAGGTAAATATGACTAAGCCTACTTCTTTAAACCATGATTTACAACTGTAGAAGTGTTTATGTAGGCCTAATTTGTTGTTATTTTACAGGTTATCAACTTTCCCTCCAGCTACAACTGTCAGAACCAAGTCAACCCCCTTGAATGGAATTTATACGTATGGAATATTGGTATCATCAGGCATTGGATTAGAAAGATATTAGTCGGTTTTTTCAAGGAAATTATTTGTGCCCTATGTATTGTATACTTAATTTTTATATTGTTGCAATGAACACATACAATTTGAAAGTAATTGATTAATAAGCTTAATTTTTCAGTTTTTTTTTATTCGTATGCAAACACTTAGGGAAAATATTGAAATTGTAAAAAATATTCCCACAAAAATATTTTTTTTTGTAAGAACTTAAAAAATGCTTCAACGATTTGGTTGCTATGTTTGATGCAACTGTATATGTTTTCTGGAAGCTCAGCAAAGCATAGACACAATTTTGTGAAAATACCCATTGCCACTATTTGCAGGATAATATTGTGTCACAGTGCCTGTATTTGTACAATTTTGTCCTATTAATTTATACTTATATACTTTTTTGACATTGTGTTAGCTGACTGAAATAATGTGTTTAGTCAAATTTTTGAATTAGTTTATATGATAATTAGTCAAATCTATTGTTTGACACAGTAGCAGCCAAATATTTTATTTGAATGTTAAAATGGTGTAGAGGTGTTGGGTTGATAACCTGTAAAATAACAAAAAATTAGGCCTACATCAACACTTTTACAGCTGTAAATCATGGTTTAAAGAAGTAGGGTTAGTCATATTTCATATTTACCTGTTAACAAGTCCATACCCAGGTTTTTTTTTTTTGGGGGGGGGGGGAATACAACAGATCTTATAATTTTAGAGTTACTAACCTAAACTCGGCCTGGTTAGCAGGCTTGACCTGTAATTAAGAAATTTCTCATAGAGAGCTTACATGAAAAGTGGTATGAGGACGGACTGTCCATTAAAATAGCAGATGGCTATCAATCAGGGGTAAACCATTAAATTGTACTATGGCCGGTCCTTTCTTAGTGGGTACTGCCAGAACATTCAATAGTACATTTATGTCATAACCCACAGCATGGGCTAAACATCAAGTTTAGTAAACACCAACATTAACTACTAAAACAGATAAGGTACCAATACAGGGTTCCTACGCTCTGGAAAGTCAGGGAAAAAAATAATAGTCAGGGAAAGTCAGGGAAGCTTTAAAAAGGTCAGGGAAAGTCAGGGAAATGACAATTCATGTCTTCATGTCACACTTAGAAAAAACAAAGAAAATATTTTTTCTATTTACTGCGTCATAAGCCACTGCCCCAATGAAGAAAGCTGAGGGGCACTTACCATGCTCAAACTTGTCCTAACACAAGTTTTGGTAGCATTTTATTTCAGAATGTGAACGCAGAGGTCTCCTAGCCTGCACATGACAATTCTTTTAACTTTAGTGATCACTTGTTTTTGTTCTTGTTCAAGGTTTGTCATCGTTATAGTTTGATACAGTGCACCAGGACTTAGACTACACCAGCAATGTCTAACAAAAAAAACCGTTTCTAACCAGCTCTGGCTAAGCCCAGACCATTTTCCTGAATTCTCATACTGGATAAGTGGTGTTGAAAGTAATAAGCTGCAGGCATTTTGTAAAGTGTGCAAAAAAATTATAAACTTAAGTAATATGGGAAAGCAAGCATTAGCTTCCATGCAAAAGGACCAACTCATATCAAAACTCTTGAAACTTTGACAAATCAACGCTCTCTGTTGACTTTTTTTTCAAAAAAGTCAAGTGATTCAGGTTCATCGAGCTCCCCAGTTTCAAGAGAATCTCTGGCACACAAAGACATTCTACCTAGTGATGATTCTGCTGGTTGCTCGAAGAGTTTTTCTGTTTCATCGAAAATCGTAACGTCGCAGAAGGAAGCTGTTGCTAAAAGTGAAATTAGTGTAGTGCCTCAAAGAAACCATAACACTTTTGTTATAAAAGATGATATAACTAAGGCGGAAGTCATTTGGGCTATGCAAGTTGTTGACAAAAAAATGTCTTTCAATTCGTGCAATAATTTAAGTACAATTTTTCAATTGATGTTTCCCGAGTGTTCCATTGCCAATGCCTTTACCCTTGGTGGAGACAAGGCTGCATACTTCATTGTGCATGGCTTGGCTCCATTCTTTCATAATAATTTACTGGACCGCCTAAAATCATGTAACAACTTTGTAATTTGTTTTGATGAGTCATTGAATAAAGTTATTCAAAGAGGACAGATGGACATTGTAATTAGATTCTGGGACAAGGAAAATCATAAAGTCATCAGTCGTTACTTAAACAGTGTGTTTTTCGATAGGAGCACTGCTGAAGAATTACTGAAGCATTTTCTGGATGGTATTTCTCCTCTTCCACTCTCTAAGTTGATACAAGTGTCAATGGATGGCCCAAATGTCAATTTAAAGTTTATAACACTTCTTCAGGAACACCTCAAATCTGTAACAGACAATGAAGTATGTAGTTTGCTAAATCTGGGAACATGTGGGCTTCATGTTGTTCATGGTTCCTTGAGAACAGGAGTAGAGTCTGTTGATTGGGATATAAGTAGCTTATTACGTCACATGTACTACCTGTTCACTGACTCTCCAGCTCGTCGAGCATTGTTCACCAGTTGACAGGGTGTACAACTTTTCCATTGAAGTTCTGTGGTGTGCGTTGGTTAGAGAATGCGAAGTGCTTTCAAAGGGCATTACAAATTTGGGACCATGTTATTAAGTTTCTCAAAGAAGCATAACTTCCTAAAACAAAACCTGTAGAGACACTGAAAAGAGCAGCCTGTGATCCATTCCTAAAGTGTAAACTAGCGTTCTGCAAGACAATTGCAGATGAATGTCAGCCTTTCCTGCAACGGTTCCAGACATCCAAACCAATGACTCCATATCTTTTTGAAGCTGTAGAGAAACTTCTAAGATACCTTATGAATCGTTGTGTGAAACCTGATCTTATGAAGTGCACGGGTCCAAAGTTACTGTCTATTGACACAAAAAAATCAGAAAATTTGATCCTTAGCAAAAATATTGATATAGGATTTGCAACAAAACGTTTGTTAGGAGAAACTGCGATCACAGTAACAGAAAGACAAAAATTAGAATTTATACATGAGTGCCGCAGTATGTTAACCACCATGATTGCAAAACTACAAGAAAAAAGTCCCTTAAAACAGAAAGCTGTGAGAGGTTTGTCTTCATTGGATCCTTGTGTTATTCAACATTCACCTCAACTGGCCCAGAAGAGATTTTCTTTTCTTTTGGAGGAACTCAACCATGCCAACATCATAAATGATGTTCTGGCTGAAAATGCCAAGAAAGAATACTTGCATTTTTGCAACCTCAAAAAATCTGAGCTTCAAGAAATATTTCGTCCTTGTGATCAGTTTAGTGATGAAGTAGGACTTGACACTATTTATGGTAGCTTTCTAATAGGAGAAGCAAACTACAAACATCTTTGGGAAGTAATAAAGATTTGCCTTGTCTTGTCGCATGGGAATGCAACTGTTGAAGGTGGTTTTTCAGTCAATAAATCTTTACTGGTTGAAAACATGCATGAAAAGACAGTCATTGCACAGCGTCACATTCATGATGAGATACAAGAAGCAGGAGGGATTAAAAATATACACATTAGCAAAAAGATGTTGGATTACGTGAGAGGTGCTCGGAAACGCTATCATGAATACTTAGAGATGAAGAAGCAAGAAAAAAGTGAAAAAGACAAGAAGAAGGCAGAAAAGAGGAAATTAGATATACAAGTTAAAGATTTAGAAGGAGAAAGAAAAAAATTAATGATGGCAACTGAAGAGAAACGAGAAGCAATAGACGTGGAGTTGCAAGAACTGAAGAAGAAGCAAGCTTCACTTTATTAAATATAACATAGTTTCTTATTGTATGACTATAGTGATAATTTTAATAAAAATAAAATTGACTTGAGACATGAATAATATGAAAGCAGACAGAGTTCCTGTTGTAAGCTATTCAGTTCAGGAAATGTACAGTTTAGGTAAAATAAAACTGTAATGATACCAAACTCTTTAGTATGTTCTTAGTGGCCTGTTATTTAATACGTATTTCTGCACATGATACCAAAGGGAATCAAGTTTGTTACAAATTTTTGATAGGGATTATTTTTCCATCATTTTCCCTCAACTGATTGGCAAGATGTCTGCTTTCTTATTCTTCCATGAGAGGTGAGGCAAGGTCGGCTGTAAGGGGGGAGGAGGCCGAAATAAATTTATTTAAATTAATATTTTCACGTGTATAGTACCGTAAAGTTATAATGGAAATTTTATGAGAAATTGGTCAGGGAACTTGGGAAAATAGTCAGGGAAAGTCAGGGAAAAGTCAGGGAGAATATTTTTACAAATACTGTAGGAACCCTGCAATAAGGGGCCAAAGAAACTACTATCCGTGCACAACACTGTACATAACTAGTCGTGTTCTGCACTTTGCGCACCCAAAATAGTAACACAGAATAAGAGAAGCCAACTAGAATTCTGTGAGATACTGACCTAACTAGGTCCTCAAATAAAGGTTTTAGACCACTTGCTTGTAGCCATACAAAAATTCCAACACGTGAGCATGACGTCCACAGCGTCATGGAATATTGTGAAGTCTTATGGACTTAATACTGAATAATGAACATGTGGAGAAGAGGAAGCTTAAGGTAAGCTCCTAATAAAGAATAGTCATATGGAATAACTCAACAAGTTTGAAGGACTTGGAAACATAATTGCCGTTTCGACAAATTAAAGTTATTCCGAAGGACATAGAAAGAAAACATAGTCATATGGATTAACTCAACAAATCTGAAGGACTTGGAAATTTGCTGAATACTTGGATCAATAAAGAAGATTCCCTCGGCGTCGAGGTGGTGACACCCACGACTCAACCATCATGGCCAGCAGTATCTTCTTCAGGAACTGGAGCAGACGTTCCTCCTTCAAGGATATCTAATGATGAACTACAACCCTGTGAGCCTAGAAAAACAGGCCATGTAAAAAAGGAAGGGGGGGGGGGGGGGGGTGGAACTGGGACTAGTGGAGAAAAAGTTGCCACGGAAATCCAATAGGGCAGCCGCGCTCAGGTTTGCAGCAACGAACCAACGACAGTCAGGTCTTTCTTCAATGTTGAGTTCATTGGGTTAGATGTCCATTGAAACTGCCACGCCTTCGCTTCCACCATACTTGCAGAACAGTTAGTAAAAGCATGGTGAGCATATCCGGGAACATCCACATGTAAGTAGAACACAAATTATGATATTGCAAAATATATCAGTTTTAATTCTCTTCTTCGGATTCCTTTATTTTAGTTTAGCATTCTGTGCAGATGACAGTTTGTAGATGTCATTTTGATTTGGGTGACATGCTACAAATCTATCGTCTAGGGCCAGCCTTGGATCATTTTAGAGATTAGTTATGTAAATAACTGTAAATTACATATTACCTCATTAATTAATTAGTTAGCTTTAATAAAACAATACAAGAATGTAAATGAATCCAAACAGGTAATACTTATTTCACTTTTAACACAGATCAGAAAGAATTGATAATTTTAACATTTGAATAGAAAGTAAAATTTGTAAACAAAGTAAAGGTTGTTTTTTAAACCACAATTTCAAATTTTATTTTAGTCTTAACTGTATCTACCCTAGTGCATATAAATAACCTACAAGTGTGCACAATGTATATATCACATGCAGCTTATGTATGTATTTATCAGTGACAGATCATGATTTGTTTTAATGGGAGGAGACAAAATGTAAAATATAACTAACAATGAAAATATAAACTCACCTGTTATTTATATTTTGTAATGGAAGTACATCCTCCTTTCCTTAATATCTGAAAATGTGTCAATCACTGTGTTGTCAACATCAGAAATTGAAGTAATACATTTATTTTCGACCGAAAGAACTGCTAAGGTATTTAGTCTTATTTTCCATAATTGTACTCCCTAAGAAAGTCTTAATCCATTTTAGGGTAGACAAACACCTTTCATATTCACTTGTTGACATAATGGAGTGTGAATAATGTCCAAAAGCACAAAACTTTCAGATAAAATTACACCTGTACTATTTTGTGAAATAAACACTAATAAAGAATCATGCGCACTCTAACTTCTTTCATTCGCAACGACTCGAACATACTGAAGGGAACACGTCAACATGTGCCTGGCTTAGGTTTGCGTACATCATTTATCAAAGCTTTCCCGCTACTTCCCCAATGGCGTCATGAGCTTGGGGCAAATTCAATGATGCTTTGATCTGCCAGAATTTTATTTGAAGGTTTTCGCTCAGCAATTTTAAATGTCATAATTTTAATAAAAACTAGAAAAAGTTATTTTGATTTTAAAATTTCTCTTGTCTAATAACTTATATATTAAAACTTATAATTGATTGGATGTATGTGCTTTTTGGGTGGGAGGGTACGTGCCCTTGTGCTCTTTATGACAAGCCACCACTGGTATTTATGTATAGTACTCAACCTGAAGGTTCGTTAGATCCTCAACAGCTACACACGTCAGCTGTTAAAGAAAGCCTAGGCAGCATTGAAGGGGTGAACTAGGCAAATGAGTAAAGTTGCTCCCCGTTGCATGCAGCGGTTAATCCTCAATTTGTGAGATAGTGTATTCATTACCACTTCAACATGTAATGATTTTATTTATAGTGTATGCTTTTAATTTTGAATGTCTGGCATAGAGGTATAGACTTAAACTTAACAATATAACTAACTTTGTACATTGTACACATTTATATTCATTGAAAGCATTTTTCTCCATTGTAACAGGTGTTTCAAATTCAATAAAATATGTGTTCTTTTATAAAAACCAGGAACTACTTTGCTGAGGTTGTTTATTTGTTTCATTAACTTCAAATTCATATATTTAATATAATACTGAAATTATATGAGAAAATACCTAGTGAGAAAATTTCTAAAACAAATTTAATATTTTAAGGAGAGGTTTAGTTTCATATTAATTTTTTGTGAGCTTTATTATTTTTTTCTAATGCACACATCTATTAATAAGAATTACACTGCTCCTCTAGAAATGGATAAATTTGCCAGTATTGTCTTATCTTATTTGATGGCGACGAGGCAGTGGTCCAAATTTTGTACAGATATACCGAGATCAGACTTTTACTAAATAGTTAGTTTAAACCACTATCCACATACATGCAGATACACTTCCTCCAACTTATACCTTGCTGATATCGACTTTGACAGTAAGGCCTATAAATATATGAATAGCTTGAAGGAGCAAAATATGTGTAGAAAGATTACTAAGTATAACAAATGTCTATGATATACATCTATACTATATAATATTATAAAGAGGAAAGATTTGATTTTTTGTTTTTTTGTTTGTAATGGATAAACTCAAAAACTACTGGACCGATTTTAAAAATTCTTTCACCAATATAAAGCTACATTATCAGCGAGTAACATAGGCTATATTTTATTTTGAAAATTTAATTTATTCCTCATAAAAATGTCGATAGTATATTATATAGATGTTGGAAAAAAAAAGTGGTTGAAGGGAAAGTGGGGTTGGTGAAGGGGGCGGGAGGTAGGGGTGAGGAAAGAGGAATGAGATAAAAATAGGAGGGAGGATAAAAAGAGGGAGGGGGTTATACAACGATGGTAGGAATGTATTTTCAAAAAAAAAAAAGTAAAAAAGTTTTGTTTTTATATTGACATGATGGATGATTTGAAGCTTTGTTTCACAGGATTCTTTACAATATTTTTTTATGGGGAAGGGGGCTAGTATTAAAATATAACTCTTTTTTTTAGTACATTGGCTTCAACTTTATTGTAAAAGATGTGTTTATCCGGGGGAGGGGGAACTACTCGAAATAACTTTTAAAATAGTTTAATTTAACCCCTTAACGTACTTTGCTGAGTAGTACTCATCATAGCATGGTATGCAACACCAATACAATGACGAGCAAGGCACTCACTTGGTGTTCTTGCTTATATCACATAGACTGCAGGAGCAGTATGAATAAAACTTGTCTCTTCTAGTCAATATATTTCAAGTTAAGATTTTTTTTCTATAATTATTAGGTGCCTACTTTAGCTGCAGAGAAGATATAAAATTACTTTGATTAGTAGATGATTTGTTTGTGAAGTTTTGCGGGACTCAACGCTACTATGTTCAGGTTTACCAGTGTCCTAAAGTCAAATAAATCTTAGATTGAAGGTGTGTCTAACCATAAAAATGTTAGGTAATAAATTAAATACAAAACATTTTTTGGTGAAAAGTAATGGCCGGGGAATATACCCCCCCCTCCCTCCAAAGTTTAATTCTTCAATAAAACAACTATCGAAAGTGTGTCCATCCCAAACAATTTTAATGAATTATACCATCTCCATAATTTTTAGGTGAGTTGTGTCTGGGAAGACATAAGCCCCCCAACATTTAGATTTTCTCAGACAACACTTTTCTATGGAAAGTGTGTTCATACCTAATAATTTTAGCGAAGAAATCTCATCTATATCCTTTTTTTAGATGAGTAGTTGTGCCTGGGGGGCATACAAAATTGAAAAAATCTATCTCGCCAAAAACATTTCAGAATTACGGTTGACCCATTTAATGAATACCGGTGAAGAAACTACCTTTCTATCCTCAATGGATTGTAAAATACATAAATATCCATTTGGAGAGGGGGCAAAAGCCCCTTATAAAAATTACATCATGTGAGAATTTTAAGGGACTGTCCCACAATAATAATGGTGCAAACTGACCATTTATATGACCTTCCATTTGGGCAGGTGAGAGCAATATCTCTTTTCCTTATTTTACACCCCCCCTGCCCCCCTTTCCCATTTTGGTCACAAAGCTAGAGCTCGGGGATAAAAGAGGAAGGGGTGTTCCCTGAAAAAATAAAGTCGTTAAATCTATATAATCCCTTTCCCAAACATCCTCCCCACACAAATAAGGTCCCCCGCTGTTGCTTATATTATTTCACAAGTTACATACAGTTTATTTGATTGCTTAATTTAATTAAAAACAAAAACTAATACATTTTGGTACATGAAACATGTAGTAATATACCAATATTTATTATTATGCAACTAATACATAATAGGTCATTTTAATCATGATAGTATTTAGCTTTAATAACAACTAATATTGCCTTAACATAATTTTGGAAGACCTCTTAGATTTGAATTTCCGCCAAAATTTGTCATGCTTAGTTGGTAATTACTGAAAGTTGTGCAATTTTTATGGACTTTCAATTTAATAGTCATATATTTTAAGCTTTTATGATTACATAAGTATTCGTCATATAATTTATTTAGTTCTAAATACATGCAAAATTAACGTGTAAAATTCAGTTTTCTCTATAAGAAAAGCATTGTAGGCTCTGACGTCATACCCTCACAATGGCATACTGCGAGTACTCATATCTAGGTTATTCTACATCAGGCATCAGACTGTATTGATACACACTGATGTAAAACAGCTATGAATTATAATGAGCTAAAAGAGATTAAATGGCTAGAGTTGCTTTATATGCAGAAAATGAGTGAGAATAGATAAAGATTGCCATTTGTTATTCCTCCACAGTCCACCCTGGTAAACATTTAATCCCAGCATGGGTGAAGATAACAAACAAGTTGTTTCTTTCGATACTGATTCGATACCAGAATGTGAATACTAATACCAGTAAAGGTATTGTAAAAAAAGTATTGAGTAAAAAAATACTAGTATCGAAAAGAAAACACAAATATTAGTAAAGTATTGATACTTTTTTAACATCTCTAGTCACTCCTTGCCACTGTTGACTATAACTTGCTTTGGTTGGTGAAATTACTTACTCTATGGCATTAGGAGCTCTAAAGTACATTGCTGCACCTACTAAATTATGCCACCTAGCTCAATAAAAGAATAAAAAAGTAATATTTTCCTTTCATTGTCAATCTAATATGCAATCGTACTCATGAATGCTAAACTACATGCATGGCTACCACAAGGCATTTCAAACATGAACACAGAGGCTCCGTCTGCTGTGTGTACTGGAGTTTAATTGGCTAGAGCTTCTCCAAGCATTCTAATTGGCTGATACAAAGGCCATATATGCTCTAGTTTAGTCCACTCAACACATAATGTCGGAATCACGATCAGCCTAATGTTCCCTTAACATAACGTTCACTTAAGGTTCACCTAAGCTAAAGAAATTGTTGTGTGATCAGGATTCCTTTAACTTAATGTAACAACTCGAACAAAACACAAACAAAGGATTTGAACTTTTTGAAGACAAATTGTTCACTAAAATTAAACCTAAGCATTTAGGGCTGATAAGGTTAAAAATACTTGCAACAGCAGCTTTACTGGATGTATAAAACAGTGTAACAAGAGGCTACAACATTTTAGAATTTGTGAGACGCGGATAAACTATACTGGGGATGTCACCTGCATTCCATAAACAAATAGATTAAATACCTACTAAATAGCCTCGTTGACATGGCTTGCAAAATGTTTGGCTGTCTAAAATACGTCATCTCTTCACTTAAGGTTCACATAACGTGAAGGTTCTCCCTGAACAACTCTTTAAGTTAAGCATTGTGATGGCCTCCATTTAGAAACAACACTAGAAACTTTACTTTGAGTTATGTTACATTATGTGAAAGTTAAGTGAAGGGTAAGTTGATCGAGATCCCAATATAATGGAAGTTCAATGTAAATCAACTGTATGCATTGTGCAGTATTCAATATGTTCGATGAACCTCATAATTTAAATTAATGTATTTCATCTTCTCGCACATTATGTGCTATGCACTATTCTATATTAGTTATAACTTATGAGCTGTGCCTGATTATAAGCCCAAATCTAGCCTCGCCTCTACCTCTTAAATGGAGTGTACTTCCATCCCCCAAATCATATTTGGGGGCTACATCACATGATAGTAACTTGTAAATGACCAAACCTTTGGCCCAGGGGTGGCCTGGTAGCTTCCAAGTGACCCGGGACTATATCTATATGAATATATGATGTCCCCCAACATGCATTCATAAATACCACTGGAATTATATTTTAGTGTCAGCTGAAGTGGAGTCGAAGTTTTATTATTATTATCATTATTATCATCATCATTATTATTACTATTATTTAGCCATTTCTGTTTATCTTATTTTCTCGTGTATATATATGTATTTGTACGGTACTTGTGTACTTTTTAGTGCTGGCCTGTTATAGGTCTTACGACTGTTGGCCAGCACTATAATAAAGGAAATTGAAATTATTATTATTATTTTTAAATTTAATCACGAGGCCATTTCAGCTAAATTATCAATGATCACGTCACTATTCATTCAACTTAAAACATAAGCTTGTAATAATTTCTATTAATGTGATCAAAAATGCTTCAAATTGTTATACAGTAGCTGGGAGACTATGTTTTAATTATTGAAGTTTGTAAAATAATCTTACACCCTCTACTTGTGTAAATTATAGCTTGTAACAATCAGTAGATATTCACTAAGCAAATACTTACATAAACCACACCAAGAAACATCAAAGGGGATGGCTTTACATTTAAGGCCATTGTATATATTCATTAAAGATGTATTCTGGAAACGCTCAGACTTAGTCTATTAAAAACTATCATTTATACTGTAACTTAATGGATAGCTTTATTTTAGCTTGAAATAGCTGCAGCAGCCCAAATCAAACCTGCCCACTAAAAGGGTATATTCCGGCAGCTCAGTCTGCCCCTGCTTGGGTCTACTTGAAAGGAGTGCATTAGCGCTATTGCACTGTCTGGTTTGTTGAAGATTGCCGAGGATGCTTTTGACGATAATATTGTTCCTGGAGTCAGCCATCCACCTCACAACCTCTCAGCCAGCCTCACCCTGCCCTTCAGTGTTTCAATATCAGTTGGATGAGAAAGGGATTTGGTGGGGGATGGTGCTCGTCACCCCAGTCCCCTCTAATGTACTGCTCAAAGTCAGTGTTGAGATGTTTGTCCATGCCAGCCTTCCCTCCGTAAGTTGTAGTATTTATTTAAGCAACACAAAAATAAACACTGATATAAATTATTTGTACGTGATAATATTTTTATAAAAGAGTTTCTTGTAACTTAAGTAAAAATAATATTTATATATTACATCCACTTAGGTGATCACAAGGTCTAAGGCGTCACTCTTGAAATAAACTGGACTACCGACGATGGGGAGATCGGGGTTCAAGTCCCATTCATGTGTAGTGGGAGTGTTTTTACTTTTATTTCCTAAGTGGTTTTCCACTCTCCCTCCAATTATATTCGCCTACATTTCCTTTTAAATATATACCTTCCTCATTTCTAGCCCATTAATTAGTGTAAATATGCGGATATCCTGAACGGGTACTAAGACGCCTGTGGACAATTTTTTTAAATTATTCAAAATAAACAACTTTTTCAACATTGATAAAACCTTCCTTTCATTAGCTGCTTTATTTGGTTTGTTAATAATAAAAATAAAATTAATATGTCTACAATAGATGTTTGGTATTTAAAAATATTTAAATTAAATTTTGAAAGATTTCCCACATAAAACTTTTTTCACGCAACCCTTTAATTATTGCAAAAAATGTATTAATGTTTGTATCTTACAGAAATATGCCGGCAAATTACTTCTGAAGGATGGCAAAGAGAAAGTAGCAGAAAGAATTGTGAGAGGTGACAGTCAACCAATAGTCTATCAGATCTTGTTTCCGACACAGAATCCACTCCCAGTGATCAACAAGATCACAGCCAACGAAAAGAGAATTTGTATTGGTTCGCAAGGTTAGACCCGTTGGAGAAATAATTTGAAAAATGTTGTTGAAAGTTAGTTTATTTCATTTTTAATAAAAAAATTTACCAATGACTTAGCTTAAAGACTAGTAAATACTGGAAGATAATCACAGATACAAGCCACCCACCGATGTTTTCCTGGAATATCACCCAAATATCCGACAGTAAAAAATCAAAGAAAGCTGCCAGTGTCTTCACTGTCTGTCTCTCACCTCCAATGGGAAACATCGCGTGGTGTGGACCCACACACAAGCATCGGCAGGTAACTTTTAAATGTTATTTAGTTGATTTCCATTCATCGTCTTAATCAAAAGCTTGTATACGAATAACCAGCTGCTAGGTACCGAAGAGCAACAGCTAGCCACACTGAAGAAGAAACTGAGGCTCGAAGATTAGTATCTTGATTTGTAATCTTGGGTGCTACCAAACAAAGTAGCTCCTTGAAATCCGAGTATGAGCACCCATCATTCAACAATAGCTCTAACAAAAAGAAAGTCACCTTCTATCCTTGTATTAAAAATTGTCTTTTTCCCTTTTGGTGACATTTAATTATGATAAAAGTCGCAGCAACACGCGCAGCGATGTGTGGATCCATCGGAAACGGAGAGGGTTCTGATGAGATGCTGTTGCTTGGTGTGAACACACATCATCAGTGGAGACTTGTGTCCGGACACAAGTTGGTGCATGCGCAGGCGATGTTGCCGAGTTGCTGAATACTTGTATCTGGCGATTATCGCTCGGTGTGTACTAGCTATAAAGAGAGTGGTAAGCTGAAGAGAGTAAAATTAAATAAAGCTACATTTTTTGGAATATTATACATATTATTAACTTGCAGGTAAAATTTTCCTAATTATTGATTCCTCTTTTAGAATAATTAACTCTTCCCACAAGGCTTCAGCCTCATAACACATGGCGTTTATCCCTGTGAGGCTCATTCGAATGCTTCAATCCCATGGCTCAGTTAACTATTTGACCTATATAGCACAACTGATTCCTTTATTACTTTCACTCATTTGAATACTTGAATCCCGTAGCTCAGTTAATTCTTTCACTCATGTAGCCCAACTGATTCCTTCTTCCTGGGGCTTAATTGATTTCTTATTCTATTTAGCTCATTACTTCAACCCCATAACTCTGTAGCTCTGTCACTTCTGTAGCACAACTGATTCCTTCATTCAAGTATCTTAATTAATCCCTTAATTCCTTTAGCTCATTTTAATACTTAAATCTCGGCTAACTGCTAATTTTTTCGCTCCTGTAGACAAATTGATTTTTCTATTCCTATAGCTCATCTCATTTCTTCATCTTAATAGATATTTTTTATTCTTCATTCCCTGAGCTTAGTTCTTTCACTTATCTAGCACATCTTATTCCTCCCCTCATATGTCTCAAGTAATATACTCACTTGCACCTGGAGGTGCAAGCTATGGTGCTATAACTTGGTCATCATTGCTAAGTAATGCATAATAAACGGTCCTGTAATTTTTTGGTTTATTTGATTCGTGTTCTGCATTTAACACATTTTTTTAGTTTTACATCTACCAATACAATGTAATACAATTTTAATATGAATATAAGGTTTATAAGCAAGGAAAAATTGTTATATCATAGCTATGTGATGTTCTTCAATTTGGTAACCATATACTTTAAATCTTTTTGTATACATTATTTTAACTTTATGACCAATTTTATTTTAGTTAAACACAAAACGTTCAGTGCACAGGAATTATATGTGGATCTAACTTTCAGCCGATTAACATAAACAAAGAGAAAAAGGTGAGGATAGGTGCCTCTAACTACAGGTTTGTTTGGGACAAAGTTATAATGGGTAAGGAAACTGAGGTTGTGTTAGAATCAAATATTGAATCTCTACTACCGACTCAAATAAAAATGGAAGATGGGTTCCAGCTAAATTTAGTAACGAAGTAAAAGTCAAACCTTGAACTGTGGAGCCGAATGGCAATACATCTTATAATATAGTATTCCCATTTGAGGCGAAAGAAGTATATTATTCTTATACTCTTTTGTGTTGACATGACAAAGGTAACCATTTGGTAGCTAGCATAATCGAGAAGTGGACTGTATGGAAATTATAATAATGACTCACCTGAAGAATGTTGCTTTATTAAATGACAAGCTAGGTCCTTGTAAGCCAGCTTTCTTGAAGATATATTTTCTCCATGATTCATGTTTTCACCCAAACTTAACCTTCCACACTACTAAACCATTAAAATTAGGACAAGGAATACATCATACAACAATCAAACTAAAATGAACAATCATGTTGTTTCATAGAGAGTCATTGTGTCATCGATCATTTATGGTAAGAAAGAAAAGCGGGTGAGGGGGAACGTGCCTGTCCAATCAAAAGAGAGTAAGGAAGGCCTCTCATTGAAGAAATAGTAAAAAGAGTAAAAATTTAAAACAAAACAGTACACAACAAACAAATTAAATAACAAAGTACCTTTGGATTCAGATAAAACTGTAACGGGATAAACCAGTTCAGCCCTTTTTTGGCTCTAAAATTTGAAGCAACTAATCATAGGTAAAATATACACACATATTATTCTTCCCTGATCTACATACAAGTTTCGTAATACATAGATATCTGTGTTACATACCAACGTCTTGGATACTTCATGGAACGACTCCGGCCCCATCAGAAGCGATGCCGTCAGAATGGTGGAGGGACCGTGCCATTCAATTATATCGCACTTGACCAGTCCGAGTTTATTGATCAACTGAAGACGGCACTCAACCAGCTCTAGGCGGAGTCAACCTTCCAGAACCCTGTAGATGGTCGATCACCCCCTCTTCTCGTCCGTCCCAGCATGCAGTGCGTTTGACCACTATAAAGCTCCCTCCATGCTTCGCTTGGCAACGATATGATTGCTATTATTCAACGTCTCCTAGACAGTCGTCTCTTAACAAACTTAGCCTACATTTAGCGGTGATCAAGATGTTCTCGCCGAGGGACCGACCGGACCGTAGGAAGTAGCCTGGACTTCAATAGATTAATAAAGAAATTGGAAAAAGCCCGTACCATGGCTGGACTCACTTTGTAGTCTTTGGGGAATATTAGTTTAGAGGATTAGTATATTATCTTTGGACCAGCAGTTTCAATGGGAGTGAGTCTCACACCTTAACCTGTATGACTATTTTGCAGTCATCGAGGTGGCTAGCCAGGAAAGAGATATTTCTGATTGTTCAGGGCCTTGGGGCGGTGCCTAGTTAGGAATATTTTATTTATGTTGTACACCGCTTGTGGTGTTCAAATTGTGGGCCACTTCAGCCCTTCTGACACGGCTCGTGGTATCTAATATTTCATATTTAATTTATGTTGTACATCGTTTGGGTGTTCAACTTGTGGTCCGCTTCAGCCTTTCTGGCACGGCTTGTGGTATCTAATATTTCATATTTAATTTATGTTGTAGGTGACCTGGTTGTCTAGGGGTAAGGTGTCAGACTTCTATGCTGGCGGCCGGGGTTCAATCCTCGGTCCCGGCACAGATTTATCTGAATTCCAAACCCTTCCTTCACCTCTGACAAGATATCTTGTGAATGTGGGGAATGCCAGGCCTCCACCATGGTTCAGATTCCACGTTAAACTGTAGGTTCCTCCATTTAATCTCACAATTACCCTACCATTACACATTAGCGTAAGTGCGTATAACCCGAACGGGTAGTAAGACGCGGTGCTAATAATAATAATAATACTAATAATTTATGTTGTACATCGCTTCAGCCTTTCTGGCACGGCTCGTGGTATCTGATATTTCATAATTAATTTATGTTGTACACCACTTGGGTGTTCAACTTGTGGGCCGATTCAGCCCTTATGGCACAGCTCGTGGTTTATAATTTTTTGTCTTTAATTTGCGTTGCTGGCACTCTTTTTTGGGGTGCCCAACAATTGTACTATTGTTACCCTACTGGCTTAGACCAATGGGTTGTGTGCCAGCCTAAGAAAAGGTAATAGCCGAGAACACAGACTTTGAACTTGCCCGGTGCTGAATGTTCCATGTTAATGTATAGCAGACGGATTGTTACTAGCTTTTCTAATCTGTTATAGTACAGCTAATGGGCGCTTCACGCTGTGTTTACTTTTGTCTCAGCACAGCAATCTAATTGGTAACTTGATGCAGTCAAGTTTATAGACCATGTTAATTGAGATGGTCTAAGATGCATTGTGTACCTTGTTCTGCCTTATGATTAATTAAATTTACATTTTTCAACCTTACCCTATTATTGCTATTTCTTACATTGATATATGTATGTTATGTATCATCTAAACCCCGAGATGGTACAAAACAGTAAACTAAAAAAATTTACAACCAAAATTGAACACTAAGCTAAAGTTAAATTAAGGAAATTCGGATCATCTGGCTAGCCTGAGAAGAGATGCCATAGCCCCTTGGAAGTGTGACACGACTGACCAAATCATCAAACATATTGTATCTGCCATTTTAAACGCACCACCAAATGTAGGCAATTTTACATGGATATCCACTAACAATATTTTTTGGGTGACATAAAGGCACAGTTACAAAAATATATCCTGAAATCTAATATATCAGTAGTATTTTTGTACCATTGACTCGATTACTTTAACTGTTATAGTACCCGCTTTGGTGACCACATGGTCTAAGTCGCTCCTCACTCAATAGACTAGACTGCCGGTGATGGTGAGATTGTGGTCCGATCCTGGTGGGGTGTACTGAGGGTGGTTTTCCTAAATGGTTTCCCACTCCTACACAAATATGGGTACACTTACTCAAAATTTAACCTTCCTTATCCCTAACCCACTATCGAAATTAGTATGCAAGTGTGTAACCCGAATGGGTAACAAGACGCGGTGCTAAAAAAATCGCGCTAGATAATGGCCAACAATACTTTATCTGCATTGGTTCTTTGTAAATGTACAGCTAATAACCATATATATTTTGTGAGTATATTATTATTATTAGCACCGCGTTTTACTACCCGTTCGGGTTATACGCACTTACGCTAATGTGTAATGGTAGGGTGATTGTGAGATGAAATGGAGGAACTACAGTTTAACGTGGAATCCGAACCACGGTGGAGGCCTGGCATTCCCCACATTCACAAGATGTCTTGTCAGAGGTGAAGGAAGGGTTTGGTAATCAAATAAATCTGTGCCGGGACCGAGGATTGAACCCCGGCCGCCAGCATAGAAGTCCGACACCTTACCCCTAGACCGCCAGGTCACCGTGAGTATATTAAACTCCTATAGTATATTCATTTTGCTGATGAACACATAATTTCAAACCAACCTAGTTTCAGGATTATCTAAGCCAGTGTTTCCCAACCTTTTATTCACTTGCGTACCCCCTCATTTACATAAATTGTGCCCTTAATATTAGCAAAATGTCTAGTTAAAACGTTAGTAGTCATTCCGGATGTATTTGTTGAAACTGAAAATAAATGGGCTAGTAATGGGATTAAATAACATTATAATAATAAGGTGAATAAACACTGAATATATTTTACAGTTATTTAATTAATTAATTTTTTATAATTATAAAAAATATTTATGTTTGAAATTGAAATTTTTTTTCAAGATCAAATATAGAAAAAATATCGCTCCATCCCTCACCATAGCGTTAAGTTAATTTAACAACTTTTGACTAATCTTTTGTCTCACACTGCGGGCATGTTTAGCTTTTTCCACCATTATTCAAATATTTTCTCATACCCCCTAAAGACTTGGCATGTACCCCTGGGGGTATGTGTATCCTACGTTGAGAACCTATCATCTATGCTAATGTATGTATATTATGTTAGCAGGGACAGGACGTGTTGTGACCACGATAACCCTTGAACACAAACTTTATCCTCTTTTGACGACCCTCAACGTCGCTACTCAACCTACTGACACCAATAATTTTGGGGATACCACAGCTCCATTAAATCAAAATCCATGGCTTCCACAGGTAATTTACTTTTTACGTTCTTATATCAAGAGAAAGTATTGTGATCTTGAAAAAATCAATCTTAAGAATATGACAAATTTTTAGGTTTTATGTGAACACGAACCCAAAAAAAGTGAATTTTAAGATTCTGTCTGTCCCCAAATCTCTCTGTCTGTCTATTCTTGGCCATGAGTCCAAAATGATTTAATAGATTTTGTTCAAACTTGATATTTAGATTTAATAGGGCTATAGCACTTTTTTTTTACCCTAACCCTCCCATTAAGGTTAGTTTACCGAGGAGTATTTTTTTTAATTCCAATTTCTTTTTAAATGGCTTTAAAGATTTTGTTTAAAATGCTTATCCAGGATTTGTTTGACATGACAAATAACACTGATTACTTGTTTTTTGGGGGAAAACTCATTTATTGGTAGTTTACTGACTGCTGATTTTTCAAAAACTTGAAATATTTAAAAAATGCCCCTATTTGATTCCAAATAGGTATATTAGGAATGTTTGACATGACAACACTTTATATTTATTTATTGGGTGAGAACTCATTTATGGGTAGTTTACTAACGACTGATTTTAAAAACAATGAAAATATTTTTTAAATGTTCTTAATGATTTGGTTTCAAATGAGTATCTTGGGAGTGTTTAACATGACAAATAACTCTGTATTGATTACTTGGTTTTGGGTAAAAATTCGATAAAATTTCGTTTACTGAGGTGTGATTATTGAAAATTCGAATGATTTTGAAAATGGCTATAACGATTTTGCTTAAAATGTGTATATTGGGTGTGTTTGATATGAATATGACAAATAAAGCTGTATACTTGTTTTGGGAGGAAAATCTATTGAATGTTTATGGATAGTTTACCTATTACTGTTTTTTTATTTGAATATTAAAAAAAAAATATTTTACCTTGCAGATTGAACTCAAAATGATTATATGTGAATTGTTTTTCATGATAAATAAGAATACGTTTTTATTCTTCCAAATAAATAATTTTATGGTAGTTTACAAATAATTTATTTTTGAAAATTTGAATTTTGTTAACATATTTGAACAATTTTGTTTAAAATTGATGTATAAAGAATGAGTATTGCTATTAACAAGATATTGTGTCTGTTTTTATGAGTAAAACTTATTTAAGGGTAGTTTACTAAATACCCATGTTTGAAAATTATCTTTGGAGATTTAATACACAATATTATAAAATTTATGCGAATTTGTCTTACAATTTATTTTTATTTTGACCCTATCTCTTAAATTAGGAACGGTAGTCTACTATTAAATAATTTTTTTAGTTCCAAATTTTTTGAAAATGTGTATATTAAGGGTGTTAATAATGATTAGCAATATGATATTGTTTTTACGTTAACACACCGGCCATCTTTAGTTTGGGGGTGTAGTTACGGTACTATAAGAAAACAGTATATTCTAAAAATTAATCAAATTTTCTGCCTCATTCTTGGGAGGCTGTATTTTTCCTATTCCTAAACTAAGCTCGACCCACTAATCTCTCATTCTCTGGGTATTCTTACCTCATATAGCCACTGAAATGGCTAAAATTTCCTATTTGGGCATGTATTTCCGCTTTTATTGGGATGAATGGCTACGCTGGATTTAAGATTTGAACTTAATGTTTTATCTAGTTTGCTAGTCCAGGGTTGGTTCTCTTATTAAGGGAGATGCAAAAATAAATGATAGTGAAATAACTACAAAACAATAACTTTACCGGCTGTTAACCTTGCATGACAAAAATAAATTTAGGGTGCTTAGGAAGGTATTTGGTCCAAAAAGGAATGAGACTACTGGGGAGTGGATGAGGTTACATACCCTCTACTCAGCATAAGCATTGTTGGGATATTCAAGTCTCGTAGATTACTGTGGACAGGACATGCAGCGTGAATGGGAGAATCTAAAACCGTGTTCAAAGTATTGACTGGCAAACACAATGGAAAGAGATTATTGGGAAGACCTAGGCACAGATGAAAGGATAACATTAGAATGGATCTTAAAAATATAGGATGTAATGAGACAAACTGGATAGAACTAGTTCAAGATGGGGATAGTGTGTAATGAATTTGACTGGATAGAACTAGCTCAAGACAGGGATAGGGTATAATAAGGTGGGCTGGATAGAACTAGCTCAAGATAGGGATAGGTGGCATACTTTTGTAAGTGCGGCAATGAAATTTCAAGTTCCTGATGCCATAGACTAAGTAAGCCTATATAGTACATTTACCTTTGGATCATGTCCCTAATTTAAAGTTTATTTTGACTAGGCCTAGTATAAATCAGCTTATTGGTTGGTGACAAATAACTCCTTGAATTTCTAACAATACCCACTTAGATGGCTGCATGGCCTAAGGCACTACTTTCGCAATCGACTAGACTGCAGAAGATGGGGAGATTGGGGTTTGATCCCAGCCGGGTCTACCGAGGGTAGTTTTCCCTAAATGGTTTTCCACACTCTCCACAAAAATTTGGGTACACTTTCTCTTAATTTAACCATCCCAATCCCTAGAATATTAGTATTATTAGTACATAGGCATATAACCTGAACGGGTGCTAAAATATATAATTAAAGTACTAATGGAAATCCTGAAAAAACTATTGTCAAGATATACAACAAATACAACTATATATTACATATTTTAACGGGGAGCAGGTAAAGTGATAGACAACAAAGTGGCCGACATGAGAGGACAAAGTGGTAGACAGCCAACTGCTAGACACGAAGAAACGACGTGGACCAAGTGATTGACACGAGCTGGCCCATATGATAGACAGCCAACCGATAAACAAAATGAAAACAATTATTTAGAAGGCTGGGTGGGTCAAGTGGCCGACACGACTTGGACCAACTGCTAGACAAGCTCATGTATAGGAGTACAAAGTGATAGACAACCAAGCAATCAACACGAGAGGACCAACTGCTCGACAAACTTTGATATCATCCAGTTAAGAGTGGGCTAAGTGAGAGAATAGTTAATTCAATACACGATTGTCCTTGTTTACACTCAAATAATTTTTCCCCAACCCGTCAGCTTAACCTCACACTTCTTGACATATGTTTGCAGGGTTTGCTAAAGTAAAAATGCAGGTGAAAATAACTCGACCTAATGATGACCTTATATTATTATTAGCACCGCGTCTTACTACCCGTTCGGGTTGTATGCACTTACGCTAATGTGTAATGGTAGGGTGATTGTGAGATGAAATGGAGGACCTACAGTTTAACGTGGAATCTGAACCACGGTGGAGGCCTGGCATTCCCCACATTCACAAGATGTCTTGTCAGAGGTGAAGGAAGGGTTTGGTAATCAGATAAATCTGTGCCGAGACCGAGGATTGAACCCCGGACCCCAGCATAGAAGTCCGACACCTTACACCTAAACCGCCAAGTCACCATGACCTTATAAAAGAATATCACTAATCGAACAGTAGCAATTAATTCTACAACACTGGCTGTAACATTAAAGAACAGTGAGTGCTGTTCCACACGTATGAACTATCTTATTTTTATATTAATATATTAGAGGTGAGGAGGATATAAGTTATAGAAAATATACCCACTTTTCCATGAAGAAAGAGTTGAAAACCATTGAGTAAAAATTCCTTAGTGGTCTTTTTTAAAACTTGAAATTTAACAACAGTTTTAAAATAGTATGTAAAATTAGTAACCAGCAATAAGTGACAATAAAAAGGATTTTATTGTTTTTCAAAGAGATAATTTTAATATCTTTTGTGTATATCTAGTGCTACATATTTTTAATTTTTAGCACCGCGTTATACCTACTAGAGAGTTACTACCCGTTCGCGTTATACACCTTTATACTAACTAGGCTAATGTGTTTAGGGATGAGTAATGATGGATCTAGAGGAACTGCATCCGATTTTTCGGGGAGTGAGAGTGGAAAACCATTTATGAAAATCCACCTTCAGTCAACCTACTGGGATCGAACCTCGATGAATGGTCTCGACATTTAAGGTGTCGGGTGGAGAATGATGCATAATTATTTAGTAATGTTTCAAACCATTTCAGAATATTTTGAGGGATGGGTGGTGGGCAGGAAGGACATATAATTTAAGGTACAAGATCTAAGCCATCAGATATTAAGGAGAGGGTGTTAAGATGATGGATATATCATTTAAGGTACAATATTTAAGATGTCAAGTTTTAAGGACCAGTTGGTAAGCGGGGTGGGTGGTAAAAGGATAAGATTAAGAGAATTAACCTTGACATGATTAAGGCAGGCATACAAGTCATGACAGATTTAAAGAGAAAGTGTCCCCATTTCAGACTCTCTATATGCAAGTTAAAGAATGAATGGTCTCAATGTTTAAGGTGTCTAAGGTGTCGGGTGGAGAATGAGGCATAATTATTTCGTACCATTTCAAACCATTTCAGAATATTTCCAGGGATGTGTGGTAAGCAGGAAGAACATATCGTTTAAGGTACAAGATCTAAGCTGTCAAAGTTTAAGGACTGGCTGGTAAGCGGGGTGGGTGGTAAGATGATGGGTGGGATCAACACGGTCATGATTGAGCCAGACTACCTCTTGCTCAGGATGGATACAGGAAGTTGAATGGCTTAAAGGAGGTAAGAGTACAGGATGGAGACTGGAAGTTGTGCAGATAAAGGCTGGGTGTAGGAGACTGGGAGGAGGGGAGAAGAGCGATTGTCGGGTATGGTAAGAGAAGGGGTTGAAGGCTGGGAGGAGAGTACGGGATGGAGGCTGGAATCTAGAATCAAGGAAGGAGGGGGCTGCATGGGGCAGAACGACAAATACAGCGGCATAAGGTACTCTTGTGTAAATAAAAGCCTGTTAAGGTTAGGTTAGGTTAGAGGAGAAATTGATCCACCCCATTCATGTGGTGGATCAATGTTAACCTTATGGGAGAAAGTGGTCCATAATTGACATTTCAAGGTGACCTGGTGGTCTAGGGGTAAGGTGTCAGACTTATATGCTGGCGGCCGGGGTTCAATCCTCGGTCCCGGCAAAGATTTATCTGATTACCAAACCCTTCCTTCACCTCTGACGAGACATCTTGTGAATGTGGGGAATGCCAGGCCTCCACCGTGGTTCGGATTCCACGTTAAACTGTAGGTCCTTCATTTCATCTCACAATCACCCTACCATTACACATTAGCGTAAGTGCGTATAACCCGAATGGGTAGTAAGACGCGATGCTAATAATAATAATAATAATTGACATTTCAAACACTCCTACCGTGTTTATAACTTTGTTTGTTTTGAAATAACTTGTCTGTCACTTGAGCCACTCTTAACTGGATTCATCTCGATGTTCGTCGAGCAATGGCCCTCTCATGTCGGTTGCTTGGCTGTCTATCACTTTGTCCTCTTCAATGGGAGCTTGTTTATCACATGGCCCAGCTCGTGTCGATCACTTGATTCATCTCGTTTCTGCATGTCTATCAGTTGGTCTGTTTACAGGTTGGTTCCCTTGTGTCGATCGCTTGGTTGTCTATCACTTTGTACTCCTATACCTGAGCTTGTCTAGCAGTTGGTCCAAGTCGTGTCGGCCACTTGACCCACCCAGCCTTCCAAATATTTTTTTATAGCTTATCGAGCAGTTTGTTGTTTAGCAGTTTGTTGTTTAGCAGTTTGTATAGTGCCATTTTAACGAATGAATAATAAACTTTACTTTTAATCAAACATATGTATTGGCCTTCATAAACTACAGTATGAAGTAATCGGCCCCTTGGTATAGTGGTCAGTGCACCTGGCTCCGAGCCTAGGGGTCCCGGGTTGGTTTCCCAGCTGGTGCCTTGGGTATTTTTTCTCAAAAGGGTAACTGCCCCAACGGTCACCAGGTTTTGGTTAATTAGGCTTAAGTTAAGTTTAAGAGTTCACACTAGTTCCACAACCTCACACTCACTATCCCTCATCTCATCGTGATATGGAAAGAGCCTCCAAGGAAAGGATGTACGATTAGTTCATTCGGACGTCCCCTGGGCAACGGTACATTAGTACTTGCTAAGCTTTCCACAAAATGAGCTATGGTTGATGTAGCGAAGACATGCAATATTATTATTATTATTATTATTATTATTATTATTATTATTATTATCTATAAAGACTAAAGTTATTACAAAAATACCATAACATAGTCTGGAAATTATTTTTTTTTACCGGGCACAGTAGCCAACTACACACAATGAATATCATAAAAATAAATTCACAGAAATGGCCCACAAGACCTCCAGAAAGCTTAATAGAGTCTGGAGATGATCCATTCACCCGCAATATTTCTGAACCAACGACAACAGAGAGATTTATATTGACATCAGCAAAACCATCTACCATTTATAATGAGGGTAAGTTACTTTTTTTAAATTCGATACTATTTTTTGTAATACATTTGATTATATCATATTGCTTAGAAATTAAATAAGCAATATGATTATATAAAATTGTTTGAAAATTAGATAAACAAAAATAATTAAACATTTAAGATGTATTGGGTTAGTTCATTTACTCACTAGAATTTAAAAAAAAAACTTGTAGAAAATGAATAACTTAATAGAGGCTTTGAGTATCAAACATTCTTTAGTTTCAAAACCGTAAATATTATTTGTAATTTAAGACTTTAAAATAATGTTTATTGTCATTTTGTTGCATTACCTAACAGATTATATTCAAAACCATTGGAAATTAAACTTTAGAAAAGAAAGAAAGGCAACTTTGAACACAGGGGTTGATTGTAATAAGTAATCAAGTGTTTTGCTATAAGCTTTTGTTCGTTCTTCATCATGTTCACCATGTTAAAAAATGTATTTTATATTGTTGGGAACAATGTATCTCTCGTCTCTTATTTCTGAGGGTTGGGTTTGAATAGAAGCTAAACATTTCAAGTTGTCATAAGATTATTTGATTCTTTAAGGGGGAAAAAAGATATGTGGACATTTATGAATTGGTTCAGAAGTACTAAAAATTTGATATTGCACAGCTTTAGGACATTTATATACAAAGGTAGATTCAATCTTTGAATCAAGTTGTAGGACTACTATTTAATGGTATAATGGAAGAACTTATTTCTTGGCAAAATTTATCGACAAGCTAAGCAGCTAGCATATTATCCTACAGAAGCTGATAGTTTGTTTCTAGAAGGGTGCGGGAAGCCTATCATTCCTAATCATCTCATACGAAATGGTGTAGAAACTGAAAGAGGAGATTGGCCTTGGTTGGCTGCATTGTATACCATCAACACTTTAGGTGGAATCGACTTCTGGTGTAGTGGGACCTTGATCAACAACAAACACATTGTAACAGGTAACCATTCACCTTTTAATGTAATAATCAACAAATTAACTGTGTAATAATATGGCATAACACGCTTTGGTGGCCGAATGGTCTAATCCAGCCTTGGGCTACAAACAAGGCATTCACCAGACCCACATCCTCAAAGTTAAAATGGCTGCGCTCATTGAGAGAGCTCGAGTCTTCAACACGGGTATCACTAGATGCCATCAGGAGGCATTAATAAAAATCTCATTTTAAACATAGTTTCACTAGAGAGAAGTAGACAAATATCCTTCTAGAGTCAATCGACCGGTTTCCACGGAGCTAGGTTCAGGTCTAGAATTAATCGACCAGATTCCACGAAGCTTGGTTCAGGTAGGTACCCGTTCCAACATATCCCTACCTCACAAAGAGCATACGGAGACTGAACATTATGATTACAATGGTTCCTTTATGACGAACATGTTAAAAGTAAGTCGTTTAACAACGGCACATCTGGAAGTGCTTTATTATTATTATTATTATTATTATTATTATTATTACTAGCACCGCGTCTTACTACCCGTTCGGGTTATACGCAATTATGCTAATGTGTAATGTTAGAGTGATTGTGATATGAAATGGAGAACCTACAGTTTAACTTGGGATCCGAACCACGGTGGAGGCCTGGCATTCCCCACATTCACAAGTTGTGATTAATACACGTCTTATCAGAGGCGAAGGAAGGGTTTGGTAATCAGATAAATCTGTGCCAGGACCGAGGATTGAACCCTGGACGCCAGCACAGAAGTCCGGCACCTTACACCTAGACCACCAGGTCACCCATTGTAAGTGCTTTTATCCTGAACATTGACACTAGCGAATCCCAATGTTGATGGACTCAACCTGGCTCAAGGAGCGCAGTAAAACTTCCGTAAGGCTGATGATCTGGTGGTATTTACTTGTCTGTGCCCTGGGCAAGATATGGCCCGTGAATTGCAAGTGGATCATCTTATATTGTAATGTGGCCCGCAAGCTATAAGTATCTATCAAAGAACAAAAAGTGTTTAGTGATAAAATTATCAAAATTAAAAAAATATTTTCAAAAAGAAGTATACACCACTTCTATTTAGCTCACTAATAAAAATTGTTTTATAAATGGCTTTAAAAATCTCAACTACTAAATTAACGCCTGTCATTAAGGCCCTTAGCCCTGTCGAGTGCAAGGCTAAAACCTATTTTGTGGGATGGTGGGCGGGAGGGTGAAAGGTGTGGTGTGGCTTCACAGCCGACCAAAGTATACTTCCGCGCCAACAAGAACAGATGGATCACGGAAACAGTAGGTATTGCGGAAAAAGCATATATTTGGAAATATCAGTTTTCTTGAGAACAGGTGAAATTTTTATAGTAATATTTTCAATGCCTCTTCTAAGATAATGTATCAATGTTTATTATGTGTTATGTTTTCTTATTTTTTGTTATGCAGCCTGCAGTTTTCTTTTGAAAAATGTCAAAATTATTGATACTTGATCACTGTTAAAATTATAGATGAGGTGTGTATATAAAAAGTATGACTTAATCAACATGCTTCTATTCTTGAACAAACTGTTTCCGAAAATAAAATTCCAAAACAATATAAATTATTGAAGATAGCCGTTTGTTCCCATAGCTCTGCATTTCCATGCCAAATTAAAAGGGCCAATCGCCTTAAAATAATGACGAAATAAATATATATATATATATATATATATATGCATTAATTAAATTAAGTTATGTTTTATTGGCAAATCACTTTTCTTTATAACTTGTTTTAATCTATTTTATGTTGTCTTTCTCTAAATATTTGTATGTAGAGTAAATTGCATCTACATTCTTATATTAAAATTATAAATGCAGCCCTTCAGACAAAAGATTTTCCTAGATCTAAGGCGTCACTCCCGAAATAGAATGGACTGTCAATGACAGGGATATTGGGGTTCAAATCCCGGTCATTTATACTGAGGGTGGATTTCCCCTAAATGGTTTTCCACTCCTCCATGCAAATACAGTATACTTCCTCTAAATTTAACCTTCCCAAACAAAGTCCACTAATGCTATTATATATTTGTGTAACCTGTATAATGTGGTACTAAAATGATAAACATGGATTACAATGTTCTAGAAACTTGAGCTTTATATCCAGGTGAGGTGATTGTTTAGTGTAGACCAGGGCTATTAAATTAGTTACCCAAGCAGGCCACTCCAAAAAACCATAATATTTGGCGGGCCAGATATTTATTTTAATCAGACAGTAATTTGGAACGTTATTAGACTATATACTTTTGTAGCTTAAAAGGTGGGGTGTGGGAGTGAAACCTAATTTTATATTATATATTATATTGATGTATTTCATTGAAGATTCAAGAAAATGTTAAAGTTAGAATAGGACTAAATCTAGTAATTATGAAAAAGTACATCATGTCAATACTATTTAAACAAAACTAATTATTATTATTAAAATATAAACCATTAATAGGGTAATTGCAAGAAAAGCATTCCATTATTACTATAAATAATGCACGTACAATAAGTCGAGCAAATATCAACTGGCGAGACATCAGCTGCTGTTGGGTGGAGGGGAGAAGAGGTGTGAGTCACTACCAGCCATCATGTCGTCTGGCCACCTGCAATGTTCAAGGTCAAAAGCAACTCACCCATTATGTGGTAGTGCTTGGAGGGAGAGCTATCGGATGTAGGATGGGGGGCACATGCCGCTGGAGGGTAAGCTAGCACTCCCTTGTAAACACACAATGTTTGTGGAGAGAGAAATGCTGGGTCTAGAGTGGGGGACACACACGGCTGGAGGCTGAGCTTGCACTCCCTTGTAAACACACGATGTTGGTGGTGCTTGGAGGGAGAGCTACCGAGTTTAGAGTAGGGGATGCACACCGCTGAAGGGTAAGCTCACACTCCCTTGTAAATACACGATGTTGGTGGTGCTTGGAGAGCCAAGTACCGAGTCTAGAGTGAAGGACTCGCGGCGCTGGAGGGTAAGTTCGCACTCCCTTGTAAACACACGATGTTGGTGGAGGGAGAGATAACAAGTCTTAGAGTAGGGGACGCACATCGCTGGAGGGTAAGCTCACACTCCCTTTTAAACACATAATGTTGTTGGCGCTTGGAGGGAGAGCTACCGGGTCTAGATTGCTGGACGCACACCGCTGGAGGGTAAGTTCGCACTACCTTGTAAACACACGATCTTGGTGGAGGGAGAGATACCAGATCTAAAGTGGGGGACGCACACCACTGCAGGGTAAGTTCACACGCTCTTATAAATACACGAGGTTGGTGGAGGGAGAGATACTGGGTATAGAGTGAAGGACGCACGCCGCTGGAGGGTAAGCTCTCACTCCCTTGTAAACACACGATGTTGGTGGAAGGAGAAATAATGGGTCTAGAGTGGGGGATGCACGCTGCTGGAGAGTAAGCTAGCACTCCCTTGTAAACACACGATGTTGGTGGTGCTAAGGACCTAGTAAGAGACTGAAGATCTTTCTACCGTTCAAGTTCAGGCACCTCTACACACTGTATAAACTATCCAACACATCTCCAGTTATGCAGTAGTTGGACTTTCAATTGGCGGGCCAATCTGCGGAGCTTGGCGGGCCAGATGTGGCCTGTGGGCCGCCAATTGAATAGCCCTGGTGTAATCTATATAGTATTTGAACGCTTTTACAACATTATGTGGTCATTTAGATTTAAATCTCTTATAAGATTTTAATATATAAAGTAGTTAAAAAGACAATTTAAAATTAATTTTCATAGTATTCATTAAATACATTATCCTGATAAACCACAACACAAAGCTATTTGCTTTTAGTCAACCTCAATTGTCTTGGGGTAAAGTGATTTCCTCAGGACCCGATTTTCATGAGTTCAAACCCAGTCCAGGTCAACAAATTTTTCTTGAGTGATAAAGTTTCGTAACACAATTTCCTTCGGAGGAGAAATAAAGCCACCGGTTCCATGACGATTGTGGCATGTTAAAGAACCCTGGAAGCTATGTGAAAATACGTTTCCCGGCAAATGTTGTAGGACCTTTCGTTCTCGCTCATAGATCAGTCGGATCAGAAAATGAAAATAAACTATTTGCTTTTTGGTAGTACCTTACTTAGAGTAGAATTAATAAAATGTACTTTCTCTAGCTAAATCACCATATCATCATCATCATCATGAAGTATTTCCAATTTGTGGTCACCCCTTGATGAAAACCCTGGATCCACCCCTGATATTGTATATTTGTCTTTTTTTAAAGCCCACACTTTGCAAGCTTAATTAAAAGTGCTTGCTACTTCACTAAGAATTGAGCTAGGCACATAAAACTAGCCCCTAAACAATTTAGGGGCTAGTTACTCATACTTTTATAATTATTATAATATTGTGAATACATAATTTTTATCTTGATTGGGTTAATAAACAATATAAAAACAATTATATAGTAATGCAAAACTTTTATGTTTATAAATAGATAGGTACAAATATTTTGAGAATCTAAAAAAAATCTAAGTTTTCATAAATAAATGTACACTGTACTGGACAGATTTTCTCGCTCCTTTATCTTAATAATACTTAAAACTCTTGGGATTTTTTTTTACATCCATTAATGTTTCCAGTCTGTGGCCTTGGTCACTTTTTTATTCAAGCCATATATTTTCTACTGGCTTACTAGGCCTTTCATAGCTTCATATGCCTTATTATCTAACTTAGAACTAGTACAGGCACAATATGCAGTCCCCCACTGTTAATTCATCACTAACTGGCTCCATGGTGTAGTGGTTAGTGCACCTGTCTACAAGACTTGGGGTCCCAGGTTCGATTCCTGGCTGTTACCCTGAGTATTTTTTCCAACGGTCACCAGGGTTTGGTAAATTGGACTTAAGATATGTTAAGACTCTCCACAACTCCATAACCCTTATCATCTCATTGCGGGTATGGTGTGTAGACAACCTTCTATGGTGTACCCTAGGCAATGCTCTGTGCCACCGGAGCAATTTATAGTCTACATACAGGTGACCGAACTGGATGTTAAAGTCCCTCCAGGTCATACTTCACATGTCACCAACGAACATACGGGAAATACATTATTTGTTCTGTTCACTTTCAACTACCCACTCCCCAAATATCTGTTTTAAAAATATATATTTGCCTTTAACTCGGAAAATATTAATTTATAAACAATTATTATTTCAAATAAAGGTTGTCTAAGTTTAGGAGTGGCTACTACAACTTTTAAATGAAAAGTTATTCTTTATTTCAAAGAGTGGAGGAGATAAGATCAAAATTGAAAATTTCCACTTATAATTGTAAACTATTCTGAAAGTCATTTTGATGGGTAAACAAAATGCACCATTTTGTCTGTAACGTTAAACAGTCCCTAGATAAGAATTTTAAATTTGTTAAAGATGATTTTGAGAAAATAAATTATATTTTTATTCTGTTCTCCCTTACTTAATTTTAGGGTTGTATAAATAAATAATGACAAAAACTTGTTTGGGAAATTTGATGAAAACCCAACTGGTAAAATGTTTTCAGCTCTACTCCTAGTAACAGACACATTTAAAAAAACACTTATAAGTCATTCATGAGCTAAGTTTACCTGGATGACAGCTCGAAATGTTACTAGAAGTAATCCCTAGTATATCACTACGCCAACAGCTGACATCTATCACTTTGGATGACTGTAATGAAAACAGATGGTAATATATTAATGTGATGGTTAACCACAGTAATTTAGGACAATATTATTTATATATTTATTTGAGGTCAAACACAAAGTTTATTTATAGTTTTATTCCTCTTAAAAAATATTAACACCACTTTCACAAAAACTTCTAACGAACATAGCTTCAAAATGGCGACTGACGAATCTAAACAATATGGTTGAACATAACGGTAAAGAAGTTTTTTTTACAATGATGCAGACACGTAGTTGATGAAAATATTTTATTCAGTTAAATATTTCAAAATACGATAAAATAATCATAAAATAATTTATTGTATGTAAAAAAATGACAACAATTTTCTCTTTTCCAAGTAAATACAATGCCTGTATTAAAAGATATTGATGTGTGCATTATATTACACAAAATCAGTAACGTTCCAAAACGAAAAATAAGTACTTTTAATTATGTTTAAAATATTGTTTCGAGTTGGATGAAAAGAAATTATTAAAAAAAATTAAATAGTATGAGAAAACTTAAGTTTACGTTATTTTAAATGTAATATATAACAGGTAATTAAAGATCTTTACATTTATAACAAAACTGTGATCTTTTACAAGTGTTGGAAACCAAAACCTAAACATATGATTTTCGAACTGTCATCCAGGTAAAAACCTATCGTGAACAGAATATATTTGTGCTCAAGGGGTCATTAAACATCAGCACCCCTCATATTCTTGAGCTAATTTTTTTTTTGACAGTCACAATATTTCCTCTGACACGCTTAGTTAGCTGCATGTTCCAAGGTGATACTCACACATTAGACTACACTGCTGATGACGGGAAGATCGTGGTTTGATCCCGGTCAGATTTACTGAGGTAGTTTTTTCCCTAAATAGTTTTCCATACAAATGGGGGTACACTTACTATAAATTCTACCTTTCTCACCCATAACCCATTAGCGCAATTAGTAAACAAGCGTATAACCTGAATGGTTACTAAGATGTGGTTCTTTATATATATATATAAAATACAAATTTCATTTCTTCGAGAGGTTGCGAGAAAGTAAAATACATAAAAACATGATATTTGATCAACTAATATGCTTATACTTTCAATGTTGATACGATATCTATTATAAAAGCCAATTTCAATGCCCTGGAAGTAAAGAGCCAAACAAATACAAGATTTTTATATATTACTCTCAGTGATATAGAGCCAGGGCTACATGACTATCGAACACAAGGGATGGTTACAGTAAACTTACCAGAATTGTGAAAATATTAAAAATGTTTTAGTGTTTGATGTTGGCTAAATTTTGAGGGCTTTATTAAATGATGTGTTTGTATGTTTCAGCTGCTCATTGTCTTCGGTACCGTGAAAGAGTTGAGCTCACTATCGAAACTCTTGTGGTGTACTTAGGCAGATTCAATTTAAAAAAGTTTTCTGAGCAGGATGCTCAGCAAGTTGAGGTAACTACTAGATCGTTATTGTTAGACTTTGAGAAGGCTGAAATCACCAACTAAACAGGACTGAGGAATTATTTTTAAAATAAATTGTATCAAACATAATAAATTAATTTAAATGCATGAGCCATAAAAATAATGCCGCCTTCACAATAGAGTGTCTAAAAAGTCATAAAATGTCAAAGGTGAATTTCTTTCACAATAAAATTAATGATAATGACATTTTGCTTTAGTTATATGCATTTTTAAATCTAACTATAGTTAGTAAAGGGTTTAATAATAAATACAATTATTTTATTTTCAAAATGTTTTATCAAATTCATGAAAAAGAACTAGTATCAATTTTAACATAAGGAAGATTGATCTAAAAATGCAGGTCTCTAAAATGAATTCCCTAAAAAACTAAATAATTATAAATAAGGATGAGTAGTATGACAGGATGCAAAAAAAAAAATTGAATAATATTTCAGTACTCGGTAGTGTATCTGTATACTGAGCTAAAGGTCCCGGGATCGATTCCCGGTATGGCTGAAAAATATCATTTGTGAAATGTGGGTTTCCCCTTTCAAAGTGATGAATTCTTGGCCTGTGGTTGGATGTTGTGTCTGTTCTAGATATAAGTATGTTTATAAGTTGTATGCTGATATAATCAGACAGTTAAGAAAGTGCACGTTAAATACCTACAAATAAAAACATCTATAACATCGTTATTTCTTTTATTGTTGCAATCAATTTAGTTTCACTCCCTTCACATTATTTCAGTAATATATTCATTGGATCATTTGTTTGAGTCACTTAAATTTAACTATAATTTATTTTAAGAAACAAATTCAAAATTAGTGATAAATTGGATAAGCCATCTATTTATTAAACTTCTTCTTTAATAGAGTAATAACACCATAGAATTAGTTTTAAAACATCAGCTTACATGCTACTTTTAAATTGTTGTCTCCTCAAAGTTATAAAAGCCTTAATTTAAATGTATATTAAATTTGCCATAACCAATTTTCTATAGCTAAAGAGAGGGATCATTTACATTTTTAGATGTAAAGTTCTAAAAGTAGGCTCTAATTACTAATTACATTTTTATTAATTACTAAATTTAATTATCTGATCAAAAAATTAGCCTGATAATATTTATTTGGGGGGAGGGGGGGTCTCACTCTATTTTCAATATATATATATTTTTTTTTTCAGCTAGAACAACTTGCTATTCACCCTGACTATGACTCTTACAAATATGATGCTGACTTGGCTGTGTTAGTGATGAAAAGATCTATCGTGTATAACACATTTATCCAGCCCATCTGCTTGTGGGACCGCAGTCCAAATCTTGGACCTATAGTTGGAAAATTTGGAACCGTAAGCTGGGTTTATAAATTGTCTTTAAAGGGAACATAAAGTGTTTCTGTATACACAGTCGCATAGAACTACTCAAATGAACTTTGTAATATATAAGTTTCCCATTTTGAATCCATATATCACATGAAGAACCCTTTTCCCTTAATCTGTGCATCTGGCCAATATCCTTCCTCAACGCCATTCATCTGCAATCCAGATTCCAATCCATAGAGATGCTAACACTTTGGAACACATGACGACCAATGAAGATTAGCCCCGGACATATTTTAGGCCACAAGACGCCACTAGCCTACATACTCTATGATTTATAGGTAGAGCCCCATAAAAATGGTTTTATTATTAGTTAAATTTCGTTTTTTAAATCTTAATTTTCAGTATTTTTTCATGTTTATTCAAAATTACATGTTATCTGAGGTGTTTAAGTATTATCTACATATTGAGGCATTGTATGCAAAATTAATTTTTTATTGATACTTTAAATATTTGTTTGAAAATTCTTTGTCAAGTTTATCTGCATATTTCACGATTTTTTAGCCTAAAGTTAGCTTACACTACAACAAAATACTATTTAAATTACAGCATGGTCAAAATTTCTGCTTAATTGTTTCTTAATTTCGTGTTTATTTAAAGATTTTTTGTAAAAGCATTGTTATTTCATTTTATAGGAGGATTTCGTGTAACCAGACGAGTTCATTTTATTTTGCTTTTTAAAAACATTGTAAATCATATCTAAAAGCTATTAAAGGAAAAAGTACTTGATTCCATCTTTTTATGGTACTTTTTACTTGATCGCGTCTCACCATTTTTATGGGTCTCTTTTTTAGGATGTGTCATAATTTGAATCTCCACTTCATTTTAGATCACAACATTGAACATGGCCTTCTTCGGTGGCCGCAAGTGTATAAGACGTCACTCTTGTGTTAGACTAGACTGCCAATGACAGGGAGATTCGGGTTAGAATCCCAGTCGGGTGTACATAGGGTGGTGTTTCCAAAGTGATTTACCATTCTGCCGCCACGCAAATGCAGGTATATACTTGCTCTAAATTAAACCTTTCTCATCACTAACGCATTAGTGTGTTTAGTAAATTATGCGTTTGATCTGAACAGGTAGTAAGACGCAGTGGTAAAATAAAATTAACACATTTATAATTAAATCATTGGACTATGTTTTTATTTTTGCCACCATCTTGCCATCTTTTAGCTTAATAATAATTTTTATTTCTACTAATTTTCACTCTCAAGCTGAGAGCATCCACTAGTTTGGTGGGGCGGAGCGGTGCAGTGAGGAATGGCGCGTAGCTTGCAAGAAGAGGTCCGTCCACTATAAGGCCGATTCTACACTAGTGGTTAAAACGCGGAGGTTTTGCCACTAGCTTACACCCCCAAACTCTTGAATCTACACCTGAATGTCAAAACGCAATTGTTAAACAGCTACCATAACACTACTGATTCTACACTAGTGGTTAAAATGCCGCAGTTGTTGCTTTCAATTGTGCAGAATGGTTTAAAAGTGGACATTGTACAAGCCGGCTGTATTGCGGGACTTATTTTATTGGAGAAAACTCACAAAAAAAAAAAATCGTCAAAAGAGATGTTGGTGGACTCACACCACATTATCGAATCGTCTCTCAAGTGGACAGTCTCATATTATGTTTATAAATCACAGAATGTACCCAGATAAGTTATTTTTGGTACTATAGAATGTATGTAGTTTCATTTGATAAACTACTTGGTTTAGTGTATGAAAATATTGCAAAACGTGATACCATCTTGAGGAAGAGTCATTATTATTCCTGCTGAAAGACATGTTGTGACATTGAGGCACAACTGCCTGTTAATGCATGGTGTAGTTTGATTCCAGTTTCTACCGCTAGGCAGAGATAGCGGTCAAAACGCTGGTCTTGGACTAACACTTATTTTCTAACTTGATAACAAGGGTTTCATTCAAAGGCGCGGTTGCTAGCGTTTTAACCGCTAGTGTAGAATAGGCCTTATAATGAACAGGACTCCATTCATTTTGTTTGGGGGCGGTTTTGCCCAATCTGCTCCACCAAGCTAGTGGATACTGATCTTAAAGGTAAATTCAGTGTGGGATGATACCGTATCTACAAAATAGTATGTATGTCACATGTCATGTTATGACAGGTATGTATTATACAGTGGATAGAAAACAATGTGCAGATACACATTTCAACCTAAAACCGTAAATCGATAAAAAGGAATATAGCATCTTATGACTTTCCCCAACTGATTTATAAATATGTAAGAATTATTTATTTGCAGGTTGTTGGCTGGGGCAGGGATGAAAATGGAAACAAAGTAACCCCAAAGCCTCGAATGGCTCAGATACCTATTGTAACACAAGAGGAATGTCTCCGAAGCAAGAATGATTTTGTTTTCTTAACATCAAATAGAACATTCTGCGCTGGATCACGTAATGGTAATAAAGTCTACCTTTGATTCATTTAACTTACGTTATGTCTTTGAACAACTTGTATTAACAGACTCTATTGTTGCAGAATAATTGTGTAATTAAGATCTTATCTAATGAACTATTTCACCTGAGTTTCATATTATTTACAGACCTCTGACCTTACATATTGAGAATAATTTGCGTGCCTAGTGTATATTATATTATTGCTCAGACCTGATTGTACAGTGCCTGTGCGCACTGCTTGTGCAGAGGGAGCTGAATTGTATCCCCTCGGAAGAGACTCTCTTCCGATACTTTTGCCACAAACAGCCCAAATAAAAATCCTGAATTGTACTTCCTCGGAAGAGACTCTCTTCTGACACCTTACACACAAACAGCCCAAAATAAAAATCCTGAATTGTATCTCTAAGTGGAGAATTAAGTTTTAATTCTTATGCTCATAAAGCATAAGTAAAACGGAAACGTTTTAGATGACTTTAGTTTGTCATAAGACTGCTAGATGGCATAACAAGCGACAAACTTTGATTTATTCTTAGTACAGCTTATAAGTAACAGAGGGAATCATAGGGAAGAAACTACATCCACATAAATATAAGTTGAAACAGTCAGCTAAATTAATATTAAATTTAACTTGGGGTCCTTTTAAACTTACACTTAGTTAACTCTTAGTTTAACTTGATATTAAAATATAAGCTAAATGTTAGCTAATTGTTGGGCTCTCTAATACTATATCGTGTTTGTATATATTGTCAGGAACTGGTCCATGTAATGGTGACAGTGGAAGTGGTTTCATTCTTCCCCTCCCAGATGGTACAGGAGGAAAACGCTGGTATCTCAGAGGCGTAGTAAGCCTTTCTCTCCTAGACAGCAGCACATGGTCTTGTGATCTAAACCAATTTGTTGTCTACACTGATGTGGCCAAATATGCCACATGGATACAGCAATTTAGAACATAAACTTCTGTGTTTTACTTCAAACCTCAAAATTATATTGTTACTCCTCTCCTAATTCCTATTAATATCAAACAGTTTGTCTAGTGAAATTATTTATTCAGAACAGGTATTAGTGTGGTTTCATTGAACGATCTTTGCTTAAATACCTAACATCAACAAGTTTCCTAGTTGTGTTTAAAAATGGTAAAATTTAATGCTCCCTAATTGTAGCTTTCCATTTGAATAACTTTGATCTGAAATTGCTCCACATAGGCCTATACATACACAGACACCAGTGAAATACCTTTTATTTTACGAATGAATCATTAATTCATACTACTTATACTTTAAGAAGCATAATGTAAATTAATATTATTTTGAACCTTCCTGATTGGATTTAGTGAGTTTTGTTGGGAAAATGACTGCTTATTCTTAAAAAGAAGTCATTGATGTGATAGATTTTAGTACTCAATAGCGAATTTTTATATATATTGTTGAAGTTAAACAGGAAAATTTTGTTTAGCCTACACAATAATATTATATTGGCTTCATTAATATAACAGATTGAACATAAAAAGTCAATTTATCCAAATAAAAAATGTGAATGTGCATAAATTGAATAACATCCCTAGGCATGACAAAGTAATGTGTTCAAAATAAATATTAATTCTAATTTTGACTATGATATCACAACTTAAAAACTATATAGAAACTTATTCGGTTTATGTAAGTCTATATTAAAATGAATTTTTAAATATGTTTAATTTTTTTGTAAACTACAGCCTGTTACTCCAATAACTTGTTAATTCTTCCACAAACCCCACAAAATATGGAAAGGGGCGTGTTACCAGGGTAAAAAAAATTTGTTTAAGATTTATTTGTGAATGGATCTCATCATTCACTAGATATCAGTGAAAATACATTCCCAAGTGCCGGGTATGTAGAGAAGAGCTTATGGATGGCCGAGAAAATTGGAATTAAGGTACTAGGGGAAAACATTATACACAGTTCTAGTTTTACCTTCTCTGTCAGAAACCCTGGAAAAACTCCATGCTAAATTTTGCACCTGGGCTGGATTGCTTTGTGGTGCCCTCCTATATGACCGCTGTGTAGTCGAAAAATATTAAAACAATCATCAAACCAGGCATGTAGTGGAGTGGGAATGGGTGGAAATGCCGAAACCCGGCACTGCTTTTCATGGGAATATATTTAAAAAAAAATTTTTTAGTAAGGTTGTATACTATGCAATTCTAAGTTAAATAATTGATTTTCTATCGATATTATGTTAAAACTGTTGTTCATATAAATTCTGATGAAATTTACTGTACACTATGCGAATTCTTGGAATTTTAGCTGAAGTGCTGTAAGTTACTGCCTTAGTAACCATTAAAAATGCTCCAAATAGCTTCTAAAGGCATTTATGTTTGTGAAATTTTGTTGCCTATAGTGGTTGAGGCATCATATCACCCCACCTTCAACTTTGGGTGGATACGGCCTTGCGTTCCGGCACTGCTAAATTTACGACTACACCACTTCCCCAAACCTAATGAAGCCTGGGCATGATAGGAAATAATTTGAAGGGAAAATCCGCAAATGGTAATCATACCCCAAACGTTTCACCGAGAAATTTTATGAGAATGGTAAGGATTATAAAGAAAACTATAAGAACGTGTTTGGTTGATGAGCTAATTGCAAAAATTGTTTTAAGTGATCATTTTTTCAAGTTGGTGGATGTAATAAAACTTTTTAGTAGTGACACTATATCCTATTTTATTCACCATAAAAACTATACCAATACGTCAAATTTCATTTTATTATCAAAAAGTGAATGATTGTTATGCTCAGCAATTCCACTATAACACCCAGCCTACATTAGGTTAGGTTAGGATCGTGCTCTGTTTGGCGTCCCACCTTCAAGCAGGCACCCTGGGCATCTGACCAGCTTGCACAGCCCTTAAGTTTTTCCTGATTATGTGGTCTCCTATAAACTACAAGGTATATTTCCAATATATATTTACTATTTATAAAATACCAAATTTAGAACAGCAAATTTTAATAGGGAATCTTTAAGAAACTAGACCCATTGATAGGCCAAGATGTTGATGAGAGGATACTGTTAATGTAACAATATATTTAAAGAAGGTTCGGTTTTAGTTCAAGGATTGAATGGAGGTGTCGCATGATAGGGTTGAATGGCGAGCTTATGTACGGGCGGCTATGGAACTTTCAGTTCCTTAAAGACAAAGAGTTATTTGGCACATTGAATTTTAAAGTAATGTCTTTTTTATACAGTGAACCAAACCTTTTAAAAACAATATTACATCATATTTTATATATGTACTATCTATATCTATCATTTTACATTCTATCTTCAATAATGTATGTATCGTTTTATAAAATATACACAATAAATTAACTAATATAATGTGCCCTCTTATAAATTACAATATTTATTTTAAATAGCATACCTCTGTCGGGACTCATGGGTTATTTCCAAGGCAAGCCGAACTCAACTATTATGTACTAGTAAATAATTGTTTCCTCCCATTTAGTCTCAAAATTGGTCTCTAAAGCCAATACACAAAAATTCACCCACCCTCCTATTGTGTGTGTGTGTGTGTGTGTGTGTGTGTGTGCCTGTGATTTGTTTTCTAGGGAAAGGAAGGTTTATTGTTTTATAGCTCAAATCTATCAAGCCTAGCTTTTCCTGGGAATAACCTACGAACCACCTTTGCCATAGCCTTTTATAAACTCTCTTTCCCCCTTATATTTTGTAAATACTGTATACTTATATATATATATATATATATATATATCATTGTAAAATGCAGCCTATACCCAGTGGCGAGGCGTGATGATAATTTTTGGGTAGGCTGAGTCATGAACACTCGTAAAGGGGCACACTTAACCAAGTCGAAAATGGGATCTTTATGAAGTTATAATACAGTGCTGGCATACTACTACTACCACTACCACTACCACTACCACTACTACTACCACCACCACCACCACCAATAGTAATAGCTTTATTTTTTACTATACTTTCTGTGAAATTTATAATTTTGGTCTTGCAATTTTCATTCAAAAGACAGAGCCTTGGCAGAATTATTTAACAAAAAGGCAGCTGAACCGAAATAGTCATTGCTGATGTTAACAGCATCTCCCATTTTTTCTACGGTACATACACTAAATCCTAAAACATTACTCATATATAAATTATAATATTGAAATTAAAACAACGCAATAAAATAATAAGATTCAAGTCGCAATCACAAAACTAAACTACTAATTTACATTGAAATAAACCTTTGAAACACATTCTGAATACTCAGAATGTAACACTCAGAGTTGGGGATAACCGGCTTACTGGTTGCCTTCAGAGACTGTGATAAACAATTGCGCGCACATCACCCTTCCAGCTCCCCGCAGGTAAGATTCTCCGGATGCATTAGGCAGAAAGGTATCAGCTTATCTTGCCGAAAGGAACTGACAAATTCGCTTCACACACTTGCTAAAATGTGCCTACGCTTTGAAAATTGACCATTGAAATTTTGATTTATGTTTTATGTAAAGGGTGTTTTCTCTCTTTTCATCATCTTTTGGGATAGCTGAACTTATCCTGCCTACCCTGACACCTCACTACTGGGCTATATGATCAGGAGAGCTTAAGTAGTCAGGATAAAGCATGAAATTTCGCAAACTTTTTATGAATTGTACTATATACATTTTTGAAAATCAATTTATTTAACAAAGCTGATTTACTAGACTCTAATAAGCATACTTCAAACAACTATTAAATCTAATAATTCATAATACTTTTGTAGTAAATTGAGGAGATGAGTGTTTATAGCGCTAAGTTTCCTCTTAGAGAATTTGGCCAACTTTGCAAATATGTTTTGCAACCCACCCTTTTCTATACTAGGGTGAGGATGACTGGAAAACCAAGCGAAATAGCCTAATTTTAGCAACATATCTTTATTTAATAATAAACAATGAAATAGTACAAAATTAATGCACACCGACAAAAAATAGAGGGTGAAGCGTGTCTTCCTTTCTAACATAGAAATAGATCTGTTTAGAGTACGGAGACCTTAACTCAACAATGCTCAACCCCGTAGGGAAATGTAACAAAGAGTAACAGCAAGGCTAATGCGCAAGCGTGACGAACATAATCATACATATCAAACAACAATCCTAAATGAGTAATATCAAAGCCAACGGTTCTAGGCTCGAAGATTATCTAATCTATTAAGGTGAGCTCTAATGCTGTAGATATTCAAAACTCCCGCATAACACATTAGCGATCACTGCAGAAGATGGGCGTTAATGCGCTAACCCTCAATAAATATAATATTACTCTAATGTAGCAATAATAACAATAAACAGTGGACCGAGTCCCAAGCTATCATATAAGTGCCCTGCATCCTGATTTGTTGTAATTATCCAGACAACGCCTAATTATAAGCATAATCCTTGAATAGTTACAAGACTGGTAGTAAACCCGAGACGCAGAGTTCGACTCTGCGCACTCAATTGTGTGTAAATATATCAACAAAGCCAATAGGCGCAATTAAATTGGGCTGGAGCCCAAAAAGACGGCAGAAAGGCGACGGCATTTTCAACTACTGCGAGAAGCGCATGGCGTAGCAAGGTTTAATATTCAAAATAAGAGTTAAGTGCAGTGCAGAACAATAATTATGACTGGTTTCCCCCCATTATGCCGAAAGAAAATTTAGATACAAAACAATAAACCCAGACCCTACGTCGCCGTTCTCACCTTAGGTCAGCTGGTGGTGTAATAAGTAACCATAAACCACCAGCGTTCCAATATATATACAAAAAAAATTCACAGAGAGGGGAAGGGACTTAAGGAGAGGGAAGGAAGGAGTAGCGATACACAAGACGACAAGAAGGTTCGGTAAACGAGTCGAACAATCTAGATGCTACGCGTGGCGGAACCAGGAACTATCTTCTTTTGTTTCTGGCCAGTCTCTGGTTTCAGCCTTAGTAGTGGTCCGTTGACCGCTCCGCTAGTCTATCGGGTGATCGGTTGGAGTGAGTAGGTCAGCGCTAGTGCTCGTGTGCTGCAGGCAGCTCATTAAGGAGGTTCGGTGAGTGTCCCCCATTCAATTTAGCCATAACTCGTAACTTGTTACATCCAACTTGTAACTTGTTACAGTTTAAATTATGACTATAACTACTCATAGAAATTAAATTTATAATGCTTATAATGTTGTGATATTTTGTGAAAATAAAACTTCCAACTAAAGTATAATAGTAAGGGTTAGTCTGTAAATGACTTACTTTTAATACAGCTTGACTGCTATTTAAATTTTAAATTGGAATCTAGTACTAGATTTCTAAGTTGGATACATCTCAAGAGTAGTGTTTCCTCCTGAATATATATTATGGTGTTTTTTGTCTCAAAGTTCATCTATTGATTGACAGAATTTAATTCACTGCACGATGAAGTTTGAGAGCACTAACTTTTTATTATTTGTAAATAGATAAGGACATAATTTCTAAAATAATCTTGGCTAATGTTAGGATTTATTAAATTTTTCTCTAGACTGATAGATTTATTCGGAGAACATCTAAACTAACGTATATATAATAAGATAATGTTGGTACCCATTTCAATATGTTTGTTAGTTAATTTTGTAATCCACTTTTTATTTATTTCTTAAACATCCCAACTACAGCGCTTAAAAAATTTAATGTCTATAATATATGATACACCCAATCCCAATCATAATACAATTTTCTTTCATATCTACGGCAGAATGTTTATAACTATTTGACTCAACTGGTTCGAAATATTTAACTTGATTGTTATGGACATTTAAATGACTTGGTGCAAGAATCGGACATGCAAAAAACACTCAACTTTTCATGATAAGAAAATACCTTCAAAATGTATTAGATATTCATATCAATAGATGACGCGAATAATTAAAAAAAGTACTGCATGAAATTTATTAAATATTTATTAATACCTCAAATTTTAATTTAAAATGCACACAAGACCTGATATTTTGCACACACACACACACACACACACACAACTATTTGAAACAATTAAATATTGCAGTGTTATAATATTTTGATAAATAAATTCTTCCATAATATTATTATAGTAATTGGTTCATGTCGTTTACTTATTTTTGGTTGTGGGTATATATATATATATATATAGAGAGAGAGAGTTTTAAAGGTTTTAATAATATTTATAAATATAATGATAATACATTTTGAAATATATGTTTAGATGTATACAGAGCTATGTTGTATAAAAAATAATATTGCTTGTAAAATAAATTTTTAATTGCTTATAACATGGCAACGTTTCACAAATAATGATACAGTATTGTAAAAACTTATTTCCCTAAACAAATTAAATGAAAAAAATTGTTTTGAAACAGGTATACTGAGTCATACAATAAAAATAAGTGGTATAAAAAGCATGCTAAAAAAATGACGAATTTGTATGATTTTAACAAAAAATAATTTTTGGTTAACCAAGGTTATATTACCATACTAAAATTTGCGGCAAAAAGATGTCACGGGAAACAACACAACTTTGTTTTGCTACAAACACATAATCGGTCAAAAGTTTTTCTCATGTATTTTCTCTCATGATTGAGATACACAACTGAATAAAATTTTCACCAATTTTTTCTCTATATTAATATGTGTAAAATTATATTTAATAAAATATGGCATCAGACTGGTTCTTGCACCATAACCTTCATATAATTAAATATTAAATTATATGCGTAATTTAATATAAACTATATAAATTCTTTAGTTTGAGAGAAAACATGAGTGGGTTTTATATATAGTTTGTTTCCTTAGAAAAATTTCTCAGTCATCACGAATATTTTATTCTTCTCAAACTTCAACATACTAATTATTTATAACTTTTATAATAAATTAAGTAGAATTTTGACTAAATATTCACTATTGAAAAACCAAATCAAAATATGGTAAATATAAACTCAGTTGAATTATTTTAATCATATACACAAGTAATTTATTATTATTTAAATTGAGTTTTGAGCTCAAATTGTATACTCAAGGAATTAAATAATTGACTTTGGAAAAACCAGCTCATTAGTACTTTTTATGTAAGTTAATTATTTTTTTAAGATAAAATTGTTTCCTATGATGATTTTGTTTCCTTTACAAACACTCTGGCACCCCTCCTTTTTTGCCACCTTCTCTTTTCATTGGTTTTTTTCTCATAATCAAGTGAACGAATTGAAATCAAATCATCAATACTTTCGTTTTCATCTTCATCACTTTCTAAAGGTTCTCCAAGTATATCTTCTATAGGATCTCCATGAATAAATTTAATCAGCAAAGATGTTGCCAAACGAATTTTTGATGATAGTTGGCGTTTATAATGTATGATAGCTTTCAATATTTTCTTTGTGGTTTCTAGTTCTGTTTCATTTTCTAATACAATCACGTTTTCCAATATTTTTTTGAATGGACCAGGTCGTCTTTTAATGGCTCTGAGTAGTTTATATTTTGCACGTTGTACGCTTTGAGGTGCAAATGATGGTATTGTCATATCAAATAGTCCACCAAAATCAAATGTGTAAGGATCAATGTCTTCATCTCCTAAATGAACATGAAGGAAAGCAGACAAAATCTTTAGCGCATTACTTATTTTTGGACCAAGATTTTCACGTTTAGCATGAATATTCTTGAGAATGGCCACCAATCGATCTTTTGGATCTTTCGTATCAGAGAAATCAACACCACGATATATGTCTTTGATTGAGGAACTGCCAGAAATTAAAATATGAATCACAAGCCCCTGTGCTTCTTGAACTTCAGCTGGCAAACGAGTGTTTCCAAATACATTTTCGAAAAGTATATTAGGCTTAACGGATTCATCTTTATTCTCTGCAGCTAGTTCATCTAAGTCTGTATCAAGAGACTCTATGAGCGTGTCTATAGCTGATGTGAGCTCGCTGGTCACATTGACATGCTTAGCCAGTCTGTACAAAACAAGTCCAGCTTGAGTATCCAGGGGCAATTTCCAGAGATGTAGGCCTTCCAAAATATCTTCATATCTTACAGTTCCTGCATTTAGGAAATCAAGCACAATTTTTCGGGAAGCTATTACATCATCGCTCTCCTCATCATCGGGAAATATTTTACTAAAAATTCCGTTAAATGTGAAGTTGCCTAGGAATTGATCTTCCGCAGAGTTAGATACCGAGGCTTTAATATAGTCAAATATTTTCAGAATTGCGCGTGAAATATCTTTGTTTAGCTGATGATGAAATTTTCTGTATAATCGGCGTAAAATTAAACTACACCGTCTCTGATTGTTGAATCCCTTTTGTATGATGATTCCTTCAAGTGCCTTATCTTTAATTATTGGATTTTCTATTAATGTTTTCTTGACAAGTTCTTTAGCATTTAATACGTCATTTGATGCCGACTCCTCCACAACAGAATCCAAAATTTGGACCACATCAATATCTTCACTGAGAATTTCTTCAGATGATTCATCTTCAGAAACGTCAAGTTTTCTCAAAATGCGCTCTGAGGCATTTATAATTTTTGGGTCTAAGTGTTTCCCGTAAATTCTCAAGAGTCTCTCAAGTATTATAACCACTTTATCTCTGGAAGAGTACTGCAAGAGAACTCTTTGGCCCCTAAATAATTTAGTAAGATCATCTTTCTTCTCAACAATATATCTTACAATTAACTGTTTATCTGACTCCGAATCTTGACCAGCTTCATTGACGAGATCTTTAAACTCTTCCACTACATCAAAATTATCATCTGTTATGTCTTCTGTCGACTCATGCTCTGGAACATTTAAATACTCAAAAATGGTAGAAACAGCTGTCCATAATTGTGGATTCATTTCTTGTTGATGCTCTCTAAATCTTCTTAGAGCTCGAGCAACAAGTTCTAGTGGAGAGAGATTTAACGTAACAAGGTTTGCAAGTGCTTTGTCATAGGCATGTTGTTGACTAGTAAGATAACCGATAGTCACTCTTTTGGCTAATTGCACACGCTGTGGTGCTTTTGATTTCACTAAACTTGTAAGTGCAGCAATTATAGTCATATGATGATCTTGAGCTCTCATTTCAGTTCCTAATTTACTAGGTTGTATATATTCGTAAATCATTTGAGTGACGTGAAGTACTTCTGCATTTTCACGTTTTGAATAAGCTCTCCAAATGATTCGTAATAAAATAGCTAATCTAATGCGTACATTTACTTTCAAAATACTTGGTACCATATCTTCAAAGGCTTTCCCTAAGGGTATTTGTTTTATGTCAACCAATTTTACAAGTCTCTTAGCAGAATCAAGGATAAAAGGTGGTGAGTAGGACCCTAGCACATCTTTCATTAACTGTTCCAAGTCAATAGGAATAAATGTGGCGTCTACCATTTCCTCTCTTTTTTCTCCTAGTTGCATGAACACGGTATCTATGGCATGCGCAGTATCCTCACTCAAGAACAGCAAATAATTGTGATATATTCTTCTCAAAATTACCAGCAGCCTTTCTTTAGGTGGAAATTCTTCCATAACATCATACCCTATATAAGTTGTTCCCATATCAAGATTGGAAGAAGAGTCAAATAGCTGTTGAAGTTTTTGTAAAATTTCGAATGCTCCATCATTTTTCAACAAGCCCAAAACTTGATATAAGAGTTCAGATGCACGTTTCTTACCTCTTTGGGCTTCTTCTTCCTCTTCAGGCCAAATTACATCTTCACTTACTGGCATTAGACCAGGGCCATCTTCTCTAATGACCCAATAAACATACGCAATTGATTCCTTTACTACTTGCATCTCAGGTTTGGTGCGTAGATAAGACAATATATTTTTCAGGAACTTGGCTCTTGTTTGTGTCAAGTCAACACAATAATCTTTCATGATCATTTTGAATGAAACTGACATTAAAAATTTGTAAAGATCTTTTTTAGCAAACAGGACCTCTATTGGCACACCTTCGTCAGGAATAACATGGAGCACTTCAATCCAGTCTATTTTAGGAAGAGTATTGAATTTTTTTTCATTTTCTTCTTCTAAAATCTTTAATAAAATGTTAATATATGGTGTGAGTGATTTATCAGAAAATGTAAGTAGTTTGAGTAGAATTAGTTTTAACTGTGTAGCAGGTGTTTGCTTCGAGTCTAGTCCTTCAATCACTTTTAAGGTCATGTTGGTAGAAGCCAAATATTTGAAAATTATTTCAAAAGCAACCCTACCCTCTTTATTGAGTAGAAGTATAGAAATTGACTTATATAATTTTTCAAGGTTCAGACGAAGCCTTGTATTTGTTGTATTTTTCACAATTAGAAACTTACCATCATTAGTAGGTAGAGAACCGATACCATCATAATCTATAAATGTTAAAAGTACGTTAATGGCATCCAACAATTTGACCGATAAAGTACTTGACTTGTTTTTAAGAAAATCATAATAGAAGCCAAAAGTTCTCCTCTAGTTTTAAAGTCTTCAGGGTTAAACCCCTCCAAGTATTGGTAAATATCTTTGCTTCCAAGAAATTTAAAAAGCAAAGCTACCTCATTTTTAGGAGCGTTTGGTTTTAAAACCAGAAGGAGTTGTAGAAAGTCTATTTCATATGAAATTTTTGAATAATTGTGTAATTTATGACTACTTCCATAGTCATCATCGAATATATAGTATATGTGACCACTCATATCAAATGACACCAGTTGGGCTCCTTCATTTGATTCGTCAACGTATGGTAGTATCAAATCAATGTATTTTCGAACAAATGGGGTTTGATCTCTCATTTGAAGTAAAATGCTTATAAAAAGTTCTCCTATTGAAATTGGTTTTTCATAATCTATTTGAGGTAGATAGTTATTCATATTAAAATCTGGTGACTCAATAAAATCTAAAAGAGCTTGAAGTGCTTTCTTGGTCTCTCCATCCAAATTATTTTTTTGTATGGCATGAAGTAGAACATTTACGTCAACATTGATTTGCTTATCTATTGGTTTTAGTAGTTTGCATTCCTGTGTTAGTTGAACTGAAAGTTTTCCTAGATCATTGGTTTGAACCAATTGCACTATATGACTTAGTGACTTTTTGATTTCATTGTCTAATGGGTTCGGAGTAAATCGTAAGAATGTAAATGCAACTCGTAATAATTCACCAAGAGAATCATAACTTTCTATATTAATACCATTTATATATTTATTAGCATAAGGTTTATTTAGGAAATTTATAATGTTGGAAAACATATTCACCTCTGAACTCGAACTTAGTGTTTCCATTAATGGCAAGGTATTAATGTTGTAAACTGTTGTAGCAGGAACTTTTGATCCTAGCATTGAACAACCTTTGTCGCTTATATAAACCCACGTAGATTTGTCAGGAATAGGTGAAAGAGATAGTTCTTTGACAATTGTGAATGTATCTTGGTCTACGCAAACCATTTTAATCGTGGGTTTTTGATCGCCTGGTCCTTCATATCTTACATAGGGAAGTAATATTTTTGCAGCATCTGAAGCTTCGTCATATAGTTCAGACCAAATATGCACTAGTAGTTCTTGCAAAAGATCACTTTGTTTTTCAAAGTTGTTGATATTGACATTACTCAAACGAGTATACAGCTCTGGTTTGTTTAAGTTATCATGTATTGTGTTTATATGTATTTTAGGAGCGCTGGGATCTAGAGCTAGCAATAATGACGAGGCATCTGGAATTTTCATCATTATTGAGCGATTGTTCGAAGAACACAATATAGAAGTGTCATTAGAAAACTCTACCAAAACTGGCGATACAGTAGTTTGATAAAACCCTTCACTATTTATTTCAGCCGGTAGAGAGGCAGATAGATTGGCTTCACATGATGTTATTATTATGGGTGGGAGTTTTCCTTGATTTTCACGTAAAACGTAGGGAACAATTTTCATAATAGACATTTTCTTTTCAAACTGTATATTAGGTCTCGAAGCTAAGAAAATCAAAATGTCATAAAGCAGTTCACCTTTAGTTTTGTAGGACATCACATTGAAACCTTGTTGTTGGAATTTCTCATCTTCAAGATATTTTCGAACTATTTCACGAGAATCCTTAGGTGCTTTTTGATTTATAGCCAATAAAAGCGATGTAACATTCAATTTATACAGCATGCCATTATTGAGTAGTGAAAGAGGTAAAAAGCACTCATCTTTTGAAATGTAAATTAAGTCATTATTTGAATATTTTACATAATCATTTTTACATCCAAACTCTATATGTGGTGGGAGAGATCCAGACCCACTCGAAAGAATTAACGATATAATGTTTTCTATATATTTACCCACCCTATCACTAAATTTACTATCCCTAGTAAGTAAAGAAAGTATGGCAGTCAAAAGCTCAGCTCTTGTCTGAATATTTTTAAAGTCCAATCGATTAATTTTATCATTAAAGTTAGTTGATGTAAGAAGATTAATTAAAAACTCTTTTTCACCTTTTTTATTGGGTGGGAGAGTTGAAACCAGCTCAGCTATATTTATTTTGTAGAATGTTTTACCCTTTGTTGTTGTGGCTACGCCTCTTTCAAATCCAGAACAAAAATGTCCAGACTCTGATACAAAAAAAATATTTCCTTGTACATCCTCAGAAAACAAAGTGTCTGATGAAGATCCTATTTTGTTACAATCCTTGATGATATTCGGAGGCAAGGCACCAAGTTCGTTAAAATTGATATATGTAAGCATGGATAAAATTGAATGCTTAATATCAACCGATGTTTCTTTGTGCTCAGCCAAATACAAAAGTAGAGACTTAAGGAGCTCTGCTCGCGTTTTATAAATAGTTGGATCAAAGTTCTTCATTTGTGAGTGAAATTCTTGTTTTATCATAGAAGAAACTATAGTAATCAGTGAAGCCGATGGGGTGTTAGGTAATAAGGAATAAAACAAAGATGGGAAATCAATTTGGTATGTTTCTCCATTTATAGATGTAAAACATGGATTCACAATAGGATCTATTGCTGAAAAATTGATCGGTAGGAGATTTTCTTCTCTTGTATCTGTTTTGTAAATTGTTTTGCAAGTCTTACTGGTCTCAATAGGAAGTGATCCAGGCCCTTCTTTTTTACATATTTTGAGAGTATATGTACAGAGTCGGAAATTTTTTTTTCAGGGATCTTTTTTGCTTTCAATGAATTCAATATTTCCATAAGAACTTGACTACGTGTCTGTAAATTTTTAAATTTTATGCCAGTAATAAAATTATGAAATTCCGGTTCACTGATGAACCCCATTAGAATTGCTTTCTCTACTCTTGGAGCAGTTTGTTCCAAAGCTTTAAAAAGAGATATTATATTAATTTCTAAAATATTAGTTCCCTTAATTCCAGATTGACTGATACATTCTTCTGAGGTTGGAATTGATAGTACAGGTTCAGTAATTTCTTCTTTGTTATCTATATCCGTGTCGTTTGTTTCAATGCAAACAAACTTGAGTGATGGTAGTTGTGATCCTTCTGCACTTGTTTTTATATTCAGCAATATGTTTTTCAAAATATCAACAACTTTTTCTGATTGTGAGGTATTTTTAATGAAAAACTGTATCATATGTTCCAATAAACTAGCTTTAGTTGCATATAATGTCCAATTGAATGTTCTTAACTGTGTAAGGGTTTCGGACGAATGAAAAACCGACATAACATATTTGTGTAATTCATCAGAAATGTTTTTATTTAAAGGTTGGAAAAGTGATGCAAAGTCTGCAACTAAAACAGGGGTTGTTCCCTCCTCAGGGCATTCATCAGGTATTATTATGTCGCCTGGCACACTATCACTATTATCATCCAGACTTTGAGATGTTTCTTCAATTTTTTCGGTTGTAACTGGAGGCATGGTCAGTTCAAAATTATCTACCTGGTCTCTAACAGCTTGAGATAAAGTTTCTAATGCTACTTTAGTACTTCTTGAGTGAACAATGTTTTCGAAAGAATCATTAGATTTTTTTTTTCCAGTTGTAATGTTACAAACAATATTGTACCGTATAGGGAGTTTTCCAGGTCCATCTAAGTGAATATAGGGATACATTTCTGAATAAATTTTTGTATTTGAGGAAAGTTTTTCTTCTAAATATTTTATCATCCCTAAAATAAATCTTCCTTTTGTCGGGTACTCATTAATATTAAAACCATGGATTTTCTTGTGAAATGACAAGCTACTAAATAATGATAAAGCTTGTTCTCTGCGATATTTTGGCATGGATGGCTTGAATGCCTGGAATAATGAATTGATGTCGAATGTTTTCACAGGTGCCACCAATTTAGATAACTTATCTTCACAGTAGTTTAGGTTTGAGTGGGCCATATATGACATGTTTTTAAAATCATCTGCAATAACTGTCCTTTCTTTTTTACCCTCATAGGCCTCACAAACGAATCTAACAATAGGAGAAAGTAAACTTTCCTTATTGAGCTGAAGGTGAGTTAATATATTACTAGCTATTTCCTGTTGGGATATGTCAAGCTGTTGGCTGTGCCTGGCAAAATTCAAAATGTCTTTTAGAAGTTGCCCTCGGGATGGATTGTTGTCAAAGTTATAGTTTGAGACATAAGTTGAAATAGCTGAAGAATTGAGGACTTGAATTAACTCTGAAAATGTTGAACCCGATATTTTTGGATCTAAAACTGCTATTAATGAAGGTATATCAACTGTCAAAATAGGACTCGACATGTTTAAAGAACCTTTTATTCGGCATAATTCAGGAATTGCTATGATGGAAATATTCTTGAGATTAATTTTATCTGTGATATTTTCATTTATGATAATTGGTGGAAGATTAGTTGGAAGCTTTGGTGCTAGTTCTACTTTAGAACTGAAAGTTGATGGAGTTTTAGAAATAATCGATTGTGATAAAGTTTGTGGCGTAATCTCTGTATTTGAAGATGAAATCCCTTTAAAATCTTCCTTTAAAATTTTAGATGGCATTGTTTTAATCGTCGATGATAAATAATCTGATGTTATTTTTGAGCTTAAAGTAAGAAATGTTTCTACTCTACCTTCATGTGTTTTTATGATTGGCATTGATGATAGTTGGAGTCTCTTTGGAGTGGATGTAATATTACAAGTGACTCGAATATTTGGTGGTAATGCACCCGGACCATCCAAACGAACATATTGAATCAAATTTGAGAACACTTGCATTATTTTAAAATCTAGAGAAGTCTCTGTAATTAAAAATGCGAGTAGCTCTTGTAGAAGTTGGCCTTGACTCTCGTATTCTTCAAATTTGAAGTCACGAATTTTTTTATAAAAATCTAGTTTTCCAAAAAATTGCTCGCTATTACCTTATAATATTTCGGTATTTTGGGTTTGATAGCTTTAAACAGAGTTGATATGTTCAGTGACAATATTGGAGAGGCACCATCTTCACAATAACCTGATGTTGAGTTTACTATGTGTGATTTATTTGGATTGTGTCCATCATTATCATGTACTATGCAAACAAACTTGATATTGGGTGATTGCTCTCCTGGTCCTTGTAATTGCACATGATTATACACTTCCGTAATGCTATTTATAGCGTCTTCATCTATGTTACTATAATTTTTTAAAAGTGATAACATAACCTTTAAGAGTTCTCCTTTACTTTTGTAACCCTCCCAGTCAAAATTAAACCAATATTGTTTAGCGTCCATTTTATTTACCATGTCCATTACCTTTTCGAGTGCCTTTTTTGAAACTGTATTTTCTACAGCTTCAAACAATGAAGATAGTTCCACTGTTAGAACTTCACTATGTTCACCATCATCCATGCAGGGTCTGGGAATAACAATACTCAACTCTTCACTGTCAATGTAGTCTTCTCGATTATCATAATCAGTCCCAAACAAATAAGGCATTGATATACTCTGTTTATCATCCAATTTCAAAACTAGAGGGGCTGTTGATTCTCTTGTAATATTAGGCGTCTTCTTTGTGCATTCAATTGTAATACCTGGTGGCTCTGCTCCAATTCCATCAGTCTGAATATGCTTCATGACGGTGTTTACAGAATGCAAAACCTGTTGCTCCATTGGGACATGCCAGATCAGGTATTGCAATAAACCATTTAGGAGGTAACCTCGATTTTTATAGTTCGTAAATTTAAAATCATTTAAAACTTTATAAAAGTCAGGACTACTAAAATAAACCTTTAATATGGATTTGGAGAGAAGGGGCGTGTTTGCGTCCAAACACGAAAATAGAGTTTCTATATCTACTAAATATGCGGGCGATAAATCATCTTCTCCAGAACATAGTCCAGCCATAGGTTTAACTATATATGATCCTTCTGTAATTTCAGAAACTATCATTTCATTTTTGGACTCATTTTCCTTGATGCACAAAAATTTATAGCCTGGATGTTCGACACCAATTTCACTGATTTCGTGTATGCTGCTTAAAATGACATCAAACAATTCAATGTTATTTTTACCAATATCTGTATTATACTTTATATATGTTAGCATGTCTTTAAGAATTAGATATCGTGTTTGATTAATATTCCATTTGAAGTCGATCAACTTTCTTTGCACTTCAGCCGTTTTAATAATATTCATTAATTTCTTTATGTTTTTTTTTGAATAGGTAATAGAGAAAAAATCAATAAGTGTATCTATATCAAAGGAAACCTTAAATTGCGCCCCTTCATCACGGCAAGGCCCTGATAGTTCATCCAGGTATGTAATCACTTGTCGATTCTTGTCTACATTTAGCCAACCATTATGTTCTTTATTTTTACTTTCTTGCGTTGTTTCTAAATAGTCAAAGTTTATTTTAATATTCGCAGGTAATGATGGTAAACTAATGTTGGGTGACAGTAATTCATCAAAAATTAAGCTTTCATTTCGTAATGCTTCACTATAATTGGGAATTAAATATTTTGTAACTTTACTAACTTTTGGTGGTACAGTAACGTTACAAACAATCTTAACATCCGCTGGTAATGAACCTGGACCATTTAAATCAACGTAAATTATTAATCTTGAAAGTGCAAGTAGTACTTTGGAATCGAGTGCTGCTTCACTTGCTAGAAAGGCAAGCATATGTTGAAGTAATTCACCCCTGAACATGTATGCTGTTATATCAAACTTCCTAATTTTTTTGTAGAAATCAAGCCTGCTGAAATAGTCTTTGGCAATAATTTTAAGTTTATGAGGTGTTTGTTTTATAAAGGCTTTGAACAGTGAATTTATGTCTATAGTTATTATTGGAGTTACTAAATCAACTCCAGGATCTGCACAGTATTTTGAAATCAAGGAAGGTGATTCGGCTAAATTTCTTGATGGGTATTTTGAATTTTCTGTACTATTATAAATACAAATAAACTTAACAACCGGTGGAAGGCTACCTTCTCCCGTCGTGGAAATATAGGGAAACAAACTGTTCACAGATTTTGCAACATTTTCTTCTAAAGATGATTGCCTTATAATATAATTAAGTAGCCCTTGCAAAAGAAAAGCTTTTGTTACGTATTTTTTCAAGCTATACTCTACAATTTCTTGAGGTATATGTATTTCTGTGAGAGCACCCTGAGCTACATGTTTATCTCTTTGAGGAACATCTTCACTCAACGCATCAAAAAGTGAATTAATATCCACCTTAACCTGTTCAAATACTTTTCCGCTTGCATAATCTAAACATGCTTCTGGAACGATTATTGTAGTATTAATATCTTCTTCAGCATCACTCAAATGTGCATTGTTTTCCCACCAATATGTTGTTGATTCTGTTTGTGCACCCGTAATTGTTTCATCAAAAGTATTGTTGATTTCTAGGAACGGATTTGGCGCAACATTGGATAATCTTTGCATTGATTCAGTAATAGATTCATAATCATCGTTTAAAATGTTTTCAGATTTAAATGGATTCTTAGTAATCTGTGTTATATCCCTGGTTTGAAATACTGTTGAAAGGGAATATATAGGTTGCAATGAATGTATTGAGCTTACAGTAACAGTAGATTGTAACTGATTGTCATTGTTTGTGCTAGATTCAAAACTGTTGTTTTTAATATTGGTAAATAAAGTTTTTGTTCTAGTTAATTGGGAGCTTTCACTTGTCATAGGTATGGTTTCAATAAAGTGGGTATCTTTTTCTATGAGTTCTTCTGGTTCTGGTACGATTTTAATAGTTGTCACATGTGATCTAGATATCTGATCTATGTATGCCTCTGAATAAGTAAAAAAGTTAAACTGCTCTTTTTTCTGAGCTGATACAGTTTCAGAAACCATGTTATTATATGCTTCTTCATTGACATCTATATTTGTGACGTTTGTTGTAGACACCTCTACCGGTGTAGGAGTATTTGTATTACTATGAACAAGAATGTTATTGTCGATTAAAATATTGGTTCCATTATCTTTCATCTTATCCTGTGCAAGAATATCAATTGTTTTAATATTAGGTATTAAAGCACCCTTTGTCACAGTATATGTGTTTGGTGTTTCTTTTACTAATTCCAAATTCGAAGGTGTTGAGTCGCTTGAGAAGACTTCATGTAATATTTCTGTTGAATATTCGATAGGGTTGTCTGTAACCCGTAAACTCAATGTTTGAGTTGAAATATCTGTCTTTGACTTTTTATTTGATGTCTCTGTTGACGTTTCAGATTGTACACTGGATATAATAGGAATATTGTCATGTGTGTCTTTCAATTTGTTTGAAGAATATATAGTTTTTGTTGATGATTGGGTTGGTAGTTTTGTTTTTAATGTAGTAAATATTTCCATAGTTGATTTTATAATATTATTTGTAGATATAATTAATCCTGTTGTATTTACTGCATAGGTAGTTTCATTTAATTTAGCTGTTTGCAGATATTTTGGATCAATAGAAACATTTGCTTTCATGTCACCTACACGTTTGTTAACAGTATTTGTTTTTTGTAGTTGGTTGTCAGTATATGCTGCTCTTGTGTCTGTATAATTTATTGGTGAGGTTTCCCAGAGTGGGTTTGATGTGATATCAATGGATATTTTCGGTAACATCTTGGAGGGACCTATTATTTGATTGTCAGTTTTACCTGGTATTGTTTCTGTGGAGTATGTCTCTTTAGTTTCGTAGTCAAAGTTAAATGTGTCAACAAAGGGTGTTTGTAATGATTTATTAGTGTGATTTACTACTGTGGAGCTATCTTGCGTTGTTTCATAAAAAGTGTTTAGTGTGACAGTAATTGATAGGTCCAATGGTTTACCATTTTGTCCCACTAATTTATTGTCATTTTCTAGGCTGGCTTTCATAGAGTTAAATGACGTATTTTCAAAAGGTGCGTTTGTTGTGACAGTAATTTTTGATAATTTATCGGTGTGACCTAATACTTGGTCATCAGTGTAGGCTGGCCTGGTTTCTGTGAAATTTGTTGGTTCTGTTTCGTAGTTTGTGCTAGATGTGGGAGTAATTTGTAAGTCTAATAATGCATTATTATGATCTACTATTTGATTCTGACTATATGTGTGATTGATTTCCGTTAAATTTATGGGCCAGGCTTCAATATATGCTTCTGATGTGACAGAAATTGATGTATCTAATATTTTATTATTTTGATAAATTGTTGATGTTATGGAATAGTACTCTATGTCTTCATCAGTAGTATTATATTTGTCGGCTTTGTTGCTGTCCCATACTTTAGTGAATGTACTCATTGTAGAGCTTAAAACAGGGTCTGAAAATAATTCTGACAGTGGTAGTTTTGTATTTGTTAGTGGTGAGACTGTTGTGGAATCATAAGACGATTTAGTCATTAATTGAATCCTGTCATGACTTTCATTAAATGTGTTGTTAGTTGTAATAGGTGTCATTAAAAATGTATTATTTTCTTTTAAAATTAAAGAATCTATATTTAGTAAGGATTTAGGTCCACGTGGTATTTCTGTTGAGTTGACAAAGAGTTGAGATGTATCAGAAGGTGTCATCGTGGTTTCAATTAAAGGCTCATGTTCTATTTCTCCTGTTAGAAATGAGTAATTATTTAAACTCTCAATCAAACTCACAGTCCCAGTCTCCAAGCTATTGAATGTTTCGATGATCGGAGTTAATTTTTCTTTTATTGTACTAACACGTTCATTTGTAATTTCAGTAACACTAAATTCATTTGACTTTTTTGTGGTGGACATACTGTTAGGCTCAGCGTATAAGAAAGCACTACTTTTGGTCGATGATTCAGCTAATTTTTCATTTACTACATTTTCTAATGCTGTAGATATTTCTGAGAGAGATGAAAGTTTGTATTCTATTTTTGGTTGTTCATTGGATAATATAGTTGTAGGGGGTAGGCTTGTTGATTCTCTAGCTGTTCCCGCAGATGTTTTATATACCAAAGTATCAGTTTCAAATAAGGTACTTAAAGTCACATAATTGTTTTTTCCATTGTAAGCAGTGTAAATGCCATTTCTAGAAGTTTCTTTTAATTGTTCAATAATTGGGACTCTCGAAGTTACACGCAATGTTGGTATTTCTGTTTCTATTTCTTTTCCCCCCTTGATAGAAAATGTCGATGTTTCAAACTTACTTGCAGAGGAATCTGTGTTTACTCGAGATATTTCAGGTAATAATGAAATAAATGATTCTAATGTTGATTCCTCAATTGTATCTAATATTGTTCCAAAAGAATTTTCAGTATTCATTCCTTGCTCTTTGGGAGGGACACTAGGGGGAAAAGTAGTGTTGACCATTTTAGTGTTTGTCTTAGTAAATTCTTCATTTGTTACCGTTTCATCTGTACGCATATTATAATCAGATGACACTATATCGTTAGCTTCAAGAGTGTAAGTTGATGTTTCTATGCCTTCTGTATAAGGTCCAATAGTATTTATTGGCCCATCAGTTGTTTCAGTTAAAATGTAATTAGTTTCTTTTGCTTGATTCGTCATTTCGTCTATGCCATCAGACAAATTATTGTATTCTTGTGTTGATTCTGTTTTTTGTGTGTAAACATCTATTTCTTCCGCAGCTAAATTCGTAGTTCCTGAAGACGATTCAGTAGTTTCTAGGGTCAATTTATTAATTAGGTAATGAGGTTCAGTCATTTCTATAACCATAACATTTGTTTCATCTTTCTCATTCTGATTTGTGACGTGTTCTGTGGTTTTATCCTGATATATTTGAATGTTGGAATTAGTCTTTTGAAATTTAGTCTCGGTTGTTTCAGACACAAATGAGTTTTTAAGCGATTTGACTAATTTTGGTGTATTTACATAATTTTCTGAATTAAAATATGTTAATGATTCATCATTTATTTCAAGCGGCAAATGTGTTGTTGAATAACGTTGTATTGTTAAGTCAGCTGCTGGAATATAATTTTCTTTTGTAATACCTGTTTCCGTTAACTCTAAGTCTACTGAGCTTACAGGAATAGGTACCACAGATACGGCTCTTGGACTAAAATTTTCATCATTTAAAGTTTCTGTCGTAGTAAACAAGGTCAGCTCAGTTGCTTCTTCACTATTTTCTGTATTTTTTGTTAATGAGCTAGATGGGCATTTTAATTTCAGTACTGGTGGTATTCCTCCAGGTCCACTCACAAAAATATTCAATAGAATCTCATCAATTAAGTTTGACATTATTGGCTCAATATCAGTATTCATCTTGACAAAAAGTAAAAGATCACGTAACAACTCACCTTTTGTTTTGTAGTTTTCAAAGTTAATGTCTTGTACACTTTTAATATTTTGATCAATAAGGTATTTAGTTACAATACTTAGTGAATTTTTTGAGACATTTTTATTTACAGCACTGAAAAGATCTAATATATCAACAGTGGAGATTTTTGATGGTGTATCGACATCATCTAAGCATGATGAATCTCTCAAAATGTTTTGTTCGTAATTTATTGTTCTAGTCATATTATCGGTATCGCTACGTGTTTTTAATGACGGTGTTCCAGTTGGCGTAGCAGTTGAATCAATTGGATAAGTAGAATATATTTTTAAGGATTGTGGGGTTTCAATTTTATTAATCATAGATGATATTAGGGATTGTGGAGCTAAGTTTTGATCGGTGTCCAAGAATTCTTCATCACATACATATTTTGCTTCGGGAGATAATGCACCAATACCTGTAAGGGCAATATTATGTTGTACCTTTTCTATTGATCGAATAGCATTGTCAGTTAAATACGGAACTCTTTTGTAAATCATAAGTATATCACGCAAAAGTTCACCTCTTGTATTGTATTTAAGAATGTCAAACATATGTCCTTCATTTGCTTCGCTCAATTTAGAGAGTATATCCGATGCACTTATGTAAGATAAAGTTAAGACGTACTCTTCTAGATTCCTGTCCATTTGAACAGCTTGGAAAAGTTTTGGAACATCAATCCTAAATATTTTATGCCGTGATACATAGAACAAACCTATTTTGCACCTTGTTTCTAATTGGAAAGCATCATCAATTATACTGATTGATTTGGGTATTTCTTTTATTATCCCCACCAAAGAGTTGCAAACAATAAACAAATCAGGTGAAAGTAATCCAGCTCCTCCATGGATAATGCCGTTTTTAACTATATTCATTGCATTTATAACAGTATTTCCTATGTCGCTATTTGATATAAAATGCATTAATAATTTATCTAATAACAGTGCTTTATTAGAACACAAATCCCCACATGCATCATTTTCTGTTTGTAAAATATCAAAAGTATCTGGAATAAAATCTATTGAGTTTTCTTTCCCCGAAAGTAACTTTTCAGAGTTAGAATTTTGATAAGACATTAATGTGAGCCATGAATCAGCTAATTCGTACTGAGGTGTGGCTGAGCAAGGTATATCTAACTGTGGGGGCAGGAGCCCAGGACCACCAAGTCGTATATGTTCAAGTATATAGTTTATTGCATCATGCACTTTAATATTTACAATAGATTCATCCATTAAAAACAATAACATTTCTTTAAGAAGGTCCCCACGTGTTTTGTAAATGGTTAAATCAAAATCTTTAAGTTTGTGTCTAGTTTCTTCCTTGGTTATATATTTTAATACTAATTTTATGCTTTGGTTCTTAACATTACTAGCTAACGTTTCAAAAAGTAAGGGAATGCTTACCCATAAAACTTGATTAATATTGTGATTATCAGTGCATGGTATTTTTAAAGATTTTCTTAGGAATGGACCTCTAGGAACCTTTAAAGTTCTTGTTAAGTTACGAGCATACATTTTATTGATGTGTATTCCTACCAAACTCAAATCCCTTAGCACAAATTTTTTCAAATATTTGTAAGCATCCTGATGTGCCAAAAATTTTGAAACAATACGTTTAATATTTTTTGACACATTTGGTGATATCGCTTCAAACATGCTTTCAATACTGATCACTATAGTAAGTGAATTATTGCCACTGTTATGACAGCGTTCTTCTGTTGGTATTAGAAAGAAATGTGTTTCGATGTTTTCTGGTTCATGAGAAGTTTCAATAAATGCTTCAAATTGGTTTGTCACCTTGTGCGTTTCAATTATATCAGTTTCGATTTTAGTATTAATTGCTGGTTTAAAGGTGTTTGACTTAAACGTTGAATATTCTAGACCAATATTAGTTTTATGTGTGGATACTATTGCAGTATGTGGGTGGAAGGATGACGTTTCTTGTGTTTGTTTGTTTGTAGCTTGAAGTTCCAAATGATATTTGGTATTACTCTCTGATGGATTACTATTTGTTGTTTCCCAAGTATTAATTATTTTTGAATTTGAGGCATATGAAGGGGGTTTAAAACTTAATTCATTTTTACCTTCTGTTGTTTTTATTGACTCCAAATTAGTTGCAAAATTCTGGACTAGTTCTTTTGTCTCATGTTTTGCATATAACGGATGATGTACAGTGTAAGATAGTGTTGTTTCATTAACAGAATAAGATTCTTTTTTAGTAATATTGCTTGAATTTAAATGTGATGAAAATGTTTTAAGACCGATTTCAGTAGTTCCCTCTTGAGTATAAGTTGCTTCCTTCATAGCAGTTATTTCTGTTGAAACATATGATCCTTGTTTATCAGTTTGGGCATTAGTCCCGGCTTTGAATGATAATTGGGGGGCACTGTGTTGATTTGATTGTGTTGTTTGCTCATATGGCCTTTTTGAGTTATTAAAGCTACTATCGAAGGTTGTCATTGTAGTATAGTCCATCACTTTAACCAAATTCATATCTGAGCTCATAGATACTGAAGATACACCATTCTGCTCAAAAATAGCTGTTTTTATATTAGCAAGAGGTGCTTTTCCTAAACCAAATGTTGGTCCATTTAGTTGGGTCACGTTTTCCAACTCAATTAATTTTACTCCTATTGAATTAGGTTGGGCAGGAGCCAGCTCATTTAAAATAGTTGTTGATCCATCGACACTAAAAATATTTGTTTGATTTTTAATTTTGTATGGTAAATAAGTATGTGGGTTTTCGGATGTCTCTTTCATAGTTTCTGGTTTCACACCATTTAATGACTCTTCCAATTCTGACATTTTTTTGATCCCTACATTTATTGAGTCCTCTGTATTTTCTAGTTTACTAGTTTCTGATTCAGTTTCTGTTGTTGATAAGATAATTGGTTTTAATTTATCAGAAATAATGTTATTTAACGTATCCATATAATTAACCATAAAAAAAGTTTCCGGTTTGAAAGATGATATTTCTTGTGATGTAACTATTGCTTCAATTCCTAGAGATGATAATTTTCCCTCTGCTATTTCCTGGAATTTCTTATTAATTGGTATTTCTGTTGTGTCAAGTAATATAGTTGGTGTTTTATAATCATCTATTGCTGATTCAGAAATAATTGTTAAGTTCAGTGGTGTACCTTCTTCAGCCTCTGTAGCTTTAGCTTCCCAATGCATATCAGGTTCCACAAATGATCCTTCCTTAACAATAGTTATCGGTTCTGATGATACTTCTGCTCGCGTCACTTTTTCAATGTCTACATTAATTGGTATAAAATATGTATTTCCAATATTACTATATGATTCATCTCTAATATTAGTCGTTGATTCATAAATTGTTGTCGATAATTTAAATGGTTTTATTTTTTCATAATTAACATTGATTAATGATTCCATAGATTTAACTGGTAAATAAGATTCAAGTTTAGAAAATAAATCTTTTTTTTCTGTAGTTAATAAATCTTTACCAACAGTAGCAACTTGAAAACTTGCCATTTTCTCCATTTCTTCATTTACTTGTGTATCTCCAAGTGTATTAAATTGTACTTGACTAGCAACAGTCGCTGACTCAGAACTAATAGTTAGTAAATTGGATAGTTTTAATTCATCATAATTAATATTATCGTTTTTTTCCCATTGCTTCAACATATAAGTCTCCGTTATTTGTAGTTTCCTTATCTTTAACAATGGCATATAAATCATTCTGTGGTGCTTTTTTAAGGCCTATGTTAGGCGGTATTTTTGTATTCCAAAGCTTGTTAGAGGTCCCATTTTTAGAAATAGTTGCTAATTCATATTTGGTGCTTGATACTTCATATGGTAATAGTTCAAGTGTTATGTCAAATGGAGTCTCTGTACTATAAAACGGCAAATTGGAAATATATGATTTGTGTGTTTCCTCATTTACATTAGTTGGCCATCTCAAAGGAAATGATGTTAACTCTTTTTCCCTTTCAACGTCATTAATCGCTGTTACTTCAGTATTTTTGACAGTAGCTAAATTACCCTGTTTTATATATGGCAACTTCTGTTCTCTAGTTGAAAACGTGTGTCCATTATCAGTAAAAGGCACTTTATCGTTGTGTATGTTCATTAAGATACCTGTATTAGAAAGTACTATGGTTGTTTCACTGTTGATTGATGTTTTATTTTCGTTTGTAGGTGAAACTTTAAAATCTTTCGATGGCATTTTTGTAACTTCAACTTTGATTTCATCATTGTTTACATCTATATAATTATTATAACTAGTAGTGGATGTTTTCCATTCAATGTCTGTTTTATCTTTCATATCCATTATGGTTGGCTGTTTAGTGAATATTTTGTTAATATCAGAGTAATAAAAAGTTGAAATATCCTTATTTGTTTGAAATAATTGGGAAGGTGTTAGGTTTTCTTGGTTAAGGTTTGATTTTGGTTGTTTAGAAAAATATGTGGCTTCAAAATCAATTTGACCTTGTAATGTGTCCTGTTCATCTTCTACTGTTGGAATTGTGATACATACAAACACTGGCGGAAGAGAGGCTGTTCCGTTGGAGAGTATTTTATTTTTAACTTCATCAATTGCGTTGACATATTTTTGGGGAAGATTAAGTTTTTCTCTCATTAGATGTAAAATTTCTCTTAATAGACTGGCTCTTGTCTTATGACAGCCTACTGGAAAGTTTTGAACAAATTCTGAATTAAGTAGATGTTGCACCAATAAAACTGATTCTTTTGAGGTACTTGGTGATAATGCTTTTAGTAATTTTTCTACATCAAACCAAATGATTGTGTTTTGAATAGTCCCACAAAACTCGAGATCGCGAATTATTTCTTCATTTTCAAGATTTAATATGTTGGTTTTATTTTTGATTGCTTGCCTATTGAATTGTTGAACAAGTTTGTTTGGCATATTTGAATGAGGCAAATTATCATATAATTCTGTATTTGGCGATAGAAGAGTAAGATAAGCTTTTGGAGCAATCTTTGGCTTACATGAATAGTAGGTGTCTGCTGTGATAGCTCCCTCGCTTGATGTCGCCACGTAAGGAAGTACCTCATAAATTGCGTCAGTAACCTCCTTTTCCAAATCATTGCTTGCCAAGAGGGAGTTTAGTAGAGCCTTTAGTAAATACCCTCGGCTATTAAAGGGTGTTGTACTTAAATATTCAATGTGGTACTGTTGTATATATTCCAAAATTCTTCGTACATGATCCATGGGGGCATTAGAATCAATAGATTTGAATATTCTTCTCATATCTAATAATTTCACTTTGTGTGAACTATTTAGACATGATCTTATGATGAAATTCTCATCAATGTAATCTTTACTGTCACCATTGGTTATTGTGTTTTCTTTATTAATAGGTAAAGAAAAGTTTTGTAAAAATGTGTCATATTCATTACTTAGTGGAAGATGTGAAGCGATACTAGAATAATCATGCTGCCAAGGTAGTTCCACTGATGCATTTAGATTGGTTTTTTTCAAATTTAGCATCAAATTATTATAAGGAGCTGCGGTTATTTGATACATCAGGTACTTAGGTTGAGTCTTTTCTAAAAATGAGCTAATAATTATTTTATGGCATGGTTTTATATAGTTCGGAAAACCTAATATATAATTAAACATAGCAATAAGTAACGTTCTAGGGCGACTATAGGCATAATATGGGAAGTTTTTTAATAAATACTTCCAATCTATCTCATCCCTAAAAGCGTGAGCAATATCTGTATTTAATTCCGTCATATCAATATTTAGAGTTCCGAACGCGTTTAGAAGAGAAACAATATTACTATGGGAAGTTGGCACAAATGTTCCGCCTTCTTTAGTAATAACTTTCATCTTAATGTGAATGAGTAGTGTATGTACATAAACTGAAGCTACATGATCAATTGGAATGGATACACTTAAATGCTCTAAAAAGGCAAGGAGGATTGCATCTCTATCATTTCCATAAAGAGTAGAGTCAAAATTATATAAATAAGCAGCAAGATCGTAATTTTCTTTCTCCGATAATGCAATCAATATTTCCTTTGCATTCGTAACATCCTCAGGAAATTCGTCAAGTTTTATAGTTGAGAAAATATCTCGATAGTTAATTTGATATGAAATTGAAGGTTTATTATTTCTTTCACAGTTATTTTCTTTTAATAAATTTTTAAGTCTCATTATTCTTAACCTACTTTTTTGTGAAAGTAGTTCATTTTTGCTGTTTAAAATTAATAACACATTTTGCAATAGTGAATTTGCATCGTTATATTTTCCCTCTAAGTCCATATTTACAATTTCATTAAGCAGATAATCCACATTGAACACATTTTGTAGAAGAAACTGAACTGATTCTTGATCATCCGGAAGAATACAATATAGAGGAATGTGATTTATGATACCAAGCAATAATGAATATGATAGAGTAAGAAAGCCTGACCGAATTTCCTGAATTATTTGATTTAAATATCCTTCATCTCCTTTCTCATTGGACTTCATTTTTGTGAAAATCCATTGAACTGTGTCAGCATTTATAGAATTTATATCACTGTTCAAGTTAGATAACAAATCTTTATTCTTGGAGTATTTAATCGTTTTAGCTAGGCTGGTAGAAAAATTACCTTGGCAAGATTTAATATCGGGTGTTACTTTGAGTGAGCAGCCAGACAGCATTAGTTCCATTTGGCGTTCCACTGTCGGGTTTAACTCAGTGAGTATAGTTTTAGCTCGGGGAATTAACAATATGGCACTTTCTTGCCGAGACACTAGATTTTGATGAAGCCTACGTATAGTCACTAGTTGCTCCCAGGATAATTCATGGTCGCTCTGCAAGATACCACCCAGAACTCGTATCATGTTCACACGAAGGCTGTGGGCTGTTTTCAACATCAGTTCAAATTGCTCTTGCCTCTCTGGACTTGGGAAGTAAGTGTTTGCTCCATGGACCTGTAACACAAAAACTTGCTAGTCTTACATGATAATATCTACACTGGTGGATTTTTGTAGTTTAACACAAGATAAATTCAAGAATGGGATAGGGTAGCCGTAAAAGAGACTAGAAAAATTTAGAATTGTAAATCTTATAAGAAATATTGAAGTGTCGTGTACCTTAGTGGGCAGTGAGGCTATGAATAAAGTGAAGGGGGATTAGTGATGTATTAATATATTATGGGCATTATGAGAGTATTTGGGTTATTATTAAATTTAATTTCTATTTAGTTCATCTTTAAATCATGAATAAAAAAGCTGTAGTCTAGTCACAAAATCGCAAAGAAAGATTAATCATGCACACGCATTAAGAAGTTTGTGGGATTTCATCATGAATCAGGAGTCAGGTCTTGGCATACAAAACACCAAAAGTATAAATGAGAAAAGTCTAGAGGTTGAACAAGTTAACTATAAGAGAAAATGGAAATTTCTTAAACTTTATTAATTAATTCCTGTATGAATGTGAGTCCCATGGTTGGATCAGGTGATATTTTGATTTTTACGATACGTACCAGATTAAATACACCGTGGTTGCCGGTAACTGCAACAGCAAGCATTGGCTGCTCAGGTGTCACACTTCTCTACTCAGCACTTGTCTTAGGAGCGATTGAAAGTGTGACAAGACCCACAGTCTCACAAGGTTATTGTTTCACCAGTATGTGTAAAGTATTTTTATTTCATTATTAAAGGCCCTAAAGTAGCATTAAGCCCTGCAACATTCAATTCTTTCATAGTCTTCTTGGGAGGTGTATCCTTTGACGTACCCAGTGGATGAGGCATTACACAAGCACTCATACGTTTTATATATATTTAAAAAACGTAATCTGATTCCCAGACTAGTTTATTTCCGTGATCGCAAAACACAACTTAAACACAATAAGACCAGAATACAATGTCAACCACATAGTTACAACCAGCTGCTACATTCGATCAGCAACTAGAGGGTTCACATTGGCTGGTGGTGTGCTGCTAGTAAAGATGATTGAGTGACATAATCGGCTGAAATTGAACAAGCGCTACTACAAAACCTACTGATAACTTCCTTGCCGGATGAATACAGCTGCAATATCTAATCCACATGATGCTGCTGAAAAGCTGCTAGCAGCGACCAGCAGCCATCAGCTGGTATACCAACGTATTGTTACTGCGGCTTTAGGTTAATGTACATTGAACCAATAAAAAAAAGATTGTGGTGATTTTAGTGGGTTAACATTTTTTTTAACGTGTGTTTAGTTATCTTACTCATAAAGTACGGTTTTGGGATGATTGTTTATAAATGCGAGTTAAATAATTATTTTGTATTTCAATAAAGAGTTGTATGAAACAATTTAAAACACTATGGATTTTTCCTGTTGTCATAAAAGATTAGGGTGATCCCTTGAACAATAAACATGCTTTTTATTTTTAGGTAGAAATCCCACCAACACAAACAAGATCTACAAAGTTTTTAGAGCCACTAGATACAAACGTGCTGTTAGAGCTTGCCAAGACAAAGTTTTTAGAACCACCTGATACAAAAGTGCTGTTAGAGCTTGCCAAGCCATAATCTTGAAATTCATCAATGTGACCACCAAAAATGGCTCCAATCGGTAGTCTCCAATCAACAAGGCACACTATTCATAGGTGTTATCTGTATCATGATTCAAAATATATCAATTATTCAAGGGCGTTATTTAAAGGAAATTTTCCATAATAAGTATGTGGCAAGCAACTACTACACTGTGGTAGGTTAAGTCAACACACCCCGCGATTATCCTTGTGACTGAAAAGAGTATTACACCAGTATTAATATCTAAGGCGCTGTCCATGTTGATGTATGAATTCACCCGTTAGTTTTGAATTCTCAGATGGATGTTGTAAATGGGTATATGTGGGGTATCAGGTATTTGCCCAAAACTTTCATCATAAAGAATTCTCGTAATTTTTAATTTGCTTACATTCTCCCTTCTTGAATGTTATACCAACCATTCTGGCCATCCTCTGGCTTCTTGTTTAATTTCTAAAATCATGACTCGGCATGGAAAACATACACTCAAAATACTGTAAACTTTGTATACTGCTTCCTAGGTAAAGCCTTTCTAATCGACTTTATAGATCTCGTAAATCATCCAGATATTTGTCGACCAGTGATTTTATTTATGTTCTGGCTGATTGACTTGATTTATCTCTTCACATTTCTGGCAGAGTAAATCTTACTTGGGTATGCATAAATTTGGCAGATGCATTCGTTACTTTGACAATTCCTTCAACCCAATCTTTTAATAGGCACTTTGGTTCCAAATTAATCTAATGTGACATGGAGTATTTTTATTATTATATGTATCAAAGGCTGGGCTACCGGTGGCTTGGAAACGGCTTTAGTTGTATACATCAAATATGAGGTTGCCCATTCGTCAGGTGAAACGGGAGAGTGTAATAAGGATGTTACATCTGTGCTACAACCTGGAGAATCCTCCTCTCCAACTGCAATAATTATAACTAGACGTGGCCAGGAGGTAAGGCCACCAAAATATCTTGAGGATTTTGCCGAATCTTGTGGGTCTCTGATGAGAGACGTATAGTGTCGGCTTATTCAAATTTCAATGTTTTGAGTCATTGAGGGGAGGTGTGAAATATGTTTGTACGAGTTTTCATTTGTGTAGTACATATAAGTTTCTGCAAGGAGGTGTTGAGTGATTATTATTTATTTATGGTTGTTTTGGCAATATGTCATCATGTGACCTTGGTGGTTACACGATATATATATTTATATATTGTATGTGCTCAGCAGCATGTGTATTAATTGATTTGTTTTGTTAAGTGGCAATATAACTAGGTGTGAGACCAACCTTAAATAGAATTATAATGTTCATCAAGCCAATGATATTATTGTTCTAATGTTAAAAGCTAACAGACTTAAGAAAATAAATAATATATATGCATGTTAATTAGAGCAATTCTGTGAAACTAATAACCTATATTTAAGCCTACATAATATATGGCCTGTTGTACATACTTGTAAATCTAATTTATTTAATAAAATCAGACATGTATATGTAGCAGAAATAAAATGAGTAACCCATCAAAATGCTTAGTTACTACACATTAGTTTATCATTGTTGTATCTCACTACCGAATAAGGTAAATCTCACTCCAATCCATCTCCTTCTGCTTGTATGGATGATCCTTGTTGGCGTTATGGAATTTTCTTGATGTAGTGAGAATTTATACAACTCTGGACTAAAACTACACAAAGTGCACACATATTACAAGTTGAAAAAATGATTAAAAAGATAATAATTGAGACTATTTTCAAAAACATTCAAGTTAATAAACTTTAAATATGTAAATATAGGGTGAGGTAGTCAAATGGCAAGATTTTAAAAAATCACACAAAATAAAAACTATTTTTTTTTACATAAATGTAATGTACATGAGTGGAAATTACTAGTGTACCTGGAATATGTTCATTTTCTGAAGATGGTGTCAGTAAGATGAAGTCCTTGGTTTTGCATACATTGTCGGAGTCTGAGAGCGAAGCTGCCTATGATGTTGCGTAGCATTTCCAACGGAATCTTATTGACCTCTTGCCGAATTCGCTCCTTCAAATCATCACTGGTCCTTGGCAGATTATTCTTTAAAACCTGGGATTTAAGATATCCCCAGAGAAAATAGGAGCCATCAAGTTTGGTGAACGGGCAGGCAACAGGAAATCGCCGGACTTGCTGATGAGATGACCAGGAAATGTGAGCCTCAGCAAATTCATTGAAACTCCGGCAGTATGGTAAGTTGCACCATATTGCTGGAAAAATGTGTTTTCATCTGGTTCATAGTCATCGAGTGCAGGGAAAAAGTTATCAACATGTCAGCGTAACGATCGGAATTCACCTTCACCATGTTACTGTGTTCATTTTCAAAAAAATAAGGGCCAATTATTTCACGAGACGATACTGCGCACCAAACCATCACTTTTTCTGAATGGATGAACACACACACACTCTCTCTCTCTCCATTTTGTTCAATGAGATTTAACATCTGTTGACAAAAGCGTACTCTGCTATTGTAATCTTGAGGTTTGAGGTCTTGCACTATCTGAATCTTATATGGATGGTAGTGGAGGTCAGTCTTCAGAATCCTTCTCACGGTTCGATTACCGAGACCAAGTTCTACACTGTGTAATCCAACCGATTTTCACGGACTTCTTGCTAAGGCTACAGACACACAATCAATATTCTAAGGGTTGAGGCTGGTTTTTTTCAGTACCACCTCTTTTCTGTGTCGTGCTGGCAGTGGCTTCAAAATTTATAACCCGCAGACCGATAGTTTTTGCAGAAGGCACGGGAGCGCGTGGGGGTGGACCAAACGCTTGCCAGAAGGCGCGTTGAGCGCCAACGAAGCTATTCTCAAATTTGTAATACGCCTTTACGGCAAACAATCCCCGGCTACTAAATTCCGGGTGTCTAGTCAGCCAAGGTCGAGTCCCCCGCTTTCACAACCCCATGCCCACCAGCCCTTCCTGGAATCTTGACTTCCTGGCACTGTAATTGTAATTAGTCTTTTTTTTTATTTTCTCGCGACCCCTTGAAGATATAAGTTTTGTGATCTCCAAAAAATTGAAACTCGAGATTTTGATGGATGTTGACGTTTCATGACCTTCTGAATCTTAAAAAATTGTTTTTGTGAAGCCATCTTTCTGTACTTCTGTTGCTTGGACTAGAGCCGTAACTATTTCACCAATCGAGATGAAACTTGGTATCTAACGTTTTAATAAAGTCCTCCCCCTCCACCTGAGGGGTTATTGGAATTATATATGAACCCCTAAAATTAAAGATAGTTTACTTCAAGTTGAAAATTTAAAAAAATAATTTTCTTAAAATCGGCTCTAACTATTTTGATTAAAATTCTTATATAGACACTGTTTAATACTATACAGGATGCGGCAGAAATATATGACGGTTTTGCAAGTGTAATAACTCTCGTATTTTCGAACAAAAATTTGTTCACATTTTGTCATTAAATTCAGCATATTTTGCCATTTTATTTACACCATGAAACCATTTTTAGAACACAAGATAGGTATGGAAAATAAACTCTTGCAAATGTCCTCCATTTTCATTCACACATTGCTGAAGTCTTGCTCTGAAGTTAGTCATGACATCACTAAGCATGTTTATCGGTAGGGGTGTACGAAGGCCACTTTTTAAATGCGAAGCGAAGTTGAAGCGAAGCTTGAAACTTGCGAAGAAAAGTCGAAGCTACCTAGGATTTTTGTTGTTGTCACTTAACACCACTTTTAATTTTAAATTCATTATTTTTCTAGGTCTTGTCAGTAACAAGGGCCAGGAAAATTTCCTTATTTGTTACCTAAGGACTATTTTAATAATTAAAGCACACAGGCTTACTGGTAAGCTTAGTAACTTGTCAATTAAATTTTATTCTGGAAATTGAAAACTGACACACGGACACGGGAATCGAACTCGGGACCTTTGGCTCGATTTGGGTTCGATTCCCGTGTCCAGGTTTCTTTTTGCAATTTTCAGAATATAATATCTAGATGGAATAATCCTCATTAAAAAGCATAAATAATAGCTTTGTCTATTTGATTCTTAATTAAGTTTTAATTTTTACTTACATCGTGGAATTTATATTATTATTTTGCAAATTTTACATATGCATATCTTTTTATCTGCATTTCTCTGATAATAATTATAAATTAAATTCCGTTTTCATTTCCTACTTTCCGTATCAGCCATTTTGAATAATAAAGTGAATGAGAAGAAGCTATGAAAAACTTAAGGGTCAAAATGCACTTGTAAATTTGTCACACATAGTTCCAAAGAGATAAAATATTAAGGACCAGACACCAGATGCCAGCTGTGATGAAAGCACAACTAAAGCGCTTTATCTGCTTCATACCAGTGACCATGGTATTTTTATTTTTTATAAAATTATATTGGCAATAGTGAATATAATATATTAACATTTACTTACCCGTTTTTGATCCATCCTTACGTTGTGTTGTCAGTCTTAAAATTCTGTTTAGTAACGGTTTAAAAACTATCAAATATTCAAAAATGTAATATTTAGTAAGCTAAAATTAAATCGTTTGATAATTAACCGAAGTTTTAACCTTCCTTCGAAATTTTTCTAATATGCAAAGGTTATTATTGTAGATGTCGAAGTCGAAGCCGAAAGAGATTTGACCTTCGACTTCGATTTTTCGAAGCTTCGCACATCATTATTTATCGGTATTGCCCTAGTTTCACGTTCGATAACAACCTTGAGTTCTTCCAAAGTGCATGGTTTATCAATGAAAACTTTCAACTTCAGATAACCCCATAAAAAGTAGTCACGCGCCGAAAGATCGGGTGACCACGCTGGCCATGGGATATCTCCACGAAGTGAATTAGGCGTTGTGGGAACATGCCTCGAAGCATTGCCATGAAAACCCGTGATGTATGGAGGATTGCCCCATCCTGCTGGACCCACACTTGGGCATTATTCAGTTGCATGCTTCACATTTGAGGTCTGAGGAAGTTTTTTTAACGTCAAAACATAGCGATCAGAATTTACCGCAGCCCTTTGACCATCCCTTTCGAAGAAATACGGGCCAATGACCTCACGATTCATGAACGTCCACTTCACTCACAACTAGTAACAGTATGGTGTGGGATGACACATCGTGGGGTCATTGGCCCGTATTTATTCTAACGGGATGGTCAAAGTGCTACGGTGAATTCTGATCGCTATGTTTTGATGTTAAGAAACTTCCTTAGACCTAAAATGCGAAGCATGCAACTGAAAAATGCCCAAGCAAGTGTGGTTTCAGCAGGATGGAGCAACCCCCCATACATCACGGGTTTACTTGGCAGTGCTTCGAGACATGTTCCCACAACGCCTAATTTCACTTCGTGGAGATATCCCATGGCCAGCGTGGTCACCCGATCTTTCAGCGTGGGACTCCTTTTTGTGAGGTTATTTGAAGTCGAAAGTTTTCATTGATAAACCACGTACTTTGGAATAACTCAAGGTTGTTATCGAACGTGAAACTAGGACAATACCGATAAACATGCTTCGTGATGTCATGACTAACTTCAGAGCAAGACTTCAGCAATGTCTGAATGAAAATGGAGGACATTTGCAAGACGTTATTTTCCATACCTAACTTGTGTTCTAAAGATGGTTTCATAGTGTAAATAACAACAGCAAAATATGCTGAATTTAATGACAAAATGTAAACAATTTTTTGTTCAAAAATACAAAAGTTATTACACTTGCAAAACCATCATATATTTCTGCCGCACTCTGTACACGGGGCACCTAATATTCCCATAGAAATTACTTTTAAAAATTTCTAATTTTGATATCTCCTCCATTCTTTAAGATGATCCCGATCTATGAGCAAATACATATTTTAAATGGAGGTCTGGTAAATGGGGGAGTTTATTGCTATGCGCTTTGGTGGGCCTAAATGGTCCTCTTTTATTAATGTTTCTGTAACAGAATATATTATTTAACTTATGATCTTTATTGGAATGTGATGTTATTTTTTAAATATGTTTATGCAAAAATGTATATTATTTCGTTTCACATATCTTACAAGTTTTAATAAAATATCCCCATTATTAGGTAAAGAAACGATACATTATAATATGTAGTACAGTTTACCATTTATTTTTAATATTTGTAGAAAAATATTTAAAATTATTCTAAACATTAATATTCCGAACAAAAAATTAAACAAATAAGCATAGAACTTATAAATTAAAATCCTTTAAATAACATGCACGTTTAAAAAATATAGGTAAATGATAAATCAAACGGGTCATTTCCTGGCTGTTTGTCTTATAACTTTTGAGCAATATTTTGAACCACACTTTTTTTTTATGCACGGATAGAATTAAGTTATGTTGTCCTTTTTTAAGCTACTATTTAAATGTTATGGCTGTTCTAAATATAAAAATATTGAACTCACCAACAAGATAATTAAGGTGGAAAGAGAGGCCATAAAAGGTAAGTATTTTTAGAGTTATAGCAACAACAAAAAATTTCATCAAAATAAATTAAATATTTTCCCCATATAAACAAGAGTTTAATTTTCTACATATAGTAAATACTCTCAACAGTTCTCAAATATCTGTGAGGAGTATATTAGCATTTGATGCGAAACTTTTTGAATTAAGAAGAAAAAGTTATCATAAAATTCCAGGACACCCTTGACAGATATTCAAGAACTATTGATATCACCATGTGAAGAAAATTAAACTCTCCTATGTTTCTACTTAAAAAGTGTTTGATTTATTTTGACGAAAACAATTGTTTGCTATAAAAAAAACTGCAAAAATACTGACTACTGCCCTTACCACTTAATTCCTATCATCCCATCTGAAACCAACTTCATGTATCATGTTTGGACAGATAATATTAATATAAAATCCTCGGTCCCGGCACAGATTTATCTGATTTCCAAACCCTTCCTACACCTCTGACAAGACATCTTGTGAATGTGTGGAATGCCAGGTCGCCACCGTGGTTCGGATTCCACGTTAAACTGTAGGTCCTTCATTTCATCTCACAATCACCCTACCATTACACATTAGCGTAAGTGCGTATAACCCGAACGGGTAGTAAGACGCGGTGCTAATAATAATAATAATAATAATATTAATATAAAGCACTGCTTAGTCGCGCTTAATAGAGTTAGAGTAACTTTATTCGAGGGTGTCGGACTATAAAATAACCTGTTTTAAACGGGCTGAAATATTAAATGTAAAAAAGACAAAGGAAAAAAAAAATGATCGTATCATTTTCAACGAAATCCTTTACACTAAACACAAAGTAGCCTATATATGAGTACTACCTGTACTTACTATAATTATTGCATCCTGAGCCTGAACGTTCACTGCCGCACTTATAAAATTACCCCATCTATTCCTATCTTCCAAGCTAGTTATATCCAGTCCAACTCATTACACCGTATATCCAAATTAAGTTAGTTATATTCAGTCCACCTCATTACACCATATCCTTATCTTAAGCTAGTTATATCCAGTCCACCTCATTAAACACTATCATATCTTGAGCTAGTTCTAATCATTCCACCTCATTACACTCTATTCCTATCCTGAGCTAGTTATATACATTCCACCTCATTACACCGTATCTCCAAATTAAACTAGTTCTATCCAGTCCACCTCATTACACCCTATACCTAACTTGAACTAGTTCTATCCAGTCAACCTCATTAAACACTATCCCTATCTTGAGCTAGTTATATTCAGTCCACCTCATTAAACCTTATTTATTTCAGGTCCATTATCCTTCCATCTGCGTCTAGGTCTTCCTAATGGTCTCTTCCCATTGGGTTTGTCAGTCAATACCCTGAACGATTTTCTAGATTCTCCCACTCACGTTGCATGTCCTGCTCACCGTAATCTACCAGACTTGATTATCCTAGCAATTTCATGTGATGAGTACAAGGTATGAAACTTATCACTATGTAACATCCTCCGCTCCAGTAGTTTCATTCCTTTTTGTATAAGATATCTTCATAAGCATTTTGTTTTCGAACACCCTACATCTTTATTCGTAATGTAAGGTAAGAGACCACGTTTTACAACCATAGAGAATAGCCAGTAAAATTATTGTTTTGTATATTCTGAGTTTTAAATTCTTTAACAGCAATCGAGATGCCAACAACTCACTGGCCGAGTGATAGCATGCATTATCCGATTCTCTTCTTGAATATAATAAGCAGCCCTTATTATTCACCTGGAGGGTATTTTCAATGTGTTTTTATTGATGACGTCTGTAAATGGCAACATTCTTCAGAGTTGTTTTTTTTTTGCTAATGGTCTTAATTACCAACTCACTTGTTAATTGTATGGATTTACAAAATTTCAAATAGTATAGGACAATGGTCTGTTGAAATTTGAATGCCCATTAATAAATCTAAAATCGAGTCCACATCCTTTACTAGAAAACCCAAAACTATCTCTTCACCTATTAACTGGTTAGTGATATGATATTAATGAACTAGGTTTCTCTTAAACAATATACTATAATTCTACTGCTTTGCTACCATTTTATATCTTACTTAATGAAATTACTTAGTCTAATTAAGTTTAATATCTCCTATCCATTACAGTTGACTTAAATTTAACAAGGCTTTGATACTGTTGAATATGTTAGTGTGGCTTGAGATTATTTTATCACAAATTTGAACACGTTCGGCCTAAAAGTCCTTTACTAATTGATATAACTATAACTATGATATAGCAAGCAATCTTTTAGAGGTTCAAACTATATTTTCATGTATTTAATTTCGTTTATTTGAGGTATTTAACGTGCACTTTCTCGACCGACTGATTATATCAGAACACGAGAATTTCTATGAACGAGATCGAAAGGGCCTACCCATTTTGCCAGTAAAGATATTTTAACATATCTTCTAGGGTTCTTTTACATGTCACAATCGACATGGGACCGACGGTTTTACTTTCCAGCCGAAGGAAGTTGTGCTACAAATTTTTGTCGCTCAAGAAAAATCCGTCAATCCCGGTTGGATTTGAGTATATGAATCTCGGGTCCTGAGGTGAATTCTTTACCCCAAGACCACCCCACCGAAGTCGACTATTCTCATGCAGACCTTATTGTTGTGTCCTTTTGTTTTATACACACATACACACATATATGTGTGTGTGTGTTTGTGAAATGTCACAAAACGCAAATGAGAGTACACTTCCTCTAAATTAAACACTCCTCATCCCTAGAGTAATTAGTACATACGTATGTAACCCGAACGGATAGTAAGACATGACCCGCCTCGGTGGCGTAGTTGGCTAACGCGCTTGTCATGTTGAGCTCGACTGCTGAGGACGGGAAGATCGAGGTTCGAATCTCGGTCGGGTGAACTGAGGGTGGTTTTTCCTAAATGGCTTTCCACTCCCCCTCCACGCAAATGCGGGTTCACTTCCTCAGTTCAACCTTCCCAATTCCTAATCCATTAGCGTAATTAGTATTTAAAGCGTATAACCCGAACGGGTAGTAAGACGCGGTGCTAAATAATAAAATAATAATAGTAAGACACGGTGTTAAATAAAAAAAATTAGCGTCACAATACAATAGTATTCAAGATTCAACTTTTGTTACTCACTTTAGATTCAAACCAATATTTGGGCAACCTCTAAATGCGCTTCAAATACTTGCCAACCATCAGGCGTAGATCATAATATTTTATTTATTTAATTGTTTATGCACACAAGGTAAAAAAAAGATCAGACTGCCAATTTTTCAGCAGCTGTCCTCTCTCTACTTGGAAATGAACCCGTCCATTTACTATTCTTGACAACTTGTGAATGTGGGGAATGCCAGGCCTCCACCGTGGTTCGGATTCCACGTTAAACTGTAGGTCCTCCATTTCATCTAACAATCACCCTACCATTACACATTAGCGTAAGTGCATATAACCCGAACGGGTAGTAAGACGCGGTGCTAATAATAATAATAATAATAATAATAATACTATTCTTGAACATAGCTAGTCCACCTTCTTGGTACCTCCTCAGGTGATCAGTAAAGTCGATAAATCATTGTTTTCACGCCACATTATCAATAGCCTGCTAGCACACTCCTTAATTAAATTTCAAACAATGGCTCGTTTCACGAATTTAATCAATTTTATAGATTTGTTCGTGTTCTGGGGCATAAATAGAAATAAAAATAATCATAAATCTAAGAATAGCTTGGCTAACCTTTGTAACTTCTTATTCAATGAAGAATTTAATATAAAATGAACTTCTTGTTTGTCAGAAAGAATGAAACGTATATTTTAACAGTTACTGGGTTTCTTTGTTTTCCCCCTAGGAACCTATTAGAACATGACTATATTTGTGAAACTAATTTGTAAATAAGGTGTGTGACGAAGAGCAGGCTAATTTTGGCTTATATTGGAGTTATTTCAAGGTGGGAATTGTTAATTTTTGAGCTTGGTAGTGGGAGTCATTATTAACGTTGAAGCTGTTCAGTATGGGAGCCATTTTATGGTGGAAGTTGTTTAAATGGGAACTGTTAAAAGCTATATCCATATGGTTTACATACCCGGTTTTTAATCTATATACAGGTATGATAAATGGTCAGGTTGCTGTTTTATCCCGATTTGATATACGTCATTAGAGGGATGAACAAACAGAATGGAGACGTAACATTATGAAGAACTTCAAGGTTTGTTTGCATTTACAAACATATTAAGGATAATCAAGGGGCACAGACTGAGATGGGGGTGGTCATGTGGAACGTATGGTTGAAGTTCTTCATAATGTTACGTCTTCATTCGGTGTCCAAATATTCTAATAAGCCATTCTTGCAATATACTAAACTGGGTATGTAAACCATATGGATATAGCTTTTAACAGTTCCCATTTAAACAACTTCCCCTTGGTAGGACAAAACGTCTATGGGAGGATAATGGGAAAAGGGATTTGAAGTAGGCCTAGTTGGAGTTATATCCAGGTGGAATACATCAAGGTTAGAGCTATTTCCATTTTAGCTATATACACACACATATATATATGGGTTAGCTCTCTCTCTCTCTCTCTCTCTATATATATATATATATATGGGTATTTTAGCTATATACATATATATATATATATATATATATATAGCTATATACATATATATATAGCTATATACATATATATATATGGGTTGGAGATATAGTCAGATGAGATGAATGCCAACGTTGAGAATATTTATATTTTAGTTATATATATAAGTTGGAGCTATAGTCATATGAGATGTATGCCAACGTTGGGGCTATTTTCATTTGGTTATATTTAGGCCTATATAAGGTGTTTCTGTTCATGTTAAAATTATATCCAGATGTAGTCCTATATGTCCAGGCTGGAGCTTTGTTGGTGTACATTATATTTTCAGATTGGTGCTGTTTCCACGTAGTATGTATGTCCATTGTCCATATTTGTTTTGTGTAGATTTATATTATGTCGAAGTTGGTGCTATGTCCAAATGGTGTATATACGTGGGTTTTTGATATGTGCTGGAGAGGTGTATGCTCGTACTCGCTCTTTATCCGGGTGTTGTACACTGTATGTATCAAGCGTGTATGTCCATGCGGGGTATACATCCATATTTGATATATATACAGGTGCAAAGCTATTTACAAACGGGATGTATCCGGGTTGTGGCCTTATCCACACGGTGAATGATTTAAGCTTATCTTACTGTGCAGTCAACCTCAGTGGTTTTAAGGTAAAGTGATCGCCTCATGATCCGATGATCGTGTGCTCAAACCCAGCTGGGGTCTATCTTGAGCGATAAAAATCTGTAGCACAACTTCCTTTGTAGGGGAAATGGAGCCGTTGGTCCCATGTCAATTGTGGTATGTAAAATAACCCTGGAAGTTATGTAAAAACATCTTCCCCAGCAAAATTAGTAGGCTCTTTCACTTTCTCTATCTCATAGAAATTCTCTTGTGCCTATCATATGGTATACTACTCTCGGCATTGTTGGATTAAGGAGGTCTCCTATGATACCTTTATATGTCACTCGGCAATTTTGGATTAAAGAGGCATCCTATTATATTGTCGCTACTTCCCCCAACCGTGAGCCAACGTATCAGGATGACTTGGTAGGATGGGTAGGTAGTGGCAAATAAATGTGGAGCTCGTTTCGATATTATATTGAAATAACTTGATTACTCTACTAGTGTATAATCTGATGTAGATATTAGAACAGGTTGAAAGAGTTCAGAAAAAGTTCCTCGTTCTATCGATGACCCTACTCAGCAGTTCCGTGCCCGGACTTATCTTCGGTGTTCTAACTCTAGCTGGTGTTGAACACCCGGCCGCCTGACGCTGTGGGGTTGTTGTCTAACTCACTTTCAAGATGGGTTGGTGCGGCGTCCTCTGTACTGAACAGGGACTCAAGCTGTAGGATATTCTCTCCACAAGTTGGTTAGACTTGGTAGATGAATAAGTAGTGTACTTAGAAGTAGTCCCTTAACTACTAGTGTCCTTCCTGGTCCACTCACCTCTCCTGAAAAGGTCTAAAACTCGCTGTTATATACCAACAAAGGAGGAGTGTTTCCCATAAGTTACTAGTTTTTCCAATACTCTATGTTATGTTAATTGACAAAACAATACATGACCTGGTACGAATACACGACTGCTGATTCTTGACAGCTGACAGTGTGAGTTCTTAGGCTTATGTCATCCTTGCATGCTCTAGATTGACTAAGGCTGCAGGCTATGACAATACCTTTATATCACTCGGCATTTTTGGATAAAGGAGGCCTTTCTATGATTGTGGATATCAAAACTTTTCATCTAATTTAAAATGTGTTTATTAGTTTATCAATTTAAAGAAACCTCGCCCAAAATGTATTCAAATCATATTTCTTTTGTAAATGTTACTGATTGCCGTATTCCCTGTAGGCCAGGAACTCTTCTCTGGTCTCATTCTGTGACTAATTCATAATGGTGTGCGAAGCTTCGAAAAGTCCAAGGTCAAATCTCCTTCGGTTTCGACTTCGACATCTACAATAATAATCTTTGCATATTAGAAAAATTTCGAAGGAAGGATAAAACTTCGATTAATTATCAAACAATTTAATTTTATCTTACTAAATGTTACATTTTTCAATATTTGATAAATTTAAAACAGTTACTAAACAGAATTTTAACACTGACTAGTAATTTAACTAACACAACGTAAGCATGGATCAAAAGTGGGTAAGTAAATGTTAATATATTATATTCATTATCGCCAATATAATTTTGTAAAAAATAAAAATACCTATAAAGAAATAACACCATGGCCACTGGTATGAAGCAGATAAAGCCCTTTAGTTGTGCTTTCATCGCAACTCGCGTCTGGTTTTTGGTCCTTAATATTTTATCTCTTTGGAACTATCTGTGACAAATTTACAAGCGCCTTTTGACATATAAGTTTTTCATAGCTTCTACGCATTTTCTTTATTATTCAAAATGGCTGATATGAAAAGTAGGAAACGAAAACAGAATTTAATTTATTATTATCATCATCAGAGAAATGCATATAAAAAGATATCCATATGTAAAGTTTGCAAAATAATATTATAAACTCCACGATATAAGCAAAATTTTAAACTTAATTAAGAATCAAATAGCCAAAGCTATTATTTATGCTTTTTAATGAGGATTACTCCATCTAGATATTCTGAAAATTGCAAAAAGAAACCTGGACACGGGTATCGAAACCAAATCGAGCCAAAGGCCCCGGGTTCGATTCCCGTGTCCATGTGTCAGTTTTCAATTTCCAGAATAAAACTTAATTGACAAGTTACTAAGCTTATCAGTAAGCCTGTGTGCTTTAATTATTAAAATAGTCCTTAGGTAACAAATAAGGAAATTTTCCTGGCCCTTGTTACTGGCAATATCTAGAAAAATAATAAACTTAAAATTAAAAGTGGCGTTAAGTGACAACAACAAAAATCCTAGGTAGCTTCAACTTTGACTTTTCTTCGCAAGTTTCAAACTTCGCTTCGACTTCGCTTCGCATTTAAAAATTGGCCTTTGCACACCCCTAATTAATATCGTCGGGAAAATACTAGGTCCAACAAACTGAAAGTATAATGCCAATCCCCGCCCCCCTTACCCCCTAAAAAATGTTACTTCTATCTGAAAGCCTTTATTTTTACCCAACAATGACCATCACCCATTTAATTAGATTAGGTACTATTTATCTAAAGTATGATTTTAGTAAGAAGAACATTATTTGATATATTTACTAAAGTTTTTAAAAACGTAATGTGAACTGCAGCTGTCACTTTTGATATATATATATAAATTATAAATATCTATAAAATGACACTAATTATATAGTTAAATGTTATCTACGTTGACCGCAAAGAAATATTTTTGAATTTTTTAAACTGTTCTACAAGCAAAACCAGGTTATAGTTTCTAGAACAATCTTAATATAACTATTTTAACTGATTATTTAAAGACAGACGTAACATTAAAATTAACTATACTAGCCCTAGTATTTTATTTACATGAATTTAAAAACATATTTAATATTTTTCTTAATTGTTCATTCCGAGTGTGTATGTTTATTTCTATGAAATTGATGGAGGTCCATAGTTTTATTTTAGTGTATATTAGTACCCATCCAGGCTATACGCAATTGTAAGGGTTGAATTTAGAGGAAGTGTACCCGCATTTGTGTGGAGGTAGATTGGGAAATAATTAGGAAAAAACGTCCAACTATAATTATAACCCTGATATTCCCGTCTTCGGCAGTTTAGTATATTGCAAGAATGGCTTATTAGAATATTTGGACACCGAAGCGGACGTCCTTAAATTATTTTCATATACATTAATTTGGTATATCATATGCAGGTGAAAACAAAATCTATCTATTTATGTGTATTTATGTGTGGGTGGGAAGCCAAGTAATAAATTGATCAAATAATAATTCGCAAGGCCGTAGTCAGGGGGAGGTTTTGGGGGCTCAATAACCCCCCCCCCTCCTCCTCGAAATGTTATGAACAAAGTATATATGGCTTTAATTATGGTTCAAACAATATCAAAATTAAGGTACAAATACAAATTAGGTGGCTTTGTTACCATAAAAAGCACTTCCATATGTGTTTAATATCTAGGATTTGTTCTAGCCTACAGAAATTGGGGATGTGCCCGCGAATCCCCCTCCCCCCCCCCCCCCCCCCCCCGAAATTATTGGCTGTTTACGGCCTTGATCATTCGGAAAGTATCACGAGACATTATAACTTTTCTTATAATAACGTCAACTTGTCGGAGCAACTTGACTTATTAACATAATTTAGTTTTGCATCAAAATATGGTATCTATATGATTATAAGCTGCGTATTGAAAACACGCGGAACATCTTAATCATTTATTAAATCATAATCACTCATTTGAAAGTAAGAAGTCACTTCTTTAAGAAAGATGTGCCAGTCTTCAGGCGACATTTTTTTTTCTACGACACAATTTATTGTACAAGATAATGTACACGATTGTGCTGTGTTGGAACCCCCAATATGTTTTGCACAACTCTTTGTATAAAATAGCTTGTATCTTGTAGGAAATGGTACACGTCATATATAGGACATTTTTATTGCACAACTTCTACAGTTTTAAACATAGCTCCGTCTTCTATAAGGTTATTTCTTTAACATATGAATGGTTGTAAAGTTATTAACAACAAAATTATTGATGAAATAAAATATAAATTATAAATATAGGTGGTTAAACCTAAAATATAGAGATTTTCAACTGTTTAAATGGAAAAAAAAATTAATACAATTTGAAAATAACCCTTTATATATATTGATACTCTCTAGGAATGATTAAGAAACAATTTTTATAGAAATTATTAAGAAAATATTGATAGTAAATAGTAAATACTTTTTTTTTAATATTCAATGATTATTTAACCCAAATAAAAGGCAAAGAAGCCATGTTATAGTTGGAATATTGTATCCAATTGTGAACAGTGTCTGGTTAAACCTTGTGTGCAATCAATGTAACCAAGCACTTGTACAATTTATTGTACAGTAAACTGTGTCGTGTGTACGAGTTTAAGGTGGGATGTTAGGAAACGCGAGTTAAGGTCAGTAATATTCCAGAATTTATAACAATTTCTTTTTCCTTTTTTTGCCAAAATAAATCAAATATTTCTCGAGTAGAAACATATAGTTTAATATTCTACACAATGGTAAGCTGAACAGTTGTTGAATATTTGTCAAGTGTGTCCTCGAATTGAACAAAGCGACCCCAAACAAGTCGTAACACACTTACCTCATGTCGAAGGCACAAGAACAGCCCTACGATGCTGGCCAAACCAACAAAGGTCGTTCCTCTAGCAAGGAGGCAGGAATGGTCAAGCATGGCCCCTCCGTTGTTCCAGGTCGAGGGTTTGTCTGCAAACTGCTGCCCCCCCACCACGAGTTGCACCTCTACTTATCCACCGACGTCGGAGGGGAGGGTATAAGGAGAACAATAAAACTTCCAAAGTCACCTGATCAACTCCCCTACGTTCTTATCATCGATACCCCGATAGCTATTGGTTTTCGATCTATATGACCATATTAGGTCATCGTTTTGAGGGCCCTTGCTTTGTCCTATTCTTAAACATGGTTCCCTTATGCCCTTACTTTTACGACTTTTTTCATCAAACTCGCGATTTTTTCTTACGAAATGTCTTAGCTAGACGGTCTGCATATGGCGGTGTGATCAACCATCGTAAGACAATTACGTATTTATTAATGCTATAAATTGTAAAAAAAAAGTGCCACCTGGGGGCTATAACTTTATCTGTTTCGATTGTTCGTGAATTTCCTCTTCCTCTACAACTGAAAACACCCAGTAGATAAACTAGGTAACCGATCCTCCCCGTAGATAAACTAGGTAACCGATCCTCCCAGTAGATAAACTAGGTAACCGATCCTCCCAGTAGATAAACTTGGTATCCGATCCTACCAGTAAATAAACTAGGTAACCGATCCTCCCAGCGGATAAACTTGGTAACCGATCCTCTGAGGGGATAATCTTGGTAACCGATCCTCCCAGTAGATAAACTTGGTAACCGATCCTCCCAGTAAATAAACTAAGTAACTGATCCTCCCAGCGGATAAACTTGGTAACCGATCCTCCTAGTAGATAAACTTGGTAACCGATCCTCCCAGTAAATAAACTAAGTAACATCCTCCCAGCGGATAAACTTGGTAACCGATCCTCCCAGTAGATAAACTTGGTAACCGATCCTCCCAGTAAATAAACTAAGTAACATCCTCCCAGCGGATAAACTTGGTAACCGATCCTCCCAGTAGATAAACTTGGTAACCGATCCTCCCAGTAGATAAACTTGGTAACCGATCCTCCTAGTAGATAAACTTGGTAACCGATCTTCCCAGTAGATAGATAAACTTGGTAACCGATCCAATCCAGTAGAAATCCGGCTGAGTTTGCTGGCGTAGTAAGTAGCCTGAGCGAGCTTGTGTGGCCCGGCGACAACGTTCCATCTAGTAACCAAACTACCTGCGACTACTGATAAGAAGACCATAAATCGTGCTATCAAAATCAGTGTATGTGAAATAAAAAAAACCACACGTTAATGTTGGTCTTGACATTGGATACATGACGACCGATTGAATTGCTAATACACTCACAAACTAGTCTTAGTTTTGTCTCAAAATCGTGAATGAAAATAGAACGACCATGTGTTAGACATTGGTTTGAAACATATAAGAGTAAAAAAAAATAGCCTAAGAGAGAAATATTCCCAGTAAGATTTTTGTCCGATAATCTGTCCAAGGAAATCAATATGACAGAAATGAATTTCAAATTAATCTCAGTTTTTCTTCGATAAAACAAATATACCCTGAATACCAACACGTATACTACATGGACTGTCTCAAGTGTAATTTTGTGCCTGGGAAAACCTTAATATTTCGCACCCCACCCCTCCTTTATTACATACTAGCAATCCCGCACGGCGTTGCCCATGACCCCTTCAAAAATTTGCTAAAAATAACTTTATTAAAAAGATAAATGAAAATTTAAAAATCCGGCTTCGAGCTGCATTTGGACCCCCTTCCGTCTACCTATGTTAAAAATTTCAGATCTCTGCGTGACGTTCCTTTGTCTGGGCATCGCACACAGACAAACACTTCCTTTTATTACTATTGATTTTTTGTCCAAACATTGCTTTATTACCTTGAAAGGAAATTATTACAAAATCAAATTTAATGGATTTCCGTGTTCTATATATTTCTCCATTGTTTAAAACATTCAAATAAGACCAATTGTATGTGGTTTTGTGACATTCTTGGGACTATATGATCGATTTCATCTGAAATAAATTACAATCATTATATTTCTAGAAATCCTTTAATTATATAAGATAATGTATAGTACATATTTAAAACATTTAAACCATACAATTTTAATTTTATATAGTTTCGTGACATTGTTTGGGATTAAATGTTCTATTTCGTCTAAGATATTTAAGGAAAATAATAATCATTTTATTTTTTTAATCCTTGAGTTATTCAGGATATTGTAAATGCATTTTTATACACTAGAAGCCCGTCTAAAAAAATCGCAATTGACTGAAATTACGGTTTATCTTGAACACTCTTCAGTCAAAAGACAAACTAAATGAATATATGTATATATTTACATTTAACATTCATTACCGTTTCCAGCCTATGGTCAATTTTTTATTCAATCTATATACGAGTATCTTCCGCTATCGGTTGGCTAGACTTGTCGTCGCTTTACATGCCTTATATCTCACTTAAGACTAGGACAGGCACAACATTCAGCTCCCCGCTGTTAATTTATCAATGTGAAAGGGTAAACCCACATTTCCATCGATGAAAAGTGTTCGGCCATGCCGGGAATCGAACCCGGGAACCTCAACTCAGTAGAAAGACACGCTACCGACTGATCCAAAGTGTTGGACGAATGTAATTATCACCCTTTCGGGTTATACGGCTGTGCACTAATTACATTAATGTGCTAGGGATGAGAGGTTGAATTTAGAGAAAGTGTACCCACATTTGCGTGGCTTGGATGGGAACTGGGCTAGAGGTTGAGATTTGCAGCGCTTGGCTTGGTACTGAGCTAGGGATTGAGATTTGTGACGTTGGGCTTGGTACTGAGCTAGGGATTGAGATTTGTGACTTGGGCTTGGTACTGAGCTAGGGATTGAGATTTGTGACGTTGGGCTTGGTACTGAGCTAGGGATTGAGATTTGCAGCGCTTGGCTTGGTACTGGGCTAGGTATTGAGATTTGCAGCGCTTGGCTTGGTACTGGGCTAGGGATTGAGATTTGCAGCGCTTGGCTTGGTACTGAGCTAGGGATTGAGATTTGCAGCGCTTGGCTTGGTACTGGGCTAGGTATTGAGATTTGCAGCGCTTGTCTTGGTACTGAGCTAGGGATTGAGATTTGCAGCGCTTGGCTTGGTACTGGGCTAGGGATTGAGATTTGCAGTGCTTGGCTTGGTACTGAGCTAGGGGTTGAGATTTGCAGCGCTTGGCTTGGCACTGGGCTAGGTATTGAGATTTGCAGCGCTTGGCTTGGTACTGAGCTAGGGATTGAGATTTGCAGCGCTTGGCTTGGTACTGGGCTAGGGATTGAGATTTGCAGCGCTTGGCTTGGTACTGAGCTAGGGATTGAGATTTGTGACGTTGGGCTTGGTACTGAGCTAGGGATTGAGATTTGCAGCGCTTGGCTTGGTACTGGGCTAGGGATTGAGATTTGCAGCGCTTGGCTTGGCACTGGCTAGGTATTGAGATTTGCAGCGCTTGTCTTGGTACTGAGCTAGGGATTGAGATTTGCAGCGCTTGGCTTGGTACTGGGCTAGAGATTGAGATTTGTGACGTTGGGCTTGGCTAGACACTGGGCTAGGGATTGGGATTGGCAACACTTGGCTTGGCAATGGGCTTCCCTGGATCAGGCTGGTCTGTGCTGGAATGTTCTTAGCTGGGTTGAGTTGGCCTCTGTTGGGATGGGGCTAGATAAACCTAGTAATTTGTCTGGGATGAGCTGAGTTGAAAGCCGACTAAATTCTGAGTTTGTTCTGGATGGAGATGAAATACTCTCCCTCATGTATAAATTGATGAGTGTCCTGGTGGTCTAGGGGTAAGGTGTCGGACTTCAGTGCTGGGGGTCCGGGGTAAAATCATCGGTCCCGGCACAGATTTATCTGATTACCAAACCCTTCCTCCACCCCTGACAAGACGTGTGCGTATTAATCCTACCCCTACCCCCAATTTAATGAACAAAATATATATGGCTTTATTTATGATTCAAACAATATCAAAATTAAGGTACAAGTACACATTAGGAGGCTGTGTTATAGGAAAAAGCACTTCAGAGAGCTTCTAGAGGTGTTTAATATTTAGAATTTTTCCTAACCTTCGGCAGTTAGGTGGTTATGTTACTACAAAAAAAAACTTCAGATATCTTCTAGGGGTGTTTATTATTTAGAATTGTTTCTAGCCTACAGCAGTTAGGGGTTATGTTGCCATAAAAACACTTCAGATAGCTTCTAGAACTGATCATTTAGAATTCTTTCTAGCCTCCGTCAATGTTACAAACATTGATTTGGAAATTATTTATTTTATCACTAAAAGGACAAAGAGTATTATTTCACTCTTATACTTTATTATGTACTGAACGTTAGTAATATTTTAATAGCTTTTTTTTTTAAAAAAAAAGTCCTAAATTAATGAGATCATAAAACCGTATTATCCTTTTCACATAGGGATTTGGTCTTCATTCATGAGCTTTGACACGCTACATTTTAATGGAAGTCATTGGAGAAAACCAAATATAATACTTAAGAAATCTTGCCTGGCCATTTAACAAAGCAACAAGGAGATATAAGAACATTAAATTCATTTAATAACGCTTAAAAATAAAAGAGAACTCAAAAAGGTAATTAACAAACTTGTTGATTATTTTAACGATGATGAAGATCACGAATCCAACACTCCACTACTATAATATTTTAATAGCCTCCATGTTGAATCATGTATTGAAGCAATCACTTTTTTTTTTTTTTTCATTTACGTACAAAGATTTGGTCTGCTTTTTATAAACTCTTTATAAAGATAAGGAAGTGTGTCTTCTTCATCTCAAATATATTCTTTTATTTCTCTTTTGGTGAATGTTGGGTAATGTTAACTGTGTTTGGAGTATTCATTTCGCCTAGTCGTTAACAGATCTCGTCGAGTAAACCTTGGGAAGTTTATGTCCATGTATGATGTTAATGATGATGTACTTGACGATAGCTTTACTTCAATGTTGCACGAGCACATTAAATTACGTTGAGTGAGTTTATTTTCGTATTCAGCGATGCACTCGTCCAATAGTTGAGCTAGTGTAGTAGAAAAACAATTCGGATTATGTAACATACTCAAAATTAATTATATTAGTTAGATTAAATTTAGATTAAATAATATTTAAAATATATGTTTTATTTATATATATGAAGGGAAATATTGATAAATAGAGAGCTACTTGTGCTATTCAAAACTTAAACTGAACTTTCACTTAATCTCCTTGCCAATCCTATTTGTTTCTGGTAGTTACTGTTAAATTTTCTATCGTTTCTAATAAATTACTGTTAAATTTACTATTCATTACTGCTTGTTTCTGTTTGCTACTATTCAATTTCATGTTAACTCCCACTTGTGTACATTACCTGAGAAATACTATCACAACTATTGCTCCTTTCTGGTTGTTGCTTTGAGTTACGCCACACATTTAAAGTTTGCAGATTCTTACATTTATAAATAAGCCAAATTATAAACTTGAAGTAATGAAAAAAATGTATATTTCCAAAAAAATTGAAATTTTAAAAAGTTGGAACCTTAAAAAGATTTTACAACATTATGAACTCTAAATTTTAGAATTCTAAAATTATGATTTTTTCTTACATTCCAAATATTTGGCGTTGAGGATGAACATCGAGTGAAAAAATCGATGTTTTATAATAAATATATCGACGTTGTTTATTTAAAATCCATTAAATAATCTTAACTGAAGTGCATTTTTGATAAATGAATATGAAACTTAATATCAATTCAAATAAATTGTATTCATAAATACACTTCAAATAGAATACATCTATATATAAAAAATTAAACACCTAATAGCTTGAATCAATAACTATTAACATTTCTGAAATAATTATTTAGATTATATATAATATGTGTAATGATATCGATTTTCCTGTCTTTATTAATATTTGAGATCATATTTTAGAGTAAATATTCTCATATTTCTTCTTTTCAGTTAATTTAAATTAAACTCATCTTTTTTAAACTACAGCCATGTTGTTGTTTTTTCGTTTAGCTTCACGTGTCAGAAGCATGGTTTATTTCCGGGTTGTATTACGCAGTAATTAATAGCAGGTGCAGAGTAAAGCCGCGTCTGTTTTTAGTTTTCGCGCTCGTAGAAAATAACCCCATTTATCGATGGAAAGAACTCAAGTAGTGATCTGGGTTCAAGAGTAAGAAACTACGGGGTTCACAGTCCTCAGCTCAGCAAGACGCTAGTCTTGTAGAAGCTCTCTCTCTCTTGGATGTCTAATGGAGTAGACGTGTCTCGGACGATCAAATCAAAATGTATGAATATATGGGCACACTTTCTATTTAATGTATATTATGTACAATGTTTACACGTTTGACAATACTGGCTCAACTGTAAATTTAAATTCATGTGAAAATAAACTAACTACACTCTGAAGCATATGGAGAAGTTATTAGTATATATAAACTAGCACCCACTCGTATAGTTAGAGTAGAAGTGTGGAGTGTTAGATATGTTGAAGTTTTACTCAACATTTGACTGAGTAGTAACTTTTTACCTCTTTACCTGAATCTTTCTCACAGACATTTTCTTTGTACTTTTTTTATTACCACTGCCTCTTACTACCCGTTTGGGCTATACGCTTACATCCTACTAATTACACAATAATAATTTATGGGATTAGGGAGGTAATATTTATAGGAAATATACGCATATTTGCGTGGAGGGAGAGTGGAAAACTATTTTGGAAAAAACCTAAGTACACCTAACCGAAATTCGAACCTCGATTTCCCCTTCATCGGCAGTCTAACCTGCTGTGAGAATAGCCCGTTATACCACGCGGCCACCGAAGCGAGTTCTTGCGCTTTTGGACGAATGTGACCAATATGTCTAAATTTAACAAAAATTAATTATGTATAAACTATAATAATTAGTAGTGATCTGCCTAATTGAATTAACAATTGGCCAACTGGGCAGAAGCTGGCGAGTTTAGGGTGAGATAAATCAATAGTGATGCGCTCTACCAGAATCAGTGTGGAGACCCTCTCTTTTAAAATATAATATATTGAACGATGACCTAATATTTTTAATTATTTCACATAATATGTTTGAGAAAATTAATTGCTACAATTACTCCAAACTGTTTTAAATGTATGTATAAGTTTTGGCTGTATTCGAATAGTCTTGAGGATCCTGTTAAGGATCTTTTAGTTTAGACTTGACCAGTGGCGGCTCGTGTATAGGCACTGCGGAACTGCAGCACCCCCTATTTCCATTTGATATTATCGATATCACTTAATATAATGAGTCCTTTTTTCTTTAATTCTTTCTTTATTTTTGTAGTACAATATATTCCTTAAGATTAATGTCAGTACTTCAGTAGCAATCATCCAGTTTATGAAAAATATACAAAAATCTTTGTATGGAACTGTGCGCTTCACAGTGCCAGCGACGTGGTGTTTGACTGTTGTGCGCATGCGCACATAGGAAGGGGTGGGGAGGAAGGCGGGACTGCCAGGTAGATAGAGCACTGTTGCTTTCGCAGTGCCGGCTCTGACGTGATGGTGAAAGGAAGTTTTTTTTTACTCAGCGTGTGTTGTGCTTAAAAATCGTGTACCATATTCTTGAATGTGATAAAGTGTAGAAGAGTGTAGAACTAGATTATTATTCTGCTTCCAGCTATTCTATTTGATTCATTTTTTTTTTCGGTTCTTTTATTTAACAGAAAGACTAAATGCGCTTGCAGTACTTTCAATGGAGAAAAATTTCCTCAATTGTCATCCAGAGATCATGGAGAAAATTATTGAACTTTTTGCGCAAATTAAAACAAGAAGAATGGATTTCATTTTTAAATGGATAGATCAAGCTTGAACTGTAACAATTTAAGTTAAAGTAAGTAAAAAAATGTTTGGTTTTTGTTAAGATTTTATCAAGTTCCTGAATAAATTTTCTTTTTATACATGTTTTTTTCCTTTTACACAATTTTAAAACAAAGGCTAAAAATTTTCTGGAGCAGCACTCCCACTAATTTTAGCTACGAGTCGCCAATGGACTTGACATTCCACACGCATTTCTTATCGAAGACTGCAACAGCCAATTCTGCGGCAACGAGCCTTGCTACATCCTTGGGATTGCACTGCTACTACCTACCAATGATCTTGGAATCTATGTAAAATGCGGCTTTCACAGATGACGGTCTTTCACCGTCACCGTGGACGGCATGCTCCGTAAATAAAAACGTCGCTCGCGGTCTGTACCAACAGCACTCCGTGTCTTGTTAAATTCCTTGAAGTCAAACCGGAACAAAAGCCGGAACCGATAACCGAAATTAACATTTATTTTTAAGGAATCGGAATCGGAACCCTAAAAATACTATTCTGTAGAACCGGAACCGGAATTGGAATCGTTAAATAATTTTAGGTTCATAAAGGTTCTAAAAGGTACTTTAAAGTTCATAGTTTTACAGAATTGTATATTTTGACATGTTGCAAATTTATTCTTTCTTGTCTAAGCTTAGTTTAATTTTGAGATTTTGTGATTCCCACTTCTCAGTGAGTCCTGAAAGGGCTTGATATATTTCTGTTTATCACTTTGTTTGAAACCTCTTTTCTAAGGTGATTAGAAAGAGTTCATGAGCAGTGGCGCAGGAACGTTTTATTTGGAGGTGTGTGGAAATAATCATGTACTTTTAGAGGGGATAACATTTTTGAGATTAAAAAAAGACCAGGAAAATGTAATACAACTGTCCCTCGCATCACACGATTGATTGGTTTTGATAAATAATCGCGTTACACGAAAACGCGAGCGAATTGATTTTAACATGGCTGATATAGGGATATCTCCAAAGGAAAAAAGCAAATAAAAACCTAAAACTTGCAAATGAATGCAATTTTTATTAATTTATCGAACTAGTACAATACTATATGTAGCCCACACCGTTTGTCAATCTTCAATCCCCTGAAATATTTAAAAAAATGCAATTACTAATTAATCCTTCTAATTAATACAATGATACAGGTATACTTACTGTTAATCTTCAATCACATGATAAATTAACTGGATCTGGCAAATCTGGATTATCACTCTCTTGCTCTCTTGACGCCTTTTGGGCTCTTGCTCTCTTGAAGGCCCTGGGACGATAAGCTCTTGCTCTCTTGAAGTTCTTTGACTGTAAGTTCTTGCTCTCTTGAAGTCCCTTGACTGTAAGCTCTTGCTCTCTGGAAGGCCCTGGGACGGTAAGCTCTTGTTCTCTGGAAGGCCCTGGTATGGTAAGCTCCTGCTTTCTTGAAGGATCTTGCTGTCGTGAAGGGCCTGGGTCGTTAGACCGAAGATTTTCAACTTTTTTGATGAAATGATCAAGACTCAGATGACGGTCAGCATTCTTCCTCTATCTATAGAGTGCTTTGTGGCAAGCCAAATAACCCAATCACTCTGGCAACTTTGGCATTTCTATCCCTGATAGGATCATTTTCTTCAATGATTCCAAATTGCACTGTCATTGTGCTTAAAAATTCAGCAATTTGTTTAGTTGAAGTTGTTTGATAAGCTCAACAACATAGGGCTCTTCCTCTTCATCCTTTATGCCGTTCTTTATTCTTAGAAGATCTTCATTGGCGAGTTTTATTGAGTGGGATTGGAGCAATTCCTCTTCATTTGCCTGGTCTATGTCCTCAAATCAACGATGTCATGTCTTGAATGGGAAAGCTCGTGTTCAGGATCAAAATCATGAGAATTTTAAACTTCAGGCCAAATATTTTCCCAAACTCCTTTTATACAAGACTGTTTAACTTCTGCCCATGTATATCTAATGGTGTGAATACCATACTCCTAGCACCAAACTGTACAGTAAAGATATTTGTCCTCACTGGAATGTACGTGCACAAGGTTACGTCACCATCGCACAAGCTGACTGCGAAATTACAGCCGACCATGCATTATTTTTATTATTTCTTAATCACACTATGGCGAAAATGCGTAAAGTAATATCGCGTATAGCTAGAGATACCTGTATTTAACGGCCCTATTGTGCATTTTTCTCATTTATTTTAGTCATGCCAAACATTAGAATTAATACACACAAAATAAATTAAGAAACATTATTATATCTAATGTGTCTTAACCAAAAATTATGAAACCCCGAAAATTGAAGTAGGTTGATATACACCTTTGCCCTATATTCGTTACTAGCTATATGACCACTAACTATTTTTGCAGTCTGACATCAAGAAGAGCATACAAGAGCTGTATACAGGAATTGCCTTCAAGGATGGGAGGATAGCCCAACTAGAGATAGAGAATAGCAGATTGAGGCAGAGCGCAAAAATAACCAAGAGAAGATAGCGCCCAATTCTACCTTTACCCAAATGGCTGCTGCGAAAACATCCCTAGGAGTGTCACTTGCTCCAGCCCAGAAAATTTGAGAGAACAGGAGAGGAAGGTGAGTCAGGTCTTAATATCATCCAATAAAAGGGAGGATGCAAAATCAATCCAACCAAAAGTAATGGGGAAAATGTATCCATCCAAGGAGAGGATCAAAATCAGGTCCATTCGACCAGCAGGCAAGATGGTAGTGGTAGAGGTAGAAACCGAGTCAAAGGACGATACAAATAAGATTAAATATAGAATTAGTTAGATTGAGGATTTAAAATATGAGGGACCGAGGAAGAAAAAACCGTTAATGACAATCTTTGACGTGCCTACAGAAATGACAATAAAAGAGATGGAGACTATTTATATTCATAACTTTGAGGATAGGGTGGACAGAAAAGCCTTTGAAGAGGGGTTCGAACCAAGATTCAAGACTGGGTCAAGAGAAAGAAGGACGGTGAACCATGTGGTTGAGGTTTCTCCGAAAATCAGAAATCTAACGGTGAACACACGGATTTACGTGAAGTATAGTTGTGTGTGAGTGAAGGACTACCTTGTAGTTACCAGATGCAACAAATTCAGGGACCTTGGCCACATGGCCAAGTTTTGTCCAAAGCAGGATATGGTGTGTGGGCAATGCGGGAAGGAGGGTCATAAAGCAGAAAATTGCAAAGAGAAAGTTAAAACTTGCATCCCTTGCAATAGCAGGAAAAAAACAAATTGTTAGCACCCTAATCACCGTGAATGTCCTACATACCAGATGCTGTTGGACAGACTTATTCAAAGGACTGACTATGACTAGTACAAAACTTAGAAAGATGACAGACTTACTTTCAAAAATAGTAGACAGGCTAGGTCAAATACATAAGGACATAATAGGTTTTTTCCTCTTTATTTTAGCCATACCTAACTCCTCCCCCCCCCCCCCCCCCAGAATGAAAAGGGATATGATTAGGGCAAAACAATATAGAGAAAGGGATAAGAGAACTCAAGAGACCAATCACTTAGTAATAAAATCTGCGGAGGTAACAGATAAATCAGGTGAAAAAAGTAAGAGGGAACCTCTGAGTGTTGGGAATATTAGCAATGTGCATTATATATTCAAAATATAGTCTTATACAAGGTTCCGCTGGAATCGATCGATATAGAGATATTGTTTAAGGAGGTAGATCTGAGCATGGAGAATGTTGAGACGTATGTAAATTCTGCAGATATAGTGATACACCCTTGGACTATTGGGCTTTACAAAGAAGTCTTGGAATATCTAAGCCAATACGGTCAGGAAGTAACACGAGCATTCAACTCAAAAATGAATATAAAAAGCATTCATTCACAGAATGTTAATGTGTAGGTGTAAATATGCATATGGTCGGGAAAAGAGATTTGCGAGTGCTAATGGTGCTAGAGGAAGAGAATTCTCGCGGTATTCAGCAACGCAGAATGAAAGCATGTACTATCTCCGGAACTACGAGGTGGTTTTATCTGGATTGATAGGAGCATCTTCTCTGACTAAATTCATAAATGGGTGAAAATGGAAAAATATGGGGATACCTCGAAGAGATGGGAATATAGTACAGGAGGAGCAATAGTAGGGTTGATTGGGCCGAATTTGAGATATCCAGGAAAAGAAGATAGGCTGTACTGTGGACTTGAGGATGCCAAAGGTGTCTAAGTGCATAAGGGAATACTTTATATCCTCTGCAAAGGTAACTGAGGTAGAACACATAGAGGCAAATTTTGGCCCTCCCATCTCGAGTGTTATCAATGAATTTAGAATAAGGATCATAGTGGAAATGCTGCTGGCAGAAGCCATACATTGGACAAAAAGGGTAGGAAAACCAGTACACCTGCAAGGAATAGGATTTGGTATGGGAGTTTGGTGTGGGTCTATTTATCAGCAAGAACAATATTATAGGACATTAAGAAAGGTAATAATAGAGGAGTTAGTTAATAGAAAAGCTAGAACTAAACTAATAGATCACATCGAATTTCTGTGGATGGATGGAAAAATGGAACATTTCAGGGACCATAAGGAAATATGTAAAAAAAAAGGGAATGCTAATCACTTCTAGCAAGAGGCCTCCGTATGAAAAGTAGGAAAAATACAAAACGTATGGAGAGATGGAAAATCAAGGATTCCTGGTCACATGCTATGCATGGGATGGCAATAGCTGGCCAGGAAATTTATTCTGGGATGGCCATTACGGGTCAACAGGAGACTCTGCAGCTGCAGCTTCTACACACATATCTCAATTAAACAAACCAGTGATTACTGTACGATTACAGGGGAACTACCGTATTATAGGGGCGGAAGACAAGATAAATAATAGACCGAAAGAAAAAAGGTGATTAAAAACTGGAATATCTGAGACTGTATCAGAAATGGTATCCATCCCAAATAAGGAACCAGTATTGGTAAGGTCAGGAATAATAAGTGTGAAGAAAAAGGCTAAAGCAATATCATCGGTCGTTGTGGCAGATAAATCTGAAAGAGACAGGAAAAAATTTGGAGGAATGGTGTAGAAATTGTGGAGGAAAGGAGTAGTATATGGTAAGGAAAAAGTGAAACAAGATTAAAAAGAGGGCAAGGCCCAACTTGTGACAACAAAAAAGGCATGCCAAGGAGTGGAAAGAGGCAGTTGTGATAGTACAGCAAATCTAGAGGAAGGGGATGTGAAGATTACTGAAGTAGTGCCACACTTCTATCTCAAATTAGAGAAAAACTTTCAGCTATCAAGATTGGAAGACCATCACAACCTTAACCTGGCTCTTCGTCACTTAGTAAGGAAGAGCCATGAAAAAGATAACACGATAACATTTCCAACACCGGAGGCACAGGACAGAATATAGTTAAAAGCGGCAAATTTACCCACAGTTATATCCAAATTAAAGGAAATTGTAAGCAAAGTCTTTAAAAGAAGTTAGGAAGAGTGGGATTTGGAAGAAGTTTATAAGCACCTAGTTCAAGCGCACAGTCGCAATACGTTCGATGCAAAATAAAAATGGCCGAGATGTTACATCCACACGTACCATCCGTGTTGGAAGAAAACAAGAAAATAGGAATCAAAATAGGACAAATGAATACAATGCGAAGTGCGATCGTGATGCAGGAAATGAGGAAGGCGGCGAATGAAAGGGCGTTGGATATTGTGTGCCTACAGGAAACCTACAGCACCAGAAACTTAATTATCCCACATATGCCAAAAGAGACCAGAATTATATCGAATGGGAAGGCAACAATGAGTGTCATTATAGTGCTCAACAGGCATATAACAGTAACAAGGATTAATCAATTTTGCAATGAGAAGATCATATGTGTGAAAATCTGGGATCGGTGGATGTTTACTAGTTAACATGTATTTTCAGTTCAAAGAGGAAATCGAACCTTATATAGAACAACTAGAAAAGTTATATTAGGCATTCCCTAGTATACCAGTTGTATACATGATGGATGCAAATGCCAGGTCTCCACTCTGGCATAGCAATGACATAAGAACGGAAGATGGTAGAATAAAAGGGTATAGCGCGAATAAAAGACGGAAACTACTAGAGGATACAATAAAAACAAGGCATCTGGAGGTTGTAAACCAGCCAGGAAATCCTGCAACGTATGTAGGAAGGGCAGGAGACAGCTATAGCTTTGATGTCACCTTGTGTAATGTGAAACCAGGATAACTAATAGGGAATTGGCAAGTGCATGATTGTGACATCCAGCGATCATAATCTGATAACTTTTGAACTGGGTAAAGAAGTAGAGAGTAAAAATGTAGGCATGCGACCCTTATACAACCTGAAAAAGGCAGATTGGGAAAAGTTAGAAATGAGCTGGTACTACCGCAACCTGTGTCACAGGGAGACAACATAAACCTAAAAGCGAAGGAACTCACGGGGGCCTTGCAGGTAGCTACGAAGGAAGCAATACCGGTTATGAAGGAAGTCAAGAGATGTGTAGGAAATCGACCATGGAATGAGCAACTGCAAAAGCTACGTGGCTATGCAAGGAGAGCAAGACGAGAATACCAAAGATGCCTAGAACCAGCAGGAAGACTCATACTATTGAATATATACCGCCAAAGGAAGGAAGAATTCGAAAATACAATGAAGATTGTTAAAAATGATAGCTGGGAAAGATTTGTTCAAGAAGTATTGAAGAAGAATGCATGGGTGTACCCTTTCCGATTGCAGCAGGGAAAATTAGACCCCCAGTTGGCATTTCAACACTCAAGAAACCAGAAGGAGGAATGACTACCTGCTGGGAGGAATCGGCCAGGCTACTAATGGATGTGTTGCTCCCTGATGATAATCCGGAGGAGGGGAATGAGGAGAATGAAAGAGTTAGTCAGGATATGGAAATTGCATATAATAATAATGAAAACGTGATAGTGGAACCAGTAACAAAGGACGAGATTAAAAGGCTAATAGCAGTGTAACGTTTATTGACATCAACGTTACAAGTGAAGAAGAGTAAATGGGCTGATAAACACTATTCCGCAACACCAAAATGTGAACAAGGAATCTACTCACCAAAATCCCCGTTCGCCATATAAGTGTCTCACGTCGCATCAATCGAACTTTAATTTCCCCCACGAGCATTACATCCACACCAAGTGTTATTGTTAAACTGAACGAGAAATTGGCGTGTCGGAATGGGCGTGGAGCCGCCCATTGAATCATGGGAAGCGAGTGACGCGCTTGTGACCTCGTGTTGAACACGTGGTGTTCTAGTAAACTCTCAGACCATCTGGACTGTTCCTTATGAATTACTATCCCTTCCCTCTGCTCTGTGTGTTTGTTCGACTTTGTTCTAGGTTTCCCCTTTGTTCCCCCTCCTCTCAGAGAAATATCGTTTATATACTGGTGCTATTTGCTTTGTAAGGCACTTCTTGATTCAACCGTGTCATACGACACACACGCTAGGACAGGATGATCCTAAGGTACAAATTCAATTTCGGCCTGTACTATTCAAAATTATCTTTCGAACTTGTATTATTTATTTAAATGGAAATTTATGCTAGGTACAAAATTCAATTTCGGCCGGTACAATTCAAAATTAACTTTCGAACTTGAATTATTTATTTGGAAGTACAATCATATATTGTCTTTGTAATTATGTTAGATAACGAGGAAAGGTATGCCTGGCAAGGCATAAAATACTTTAAAATATTAATGTGGGTAATAATTTTTAGAATCCCTTTTTTGCCCTTCTGGCTCTGCAAATAATTGTCATTAATGGTGAACTTTACCTTTTGTATGTCACCATAAATCTACGTAAGGTGTGCTGCCTACCTAATGTGGGAATTGTTATAGCCCGTACGGCTATGTAATTTTTTTGGTATTTATTGTATAGTTATTTAATCTGGGAGCATCTCCCTTTGTATGGTGGTAAACTTTGATTGCCAATAATATTTTCAAGTTAGTTTTAATATTGTAATGCGGATTGCCGCAGAGACCCAAAAGGGGTCATGGATTTAATTTAGTAATAATCTTTAGGTAGTATTGTATCATGTTGTTATGACAACGGTATTATCATGGGCATAACCTATGTCGTTATGACAATTGTATTATCATGGGCATAACCAAATCTTCTACACACACATATATATATAAATATCTTTTATTCATTGTTGTTACTTACATTCGCATATATCTATTGTTATCTTTTCTAAATAAACATTCTTATACTCAATGCAACCTTTTAATTTACTATTCTAGGTAAATAAGTTATAACTTTAAACATAAGATTCTCGACCTCCTCCCCTTGGCTCATAGTACCAACATGGCGGATGATAGTTAAGGAGAATTCATGGAAGCACAATTGTTGTATAAGCCAGAGAGAAAGGCCTATTCACTTTTATGCAGTCCTATCAGCTCCTCTGCAATTTATCATTTGTTATTGTTAATATGTTTTTTGTTTTGTGTATATGTGCGCCTGCCCTTATCTAGTAGAGGATAAGGAGGGCGGTACAGCAGGACTTAAAAGAAAGAAGGCACCTGGACCTGATGGAATCAGGGTAGGGGTGATTCAGGAAATCAGTGAACCTTTATGGCCTAGCTCATGAATGAGTGCATGTCTCAGGGCAGAAACCAAAATGTGTGGAAGCGGAGCGAAGTGGTAATTCTAAGTAAAGGGGAGGACAAAAACCCGCAACTCCCAAAGTCGTACAGACCTATATGTTTGATGAATGTATGTGCAAAACTGCAGGAGAAAATTCTATGTAAGAGACTGCAAAAACATAGAGAGGAGGTGGAAATTCACCCTCAACAGTACGGCTTTAGGAAGGGGAGGTCTACAGAGGATGCGATATGTACTGCTTTTAGCCTAGTAGAAAAATCTAGGGCAAAATACCTAATAGGAATATTTGGAAACTGAGACTCGTGGGAGATATAGAGTTGCTTACTCTATGTATAGGCAAAACATCAGTGTTCTTGGCGCATTTGATTACCGAGTGTATTCGGTTAGGTCTTCCGTGGGCGAGGGTGAAAGGCCGCATATTAGAGTCCTTGATATCTAAAAGAGAGAAGGAGAATTTGTGTAAACAAAACGTTTGACGTTTCCAACTTCCTCACGAGCCCTTCCGATTATTCATTTTGGCTGTTTCTGAAGCTATAGAGGTCTTAGATCTCAATATGGCGGAGGAAGACATAGTTGAGCTCATCCTTGAAAATGTGTCCCCTTTGATGAGGAGACATTTAATATTTTCGAGTAAACCTACCACCCTTTCTGAGCTATACTCATTGGCATCTAATATAGAGGGTTCTCTATTGGCTGAGAGGGAATATTTGGAGGAATTCCCGGCACAGGTACCTCGTCACGTCAAACAGAGAAAGTCGCCCCCGTTCTCTACTATTGCTAGGCCTGGTTTAGATGTGTATTCTAATCCTACTACGGGGCAGGTAGGTGCGACAAGGTCCGGGAGACTTCCGGACTTACCACGAATCCGATGTTTTCGTTGCCATCAGTTAGGACATTTTCAGAGAGGTTGCCCTTTGGGAAACGTGTGACGCGTGGTGTTGTTAATGGGACCGTCACGCGTGCCGTTCGAAAATCTTCTGTTCCCTTTCACCCTGTCGTTCAGTTTTCCATTATGTCTGTGTCTGGTTTTGGTTTGCTTGATACGGGTTCATGTGGTTCTTTCATCAGTGCTAAATTTTTGAACGTTTTGAAAGATGTAGAAAAATATATGTTGAAAGGGTAGATGTCAAATCCTTTATCTTAGGTAATGGTTGTTTATTAAGAGTTAATGAGAGGGTAATCTTGTCCATAAAAATAATGGGGTTTTCGTGGAAGAGATGTTTGTTCTGTATTCCTTCATTACCCTACGATGTTATTTTAGGGAATGATTTTCTGTGGGGAACTGAAACCATCATTAGTCTGGCGAGAAAAGAGTTAGCTTTTGATTTTTCACCCAGGGTTAAAGTCCCGTTTTGTAATAGTCATATTGTTTCTAGCATGTGTTCATTGGGGAATTGTGAGGAAGCTAATAGTGGAGTGATATCTAGGTTTCCTGACGTCATTACTACCAGGTTAGGTAGGTGCGATGTTCTTCCGTATTAAATCGTAGTGGACGATAACATTCCCGTAATATCTGGTCCATACTCTTGTGCCCCTACCAAGATGAAAATCTTCCGAGAGTTAATTGATGATTTGGAATCTAAAGGGGTCATCCGCCCCTCTAATTCCCCATACGCCAGTCCGGCGTTTATCATCCCAAAGAAAGGCAAGGGATATATGTTAATTGTCGATTATAAGAAGATCAATAAGAAGATTAAGTTTGATCCGTACCCAATGACGAGCAATTGAGTCGGCTTTCCAGCATCTCGGCAGAGCTAAGATTTTTAACCTAATTGATCTCAATGCCAGTTTATTACAATGTGCCCTGGTAGAATCTTCCAAGAAATTTACTGCATTTGTCACCCCGTGGAGACAATATGAATTCAAACGTGTCCGCCTTGGCTGCAGTATAGGTGGACAAGCCTTAAGTCGTGTATTAGATCATGTTTTGTCGGATGTCAAGTATAAGTATGTATTTAACTACTTAGATGATATATGCGTATACAGTGATTCTTTAGATGATCATATGGTGCATTTAGAGGAAGTGTTGAGTCGTTTGCGACGAGTAGGCTTGACCGTGAATCCCGATAAAGTGACTTGGGCTAGACCTTCCATTAAGTACCTGGGGTATGTTATTTCTTCCGGAAATCTTCTGATCGACCCTGAGCGCATCCTCCCCATTATCGATTAGCCAACTCCCTCGAATCTTAAAGGGGTAATGCGTTTTGTGGGTATGTTTGCATATTACGCCAGATTTGTTCCGGCCTTCTCGGAGATTGCTGCGTCGCTTAATGCATTAAAAAAGAAAGGTGTCACTTTTTGTTAGGGTGAGGAACAAGTAAGTGCTTTCGACCTGTTAAAAAGAAATCTTATCTCTCCCGAAGTGTTGAGGATGCCTGATTTTTCTATCCCCTTCCTCCTTCATGTGGATGCATCTTCCGTGGCTCTGGACGCTGTGTTGTCTCAGAAGTCATCGGAGGGAGTCAGACCAGTAGCCTTTGCTAGTCAGACTCTCACCGATGCCGAAAGACGATACAGCGCCTACGAGAAAGAGTGTCTCGCTTGCGTATACGGTATTGAGCGCTTTGCCGATTACTTAGAACAGAGAGAGTTTGAGCTATACACGGACAACATGGCGTTAGCGTGGATGTGGAACCACTCCAAGCAGCTAGGAAAAGTGGGAAGATGGGTGTGGAGATTGTCTAGGTTTAAGTTCTCCACCCATCATATTTCAGGGAAGCATAACATTATTGCTGATGCCTTGTCCCGCATGGCGGAAGAGTGTTGACCTATTGGTTCCCAAGATGTGGCTCCGGCTTCCTGTGTAATTAGGTCGATTCCGGAATCCTTTGTGGCAATAGGGGATAATCAAAAAAGTGACTTGTGGTGCACGGAAATCAAAGAAAAGATTCTTAGAGGAGAGAAAGTAGGATTGTATTCAGTGTTCAAAGATCTTTTAGTCATTACTAATTCTAAGGGGAATTGTAGAAAAGTGGTTGTGCCTGTGTCTATACACTCCATGCTGCTTCGATATTTCCATGATTCCGTATTTGGGGGACATCTTGGTGTGTTGAAAAATGTTAGGAAGGTTTCTAAAGAGTTATTTTGGCCCGGGTTGTATAACGACGTGAAAGAGTGGGTTAGCCATTGCGAGGACTGTCAGAAGGCTAAGCCCAGCCAAAATTCCAGGGTTGGGTTCCATTCTGCTGATGTTGCCCAAAGTTTCTGGGACAAGGTGTTTGTCGATTATATTGGGTCAAAATCACCCGTTCTACTTTAGGCAACTCATGTAATTTTAGTTGACGCCATTTCCAAGTTCTTATCCCATTGCGCAACATGAAGGCATCCACTACTGTCAATTCCCTCTGCAGACGTGTTTGGGCACTATTTGGGGCACCTCGTGTTGTAGTTAGTGATAATGGTCCTTGCTTTAGTTCAGTTTGTTTCAAGAACATGTGTTTTGGTTGGGGGATTAAGCACGTAACCACCAGCCCCTACCACCCTGGGCCGAATCATGTGGAGAGGTTCAACCGGAATTTAGTGATTGTAACGTTCTGGATTTACGTTACCGCGATGGGTGCCTATTGACGAATTATGATTAATACACTTTTCATTTTGACATGTTTTTTATTGCTGAATTAGTTTAATTAATGCGAAAATAAATCATGTCGAAATATATACGCGGGCTAGCGCGGACAGGTGTTGCTAGACGCCAAACTCCCAACTCCCAACTGAACACTGCCTTTATGTTGCACCATCCCTTGTATATATTCCTTGGTCATGGAAGCTTCGAGAAGGTTTAGTTTAGAAAAACAAAATACAAGACAAAAACATCTCTGTTTTACTCGAAGCTTCTAGAGCCGGAAAATGACTCAAGTTACATTTTAAAATCTCTCTTCGAACCTTCGAGAAGAGGAAGTTACTATTAAAATTATATATATTGTCAAACTGACTTGACTGGTGTCACGTGCGTGACGTCACTGATCAGTGGCTTTTGCCTTCTTAGAAGAAGAAGTGCTTTAAGCGCCATTTAATATACTATATAATTTAAATGAAATAAGACGTTTATAAAATTAGGACGATATTATTGTCAATGCTTTCACATACTTTTCAGGGGCAAATCAGTTACATTACATGATTGCTCTTACGATTTACCATAGTGAGGCGCAAAATAGGTGGGACTAGGAATTAGATTTTTTTTTTAAATTTGGCATTCAACTCTGCGTTCCATGAATCCATAGGTTCTTCGCCAGCATGTTTTTTTTTGGATGCGAGTTGAACCATCCCCTGTTAGCTACCTGGAATATTGACCCTTTGTTAGAAAACTGTGATGATGATTCTTCTCATGAGGAAAGATGTCAGCGGGCTCTCAAGCATCTGAAGAGAGCTCAAAGAAGGGTGGCTAACGCTTACAATAAGGGGAGACTCCCCGTTCCTTACGTTGTAGGAGGTAAGGTATTGTGCAAAGAATTCCCCTTTAGCTCCTCAGCGGATAAGAGATCGGTGAAACTATGCCAGAGGTGGGGTGGTCCATGGACAGTGGACAAATTTTTGACCCCCGTGACGGTTTACCTCAAGAATATAAAAGACGCATCTATGACTAGGCGAGCACACGTTAGTCACCTCAAAAAAATATGAGTCCAAGAGTCCCTAAGGGAATGGATATGTATGTGTATGTAAATGTGTTTGTGACGAGATATGTGTTAGGTATTAGAAGTATTTGACGTGGTTTAAGTTCTCACGGATAGTTTAGGTAAAAGCAGTTTCCAATCAAACTGCCTTGCACACGTTAGAAGCAACACTATCAGTCCCAGAAAACTATTTTATAAAGCAGGTCAATCTAATTTCTGAGGGCCCCATAAGTTCATTATTGCCAAAGCCTCATCAAAACAGAAAATCTTCTTATTCCCTGAACCCACTTTACACATTTATATTTAATTGTTTGTTCTTTGTATAGATTGTTTAGCCTACATAAATTATACATGAATACATGAATAATTGAGTATAACAACCTTTTGAGAATAACAAATTTACTAATGTGTTGTAAATAGGAGAAAACCAATAAAGAATTATTTTGGATCAATTTGTATTCAATCAAATTCCTCCACTTTTTCTACACATAATTTGACCATATTTGCCATTGATATAACCAATGATAAAAAGATTGGGTTGAAGGAAGTCAAAGTAACAAATGTATATACCAAATTTATGTGACCAAGTAAAATTTACTGTCAGAAATGTGTGGAAGAGAAAAACCCTGTCAATCGGCCAGAACATAAGTAAAATCACTGGTCAAAAAATATCTGGATGATTTTCAAAATCTGTAAAGTCAATTAGAAAGGCTTTACCTGTGAAGCTTTTTCCAAAAATTAAAATATTTCGAGTGTATGTTTCCCATGTAGTCGTGATTATAAAAACCAAACAAGAAGCCAGAGGGCAGAGGATGGCCAGAGTGATTGGTGTAACTTCCAAGAAGGGAGAAGGTAAGCAAACTAGAAATTATGAGAATTATTTATGATGAAAGTTTTGGGCAAAGACCTGATACACTCACTACATGTACCCATTGACAACATCCATCTGGGAATTCAAAATTAACAGGTGAATCCATATAGCGTATTATTATTATTATTATTATTATTATTATTATTATTATTAGCACCGCGTCTTACTACCCATTCGGGTTATACGCACATAGCCTCTTAGATATTAATATTGGTGTGATGTTCTTCAGTTACTAGGATAAGCGTGGCATGTGTTAACTTAATCTAACTCAGTTTAGTGGTTGGCTGCCACATACCTGTTATGGCAAGTTTCCCTTTGATAACAACCTTAAATAATTGATACATTTTAACTCATGATACAGATAACACATATAAATAGAATGCCTTGGTGATAGGAACCTACCGATTGGATACATTTTTGGCTATCACACTGATTAATTACAAGATTATAGCTCAAGAAGATGTAACAGCACCTTTATTTTGGTGTCTTTAAAAACTAAGTCAATCTTGTATGATTTTGTGGGATTTCTTCTAAAAACTAAAAGCGTGTGTATTGTTCAAGGCATCAAACTATGACAACAGGAACGATCCAGTGTGTTTTCAATTGTTTCAGACAAAGTTTTATCAAAAATGCAAAACAATTCTTTAATTTGCATTTATAAACAACCGTGACCTATCATCACAAAAAAATACTTTATGAATGAGATAGTTGAATACACGTTTAAAAATTTTTTTTAACCTACTTAAATCACTTTTTTTTTGTGACATTGCACACCAACCTAAATCCACAGTCACACTAGGCTGATTTACCAGTGTGAACTAAAAAATACAGCTGCTTTCATCAATTTTTTAGTAGTGCACGTTCAACTTTAGCAGCCACCAGCGTTTATGTCACTTAATCATCACTTCTAGCAGCACATCTGACCTGAACCCTCTAGATGCTGGTTGAACACAGTAACTAGTTAAAACTCTATGTGGTTGACACTGTGCTCTTGTCTCATTGTGTTGTATGTTGTGTTTTGCGATCACAGAAATAAAGTAGCCTGGCGATCAGATTAGGATTTTAAATATATATAAAGTAAGAGTGCTTGTATAATACCTCATCCACTGGGTACGTCAAAGGATACACCTCTCACGTTGCAGGGTTTAATGCTACTTTGGGGACTTTAATAATGAAATAAACATACTTAACACATACTGGTGAAACAATAACCTTGTGAGACTGTGGGTCTTATTGCACAACCAATTGCTCCTAATAGCAGTGCTGAGTAGAGAAGTGTGACTTCTAAGTAGCCAATGCTTGCTGTTGAAGCTACCCAAGCACCAGCAGCAACCAGCGGCTAGTTATAAACCAGCCTAGTGTGACCTAGAGATGTGTGAGGGAAAATATTATGTTTTGTAAAATTTTCTGTTGTTGTTTACCATTATTGGTGGTGGTGGTGGTGGTGGTGGTAGTAGTATTAAGGAGACGCATGAATGTGAGCCTTTTGTGAATAGTTTTATTCATCCTTCAATTATTTTATCATCAATAAGTTAATTAATAGGATTTTAAGGTTAGCTCAAGTATTTCATATCATACAAAATCATGGATTGTGATAAGAGATTTTTCATTTGAAAACCACCATATTGATTAATTTGTTTAATCATATTACTCTTTAGATCCAAAATACTACTTTAACCAGTGCTAATAAGATTGGTGTACAAGGGTGATTTTGGCTCAAATTTATATCACATTTAATTTAAACTGTTGATAACTTTGAATCAGTGTGAATGAATAACCCTTATGTGCCTTAATATAATCATTTTAATAGTATTTATAATGTATTGTTAGACTGTACATTCACAATAGCTAAGCCTATGCTAGAGTATAGGGTCATTTTATCCATTAGTCACAAGAAACCCAGTTTCAAGGGCCTATGATATTTTTTTAATGTACATGTAAAATTAAAATAACAAGAGTAAAGAAAAAAATAATCAAACATTTATTGTAAAAGTAAAAATAACATAATGTATTCAGTCTAGGAACAATTTAAATTTAAAAAACAACCTTGAGCCAAATTGAATTTTCTTTTTTTATTTACAAATTCGGCGATAATATCAAACAATCATTTGTCGCATAACCTCACTTTCAATTGACAGTAGTCATTTCCACTCCAATGTTAACCAGAGAGAAATTTTCATTCGTTTTTGAAAACTTTCATTCTAGCTTCAGCACTTGTCCCAATTATAGACAGATAAATTCTAAAAGTTATGTTCACATTAGGAAAACTGAATCTAGCTAATCATTTATTGGTGCAGTGATTGTTTCCACCACAGATTTATTTCCTCATACATTCATTAGAATATTAAAAACTAGTCAATAAATCCCTATTCAAGATCTGATGAATATATCTGAAGTATCTCTCTTGCTTTAGAAACCACTTCATCATTTAATATGTTTGTCCATTAGAAACTTAACCCTATTTGGTATGCTTCTCGTCATTTATACATCTCTTATAAGTAAGTATTTTTCTGTTACATAGAAAGATTTTATACCAAATTTGACACAAGCCTTCAAGTTTTAGCTAGGATCTGTATTATCTAAAACCTTATCAGGAAATTTGAGTTCTTGTTCGTTTACATTATGTACATACCTTATATTAAGATGTTATAGGTTTTTTGCCATGGCCTCTAATACATCAAACTTGTGGAATTTTGAAAGTGAGCAATGAGAGTAATTTAACAATATTATTTAGTTATGTGAGTATACTGTAGTGCTTTATTAAAAATATCAATATTTTATGATTAATCTTTCAAATTAACACACATTAATGCTGTTTCAAAATTATTAAGCTATTAGAATGGGGATTTTGCTACATGCATAGCTACTGGCAGTTGACGTTCGCTTTCAGTTATATCAAATAATGCTTGGCAAATTTCAGTGTGCAGTAGAACCCCAATACGAACACCAGGTATTCAAACAAATAGTTACCCAAATTCATATGACAGCAGATTTCATTATTTTTTTAGCACCTTATCTTACTACCTGTTCAGGTTATATGCATATGTATTAAATAGGGATGAGGAAAATTGCATTAAGAGGAAGTGTATACACATTTGTGTGGAGGGAGAGTGGAAAACTATTTTTAAAAAAGCTCAGAACACCCAAACTGGATTTGAACCTCAATCTCCCTGTCATCAGAAGACTAGTAACATGAGAATGATACCTTAAGGCAATGCAGCCATCGAAGCAGAGATAGGAAGAGGAGTGAGGCAGGGATGCTGCTTGTCACTTAGTCTGTTCCACTTGTATGGAGAGTGGCTGGTCAAGGACCTGGAGGTACGTGGCAATTTCAGGATAGGACATGTCATCAAAACAGTAAAATATGCATATGATCTAGCATTGCTGGTCAAAAATGAAGAAGTGTTGAAAGAAATGATGGACCAGCCGGTGGAGACAGGGAGAAGATATGGCATTGAGATCAACATTGAGAAGTCAAAAGTGATGATGATTTAAAAAAATGAAGAGCCACTAAAAATCGGAGTTGGAAAGCATAAAGAAGTTCAAGTACCAGGAAGTCTGCTGACAAAGGATGCCTACTGCACCAAGGAAATTAGATCAAGTATCGCCATGGCCAAGGAAGCTTCCAACAAGAAGAAGTTACTGCTGATTAGCAAGTTGAGTGATATCCTTAGGAGGAACCGTCTTCTGCACAACATTATAGAAGGCAAGATTGAGGTGAAAAGGAGCTTAGTTAAGGAGGAGGGTTAAGATATTGGATGACTTGAAGGAAAGAAGAAAATTCTGGGAGCTGAAGGAGGTAGAGGACAGCGAATTTGGGTTCTAAGTTCACTGAACTGTCATAACTCAAAAGGATACATAATATTTCTTGCTTTTAAGGAGTTAGAAGATTTATTTTTATGTTGTGTTGCATGATAAATACATACCATGTAATTTTATGATTTGTTGTAAGTAAATACTAGTAAATACGTTATATGCTTTTTTAGTTTTGTATTTTCAATAAAGTCCTTTAGTGTGAAATCATCTTTTTTTATTTCTATAAAATCAATTATCTGGATTTTCGAATCTACAGACAAACGTAGGTCCTAATTAGTTGTGACGATTGGGGCTATACTGTAATTATTCAGGGTGTCTACTCAGTTAGAGGAACAAAAATTCATGACTTTTTGGTGACCTTTTTTGACCACAAAATACCTTCGAGGGCGTATAGCCCAAACGAGCAGTAAGACGCGGTGCAAAAAATTTTTTTTCTGTAAACGGTCGAACATTATTTTGTACATCGGGCCTAAATATTATAATAACAAACACAAGTAAAAACTATTACTATAATCATACCAACAAGAAAACTTACGCGTAATTAAAGATGTTTGAAGCTCACAGAAGCTGAAGTCTCTCAACAAACATAAAAATCTAATATTGTTCAAATTTGTCACCTAATATTTAGTTTATACACAAAATCACAACATACAGGATTTACATCTGCCTGAGTCGTTTCTTCTCCAAGTCGATTTCAGTTTGAAGTGATGAAGCCTCTTCTTCAGCCTGTTGGAGAAGTTTTCTTTTCTTTGCCTAAAGTTTATTTACATTTTACAATGTTGTTTTTGATCTGTTAGCTTCTTCACTTTCTTTCTTCTTCATTTCTTCAATTGCTTCCCTCCTTTTGGAACTTGCTCGCCTGCATGCAGCATCCCACTTGTAACTTTCACATTCTTTATGCCACCTACCGACTGAACCATTGAATATATGCTGTGTTGGGAGATTAGAGAACGCTCTTTCATATTTTCAACCAAACATTCCTTGTTTACTGAAAAACCTCTTTCAACAGCACTGTTTCCATGGAACATTGTAAATATCATCATACAAAATGACAGCAATGCCTTGCAAGATTCAGCATTAATGAAGATATTGAAGAGAAAATAATCTATTCTGGTTTCATTGAAAACAAATGTCTTCAGCTCTTCTTGAACAGAAGATTGCTCACAGATTTCAAGGTAGTTTTTTTCTTATATGTTCAGCTTCAATGTAAGCAATATGGTTGTTTGAAGTGAGTTGTTTGAGTGCTATGTTAACCAGTTGTAATCTTAGAGTGCCACTAGTCATTACTGCGGGCGAAAGGCATGAAGCACCTTTCACAGTGCACGTTCGTAATAGAGACCTAGGCCCAGTCGGTTTTTGAAACATTTCCACTAAGAAGTGACTGCAATCTTTTATAAAGAGCTGTACATCAAGTTCTTTCACATTTTTACAAAATTTCTTCGCACCAAAGCCTATGTCTACATACGAAAAGCTCAATAGATTTTAATTTTTGACATCAATTGCCAAGAGCTGTCCTAAGTTTTTCACATTGCTTATAACCTTTGTCTTAAGGACGCGAGCATCAATGCTACGTGCCATCAAATAAAGTTTGGCATGTACAAAGGGCAACATTGGATTGTCATTTTGAAATATTTTAAGATATGGTTCCACTTCTCCTACTACTGACTGTAAGAAAAAGAGTTTTGCTTCAAGAAGGTTATCTTTTAGGAAATCTCGTACAACACCGAAATTCTTTGTTTCAGGTGGTTTGGAACACACAAAAGCCACATATTTCTTTAAATGCGGAATCATTTTAAAGGCGCTTTCAATTACTTTTGAGTTTTCCACCCAAGTGATGGAACACATTTTATGTGGAAAGAGGTCTGATACACTTGAGAGGATGTAATCATATCTTCGAGATGGAAAATCTTTTAACAGATAATACAACAAACGCAGAAAATTATGAACTTGCCATTCACATTTATTATGAGCTGTCTTACAAGCCCCATAAACTGTATGAAGAGAGTATGTGCCAACATCAATAGGTTTCTTGTCTTCAGAGTTATCTAAATTTTTCCCCATCATTTGATTGAAGTCCTTAAGGAATTTTAAATTTACATTAGGTCCATCAACAGCACTTTGTAGAACATTCTTTAAGGGCAGTCCTAATTCAGACATACCTGACGTAAAGGAATCAAGGTCAGCTGCAGTAGAATTCCCTAAAAACACAGATTTCAAGTATTGGGTCGAAACCACATTTAAACTTGAGTTCCAATAACGGACAATGATGTCCATTTGTCCTTTATGGGCAATTCTATTGAGACTTTCGTCAAGTGAAACTGCAAAAAATTCAATCTTATTTAACTCCGCTGAGAGTTTTTCTTGGAAGAAGGGGCCAAGACCAAAGGTTGTCAAATATCCAAGTTTGTCTTTTTGCATTTTGAACTTCTGTGCTATTACACTGTCAGGAAACATGATTGAGAAAAGATCATTGGAAATACATGAACCTCTGTCAGAAGTATGAGTCATAACCTTATTCATGGACCACAGAATTTCTGCTTTCAAAGTATCGTCATTTACACAAAATTTACTCGAAGGTCCTCCAAGAGATGATGAAGATGAAACAACTAATGTAGACGAAGCTGCAACCAAATATACATCATTTTCAGAAGTAGGCCTACTTGTGGAAGGTAATAATTCTTTTGCCGGTTCTGGCTGTTTACATCCAACTTTTTCAGCAGATATAAAGCCGAACATTATTTGCTTACCTTGGAGTACGGCAGAGGTTAGTTCCAAATGCTTCTTACCTTTTCCATGAATTTTCACTCCATTCAACCCACTGTGGCTTATTGTACAGTTTGTAAATAGAAATTTGATATAAGCCTTATACTGGTCATCTTCAACAGGGCGCAACCACTTTGAGTATTTCTTTTCTTCAACAGTCAGCCAAAACTCTTTGAACGAAAATTTACCAGGCATATTTTAACCGATTAGCCTAAACTTCACACATAAAATATTTGATTGCCCCCCAAAAAAATTATGGATTTTTTTTGCAACACACGATTAAAAAATAATTTAGGCCTAATATTTTATGTGCCCATAAGACAACGAAAATCATTTTAAAAATTGGTAAATTTCAACTGTTTTGAATGAATGGTCTTTAAAATTAATGGAATTATGTCAAGGATCAAATATTAACACTAATAGTATTATTTTATATTTTATAAAAAATACGCCATATTTCACTGCGAAAATGATTGCTATTATTTGCCAATGTTAATTTTAAATCATAATATACATTTTACACCGCCTTAAATTGCAGTCGGATCACTGAAACCGTAAAAAATTGATAATTGCCGGCAACATCTTGATCCAGATCCACAACACAGATGAATGCACGGTTTGTGTAGAAAATGTCCTGGTATTTTCCCGTATCATCTACAAAACCTGAATTCCAATTCATTCACTCGAAAACCAATATTTGTAGATACACACCCACGAGACAAGTAGCACACCACATTAAAATTTAATACAAAATGGCGAAAGTTAACCTTGTCATTGGAATCACAAACAAAACAATCAGGCAACTTCCGACTTACGCGTACCATCACGTGTAGTGGATAGCGCTATCTTTGAAGTATTCGCGTTGTTACGATGTGCAGGAAATGCAAACTAAAATTATTTTCATGACTTTATGATCAAAATATTAAATTATTATTATTATTATTATTATTATTAGCACCGCGTCTTACTACCCGTTCGGGTTATACGCACTTACGCTAATGTGTAATGGTAGGGTGATTGTGAGATGAAATGGAGGACCTACAGTTTAACGTGGAATCTGAACCACGGTGGAGAGCTGGCATTCCTCACATTCACAAGATGTCTTGTCAGAGGTGAAGGAAGGGTTTGGCAATCAGATAAATCTGTGCCGGGACTGAGGATTGAACCCCGGCCGCCAGCACAGAAGTCTGACACCTTACCCCTAGACCACCAGGTCACCCAAAATATTAAAAATTTGTGACTTTCGTGACCCAGGAGACACCCTGAATATGATATTTCAGAAGTAAATTGCAATAGTGTTTAGACCCATTTTGGTGGCCCCATGGTTTAAGGTGCTACTCTTGCAATAGACTTGACTGCCGGTGACAGGGAAAAGGTGGTTCGATCCCAGCCAGGTAAACTTAAATGTGGTTTTACCTTAATTGTTTTCCACTCTTTATCCACATAAATATGGATACAACTCCTCTAAATCCAACCTTTCTTATACCTAATTCATTAAAGTTATAAGTACATAAGCATATAACCTAAATGAATAGTAACATGCAGTGCAATAAAAAAATGTGTTTGAATGCAAGACTATATTCTACTTTCATTTTTAGAATATACCAAGGTGATAGTTGCCCATTAATTTTGGCAAATAAATACAATATGTCTGTCCAAGGATTTAAAATAGAAAATGTCAAACTTTGTAGAAAATTTCATTTAAATAGGATGTCATCTTAACCTATACAAGCATTTTCGAAAGAATAATTGTGTCACAAGTCATGTAATCCTATCTAAAGTAATTTGCTCATCTTACCTTTGCTAACTTCAGTTCATAAATAAGAATAGTTAGTTTAGCATACATCTTAGCGAAAGAATAATAAATATGCCTCTATTAAGTGAAATTGCCTAATGTAATACAAATGTGTTTAAGGTACCTCTGAAAAAAAGTCAAACAAAGTTTGTGTGTTTGTTACTCAATCATGCCAAAACTGCTGAACGGATTCGAATGAAACTTTGTACGTTGGTAGAGTATGTCATGGAATAACATATACTACTATTCCCAACCTTTGATTTTAAATAATAATAAATATATGATTATAATGTGATTGAAATGATGTTATTTAAGAATTTGTGATTAATATTTTTTAATTAAAGTAAATAGTAATTAGTGTGACATAGTTTCAAACTAATAAATAATAAATATGTGATTTTTTAGCTATATATTTCTAAAAAAAGATTATTTCATTTATTTATTTATATTACTAATTATGAAGGTAAAAATAAAAAATAGATAATTGATAACTTAAATAATATATATTTATTTTATTATGAAATATTTAAAAGTGAAAATTAAAATACGGCAAAATTATTTACAGCTAGAACTGAGAAAAACGCATTTATATTTGAAAAAAATAAAGTTTGATATATGACCAAAACAGTTTAGTTAAAAATTAAAAGATTTTATCAATTATTGTGGGCGAAGCCGCGACGTGTAAAAGCTAGTCTGAAATAAATTGTAAAACCATTTGTTTTTAAGAATACAATATTTTTTTTAATTTGTTCAGCATAAATTATAATATACAAATAATATAAAAACACAAACATGTTAATAGTATACACATCTTGATAACTTAACAATGACAAATTTTAGTGTACTTGGCATTTGAAAATTACGCAAGAAAAACCCAATTTCTCAGGTTAGTTAACAATAGAAAGAAAATGCCAGATCATTAATTAATTATTCCTGAGTAAATTTAATTTTCAAATTGTATCTGTATATAGTTCATGCGCCCACTGGAATAATTCACCATACTACCCCTGTTGTTTCCTAATTTAGGGCAGGTAGTTTTAAAATTTGTAGCTCCCCACACTTGAAGGAAAAAACGAGTAAATATACGAGGTGTAGCTACTAAATAACCGGACTAATTTTTTTGCCACTTACCTGAGGTCTCAGCAACAACCAGCAGGGTCAGATATTGATCTATGTTATTTTCTCCCTCTAACTTCCAAATTTCAAGGTCGTGTGACCAACAGTTAAGCAGTAGCCTTTGTTCGAAGTGGACCGTGTACCTGAGCTCCGTCAGAATTATGTTGAGTGTAAAACGTGAGCAGTGTGTCAATGTGAAGTTTCTGGTAAAACTTGAAAAACCGTTAAAGAAATGTACAATTTGTTAAAGGAAGTTTATGGTGATCAGTGTTTATCTCGTACTCAAGTGTTTGATTGGTTTAAAACATTTAAGGAGGGGAGGAAAGAGTGAGGATGATCCGCGCCCCGGCCATCCTCGCACATCAAAAACAGATGCTAATATTGAAAAAGTGAGTGAAATCATTCGAAAAAGTCGACGCCTGAGCATTCGAGCAATTGCTGATTTAGTTAATATCGATAAGGAAATATTCTACAAATTTTACATGAAAATTTACACTTGGAAAAAGTTAGCTCTAAAATGGTGCCAAAACTGCTCACTCCTGAGCAAAAGGAAACTCCAATGAACATTTGTGCTGACATCCTTCATAACATCGAAAATGATCCAAAACTTTTTAGAAAATGTGATAACTTGTGGCGAATCGTGGTTTTTTCAGTTCGACCCTGAAACTAAGCGCCAATCCATGCATTGGAAGAGTCCCAGTTCATCAAGACAAAAGAAAGCAAGGATGAGCAAGTCAAAATTCAAAGCAATGATGATAGTTTTGTTTGATATCCGAGGGATTGTTCACATTGATAAGGTACCCGAAGGTCAGAATGTTAACCAGGTTTACTATAAGGAGGTTTTGACAACCCTTCATGAACGCATAAGAAGAACTGAAATGTGGAAAAACGGCTTGTGGATTCTTCATCAGGACAACGTACCAGCACATAAAGTGCTGTCTATCCAGAGGTTTTTGGCGAGCCACAAGATTCCGGTATTGGAACATCCACCTTACTCACCTGATCTAGCCCTGTGTGACTTTTTCTGTTCCCAAAGATCCAAGTCTGCACTAAAAGGAACCAGTTTCGAGTCTGTTAATGCTGTGAAGGAGAAAGCAACGAAGCTCAAGAACAGCCTCTCAGAAAAGGACCTGAAACATTGCTTCCAACAGTGGAAGATTCTTATGGTGAGGTGTGGTGATCGGGGAGGGGACTATATTAAAGGTGAAGGTGTCCATTGAGTAATTTTGTAAATACAATTTTTTAGAGCATCAGTCCGGTTATTTAATAACTAAATCTCATATCTACAACAAATAGTAAAACTGAGCAGAATTGTAAAATTTAACAAAACATAATAAATGGGCCCTGTTTCTGTTTAATCTTACTATTAAAGGTGTAGAATATAATTCATCATACTTAAAAGATATAATGTATTTCTTCAGATAAAAATGATTTAAGTAACAAATTGATTAAAAACAATAAGTATTTTATCCGTGAACACTAAAACAACAAATTATGCATATAACTTAATATTAAGTGCCACTGCTGCAAACTTTCAACCATTGATGTTGATATTTTATATATTTTGTAAAAACCATAAAATAATTAAAAACACCATAAAAATGTCTAAATAGTCATATTTTCATACATATTACGAAAAATTTTTGAACATTGGAAGCTAGGAAATTGTGTAAATATTGATTTTGCATTATAAGAAATGTAGATGAAAACAATAGTCCATTCTTTGTATGAGTAAAACAATTTTGAAGATTATCTTAAAAAATTTTTGATAAAGGGGAAATGAATATTTCTAATCTGTTAAAAAAAGGCTTAAAAGTACAGTAACACTTTTATAAAGATCAATAACAGATATTAGTGGACAGACATAGGCATATCAATCAAAGTCTAGAGGCTGAAAGTTCCTATTTTTGGACAAAACAAGTCTATGTCCTCGAGTGATAATGTTTTTATGTTGTTGCTTCAAATATTATTATTAATATTACCCAATGAATTTTGCAGTTTTCCATGGGTATATCAACAAAGTACTCACTACCACCATTCTGACCACCTTTATACATCAAATAATTGACATGAAATTAAAGATGGGGACTCTCGAATCCTCGAATTATACAGTATTCAAGAGATTTTAGAATCATTAGATCTCAAAACAGTAGCTTGAGTATGACCTTGACTTCAAATAACAATTTCAAGCAAATGGTAAAGGGAAGTAAAGAGACAAAATCATAAAAAATGACAAAATTGTTATTAAAATTAATTTATAGAAGTGTTATCTTGGTTTTTTATGAAATGATAGATAAAATATCATTTGTCAGTGGCACCAATCCTTAAACAACAATTTTAAATACTTTCACTTTAACTAAAATTGTACATTTTTAAATATTCAAATTTGGATTCAAGATTCAAAAGAAAATTTAAGATTTGGATTCAAGAAATATTATGACACATGTAAGCACTAGAAACATGGTTTAGTCGGTAGCATAGTCTAGAGATCACAGGTTCATATCATTTCATTACTAATTTTTTTTATCTTATTGAAAACATTAACTTTCCAAATCATAAACGGAATAAATTTGAGGCGTTTTTTTATTCAACTTATAAATATGTATGACCAATTGAATCAAGTCCAAATCAAATATTATGCTTAAAAGAAATTTTGAATTGTATTTGAATGGCACTCATGTATAAAAAAAATCGAGTCAGATTTGAATTGAATCTTATACTTTTTTTTTTCAAGTCGAAATGGATGCTTATAGAAAAGATTGGATTGAATATTTTAGATAAAATTGTGTTAAATATTCTATTGTGCTATGTTTTTGAATCCAATCCAATAATAAAATATGTCAAAAGAATCAAAAGGCCTAACATAAAAGGGTTGAATAACATATACTTTAGACTAGTCACTATGGCAATGCGTATTTTAACTCCTAGATAATAGTTATCAGCTACTTCAACCTCTCGATAAAAAAGTAATAGATAAATACTTTTTACATTTATAAAGATTCAAATTTGGATTCGAGATTTGAAAGAAAATTTAAGATTTGGATTCAAGCAATAGAGAATTAGACTAATCTCTACACAAAATAAATATGCCTTGTCTTTACCTCTCAAGACTACTTAATAACCTTTATTAAGAGAATTTGGCTACTTTAGATATAGTATGCATTTTGTTTAAGCTTAGCTATCATTTAAAAAATGCTAATGCTAAGCATTATTATTGTGACTTAGGGCCAATCTTATGATAACCGGATAAACTCTATCTGGCAGATATAAGATGCAGTTTTAAATTGCCAGCCAGATACAAATGTTTATCATCTAAATTAATATTTATCTGGGAGTTACCAGACCAGCCCTTAGAGAAACACATTATTATTGTAAGAAAAAGAAAAGGTTTGAAAGTGTGACGACCGCGTCATATGTAGTGTTTGTGGCTTACAATAGAACTGTAGGTGTTAGGAAAAAGGTGCTGTTGCAATGTATATGAGCATTATCATGAACACGCTAAGTTTAATAAGCAGGCACCATTCATTCAGAAATTTTTGGTCCCTTTTTCAAGTTTACACCCTTATATTGAAAAAAAAAAATATGAGAAAATAAAGCACAATCCTGCACACACACATTTCTTAGAACAAGCCCAAAATATCAGACTCCTGAACACAACTCCAAAATAACACACCCCTTGACACAAGCCCAAAATAGCACACGCCTGGACACTAGCCCAAATTAATACAGTTTTTTTGAACACAGCCTGAAAATAGCACACATTTCTAAACACTATTAAAAAAATTCCTGATCATAACCCCATAAAAAATCCATCCTGAAGCCAAACTCAAAATAAGACATTCTTGAACACAATCTCAAACTGAACATGAACCCAAAATAGCATACTCCTGAATAAATCCCCAAAATATTACACAATCTTGAACACAGCCCAGAATAACACACAATCCTGAAGACAATCCCCAAATAGAACACACTCCTGAACCACAATAAGTAATCTGTGACCCGGTTGCCTTGATTGTATAAGATTAAAATCAAACTTCTTGGAATTGTCATTACCCATTATACAAGCTTTTCTGTAGAAATTATGAGCCAAACACAAGCTAATAGCATCAATCCAAGCTTAGTTGTCAAAGCACGACCTAGTAATTTTGTTGCGGAGAAAAAATAATAAGAAAACAATGTTGTATCAAGTTAATTGAACGATGTATTTAAGAGGTTTCACTGTATCTCTACTTTATGATAGAAATATAGATTTAAAAGCTAAAGGAGTATGTACAATTTTAGCAAATGTAAAGGTGACAGCCTCAGAGAGTTACATTAGAGAAACTCTGAAAACAGCTCATTCTGTAAGTGTAGCTATTGGAGAGTAAAAAAATCATTGTCAATTCATATTACATATAAATGTGAACCAAATTTGTGAAACGGTCCTTTTAAGAACCAAATAATTTAATTTTATTAAGTTTTTGAAGATTAAATGCCGCTAAAGGCTTGTCATCGCTGGTGGTCTGGCATAAGCTTTTGGGATGAAGCCATACTTGCGAGTTTTTGGGGCATACGCCCATAACCACCCGTCGACAGTTTGATTGTTGAGATCAGCATAGATCCAGTCTCCTCGCCTTACAGACAAGTCATCAGGAGCCTGTGCCTATAACACAAACAGTTATTTAACTATGCAGAGCTTATATCTGTTACCGTCTAAACACTATTTCAGGACAAACTAGATCAGACTAGGCCAAATTGATACATCCTGCCACTAGTAGAATAAACCAATATACCCTTATGAGTTTAGGTAATACCAGTTTTCATCCTTCTTAAACCATACAATGAATCAACCTTGGACATGTTTAATCATGTTCAATTCACTGGCAAATGTTGTTAGCTAACCTAACCTAAACTAAACTTAGTTTGGCCTAGTAAAATTGTAAGCCATACTAGTTTACCCTATGAGCTAGGCCAATATTTAGGATTAACTAATTTAGCCTAGGCTAAACTAGTACATCCTGAAGCTCTTAGGATTTATCAATTCAGCCTAGTCTGATCTAGTTTGTCTTGGAATCGGGTTTGGATGGTACATATAATGTATATTTTCTGTTCCAAATATACTTAGAATTGTCCCAAGTGATTAATTAATTTCAAATATTCAATTATATGGTAGATACATTTCCTAAGATTCTGATAAAGTAATGGTAGGAAAAATAATATTAATATTGAAAGGGTTTTTACTGTATTATAATAAAGAGATTATGAGCAAGTTTCATGGTCAGATGGAGTGTGCTTCAAGTGTGGTGCTATACTAAATACAAAACGAGACCTACTTAAACTCAAATTGAATGGCCCAGGTTCGCATGTGAAACTGCCCCATTCCATTCATATATAGGTAGATGTTGTTTTGTATTTAGTATAGCGCCGCATTTGAGGCATACTCAATATGACCATGAAACTGGCCATAATACTATTAATTGTTTTAACCATCTAAATATACAATCCATTACTATAGGAACAAGAAAGAACTCCAATCAAAAGTGATTTAAATTAGGTATATTTCTAGAACTGATTACTAATTTATATTTTTTATATTTGGAAATAAAAAGTAACATATTATAACATTGTTGGTTTCATAGGATAAGTCAACCAAAGATATTATTGAAAATTAGTTGGAAAGAAGAAATTAAAATATGGACAAGAAAAGGTGACTTATGATTAAAATGAATGGTTAAATGAGAGGGAATTATTATAATACCCCTTTCTAATACCAATTTATAGTTTTAAAATAATGTAGTTGAATGTTTTATATTATATTTAGAATTGAAACATTCCAATCTTTTTGAGTTGTCAGAATGTAATTATGACCCATATGGACAGAAATATTGTTTTTATATTTACCAAGTTTTGTTTAAATTGTTTAATAAGTGGTGGAACGAGGTCAACTCAGCCTTATGAGGACAAATGAGGAGATACAGGAACGAAAGCGTAGTAGTTACGGTCTAGAAAACTGAACTTAACGGCTGAAGGGTTTGTTGTGCTGACCACCTCCACAAAACTTGGCACTATCTTTGCCAAAAGACGGCAGCCGTTCAGTTGATATGTCTTGATTGTGGGCTGACACCGTTGAGCTTAGGACATTATATTTATTGTGTATTTTAGTGTACCTAGCAACCTCATAAACAAAATATGGGCATTACTTGAGAAAACATGATATGGGTGCAGCCATTTTGAGAAACATGCAAACATTTTGAACTCTCAGAATCCCTGCTGGGTACTGCCGGTTGATGGGACTGTTAAAATGTAATGGGCCTAATAGGCAATATCAAATTAATAGAGCTTCACAGATAATTCAGGGTCAGATAAAATTACTTTTATTGTATAGCAAACAATAAAATTATTTAGTGTGTTTTTTCCATCAAATTTCACTACCTGTTAGGATCACACAGACACACAGACACACACACACACATATATATATATATATATATATATATGCACAAAACACTAATATTATATGAATGAGAAAGGTAAAATATTAAGAAAATGTTGCCATATTTGCATGGATGTGGGAAATCATTTAGAAAAAAAAAAACAGCCTCAAGACACCCGATTAACCCCCCATCTTCAGTGATCCAACCTTTATTGATAGTGACACCTTAGCTCATACAACAACCAAATTGGGTGGCAGTAACTGTTGATATAACTTGAGGCAAAGGTAGGTCCTTAGGTGAGTAAAGCAGGTGGTGCACCTGTAATGTATTGATGGGTAAAGGCTGGCTGGCACTGGAGGTCTGCAAACAAGGGAAGCCCATTTGCCGAGCCCATTGCTGCTATGTTCTGAGAAGTAAAAATAAGTGACGAGACACTTGAATCCCTGATTCCTCGAATCCTATAATATTCGAGAGACTTGAGATTTGTAATAATTTCAAGCAATTGGTAAATGGAATTATATAGACTTGTGTAGTTGGGCGAGTAAAATATCACAAAAAGAACAAAAAGAAGGTATTAAAATAATTAATTTACTTAAAAAACGTTATAGTTGTTGTTTTTGACATAATTTTTTTTATACAATAAGTCCTGCTATAACGTTGCCTATTAGAACGTTGTTTGGTTACAACATTGTTAATAATCTGTAACTTTTTTTACATACCGTTCGCTATTGGGTACAATGTTTTTCAGCTGAACATGCGCCAAGTGTCAACCGCCTGGTTCCCGTATGTATGGGCCTAATAGGCCTATGAATCATGCAGGTCACGTCATAAGCAATTTCTCCCTTGAGCTTAAGCGACATGCTCGAGTTTGAGCTCGAAATACAAGTACTCGCAGAGCACTAGTAATAATTTAATTCACACCATTTTAAGGTGCTAGTTTACCACTTAAAGTGTTTGCTGAAAAAATTTGATGTAGTGAAAGTTTCAATATTGTTTTTTATAACAGTGGTGCTTTATTTTCTATTGTCTTAAGAGTTGTGTCAAAACTTACCTTGTAGTCATACAACATGACCAGTTCTGTTCCATGATATCTTAAATCATCATTTGATGGTGATGTTAACAGATGTGCATTAGTTGATGATGGGAAATTGTTGTTTACATTCTGGTTGTTACTGTTGTTTAAGTGACCTGAAAAAAATAATTCTATGATTTGTCTAGTTTAATTTAAAATATTAGTTATACTGTCATAATGCTAATAATAAATAGCATCAATAGAAAAGTTGAAAGAGAATCAAATTTTCTCATCAAACCACAATAATTTTTATAATAAAATGTCAAAGTTAGATTGATGTAACAGAACACATTTTTTAAATATATAAAATTAGTGTTTCAGATTTAACTGGTATGATATAAAATCCCCCTAATCCCTCCTCCAAAAAAAAAGTATAAAATTTGTGGCTGAGATTACTGAGATTGTTCATTATTTTAACCTCAAGATTTTTAAGAAAGTTTTTATTTGAATTGTCAAGGCGGCATTTAAGCCAGATACTAGATAGTGAGAGACAAAATTCCTATATTCTAATAATCTCAGCCATATAATGATTAAAAGTAAATGTAATATAAGCTAAGATAATTAAATAAACACAATATTATTCTTCAGTGGATATTCTTCAAGTTATTTAAACCTAAAATCTTTAAAGATAAATTAAATTTGTTTCATCCTGGGCTAGTCAGATTGAATTTATGGTCCCCAGCAATAAGGGCTGGCTTCTTTGTTGCCCAATTGGATGCTAAATTACAATATGGCCACAAAGTCCAACTTAAGTTTTTATTTTCCAAACAGTAAGAGGAGACTAAGGATCTGTATTAGAGGTAGTAAATGGGAGTTTATCTGGCTCAGACTAAAAACCATGAAAGGGTTAAGAAGAACTGAGTCTTGGGTTGCTTGATGTATAATTGATGGATTGATATCCTGGCATATTTTCTGTGGATAAGCCAGGTCGATACTGAGTGGAGGGAAAGAGAAGTGTGCTCCGAACCAAAGTAATGAGGAGAAAGCAGGACCAATAGGAAAGTTATGGCTGAAAGTGTAAGCAGAAGTATAATGAAATTGTAGTTTTGGTTTCTAGCCACCTCTTTTCTCGTAGTTGAGGAGCTTCAGAATTGGCTTGTTGTGTACTATACCCTATAAGTTGACTCTAAGACCAATAGCAGGTTAGCAGAGGTTGTATTACTTTATAGAAGTCAAAGATACTGGCAAGTTATAAAAGGTTGTCAGGGTGTAGGAGGAAAAAGCAATGAGCAGCAGAACAAGGTTAACAGTAGACACATTGTGGAATTCACAATAAAACAAAAAAAAGGAAGAGGGGTAGTGACTTGTCCCCAATTTAATTTGGTTTATTTTAAAGGTCATGTTTTGACCTGTAAATATGGCCAATGTTGACTTACAATCATACACATATGAACAACAGTTTAAATAATTTAATCTAATTCAATGTTAGCCAAGATTAGAATCACTTTGTTCACAAAGTGATTCTTATCAGTGATTGGTCCCTATTTTGATGATAGAACCTGCCTTGTTTATCTCATAAGATTAAGGGACTTCAGTTGTGTCCTTGAGCATAGTGTGGGTGACCGTAGCTCTATAGGGAATAAAACTAATAAGTTATCTTGGGTTGTACTCTTCTACTTTGTATTTGGAAAATTATTCCAAAAATATCTGAGAAATTCATTAACTTCTTTTAAATCTCCCTGAATTCTTCCTGTCCCACCAAATTCCATGACAGTTCCACGTTTTCACTGTTTCCATGAGCATATCAACCCTGTCTTTGTATGTATGAGTATTCTGTCTTAGTTGTAAATATAGATTTACTACTCTTTTTATTTGTCTTGTGCTTACAGTGTGGCTCACCATGAAGCAATATGTAGAAGAATTTCCTTCAAGGATTATCATAACAAAGATTACACATTTTCACTTGTGAAGATACAACATATATAAAAATTATGTTAGTCAATGAATGCATGACTACTATTAAGACAGGTTTTTTTTATTTCTCTAACTTGGCTCATGATGTTGTAATTAAATATGAGGACTTTTCAAGATACTAAATATCAGCCTCAATTCTTCCATGAATCCCAAATATTATTTTATACAGTCTACTGCCACAGATACTTGTAGAAATGTAACCATAATGTCAAGCAGTTAAAATGTTGATGCGACTTTATAAAGTTCCAGAAAGGGGTGTGGCAGGTTACATGAGCATTATTTATTGTAACAGCAGTTGGCTGTCTGTGTTTTGGAAACATTAGTGTTCTTGAAGTAGATGATGTACTAATAATATGTGAAAAAGAGAAGTGGCTGGATAATTGGGATACGTTTAGTGAGTAATTTAAAATACAAAATAAAGAAAAAGAAATGTCTCAAATTACCCACATCGGTGGCCGCATGGTCTAGCGTTTCACTTTTGCAAAAGACTAGACTGCTGAAGGGGAGATCAGGGTTTGAATCTTGATCAGATGTACTGAGGGTGGTTTTACAAAACTGTTATTGACTCTCCCTGCACGCAAATTCGGGTACACTTCCTCTAAATCCAACCTAGCTCATCCTTAAACCATTCACATAATTAATACATAAGTGAAGTGTAAAAAGTGTACCCAAACGCACAGTAAGACAGAGCTAAGAAAAAAAGTCTCAAATGTATTTCAAAACTTTGAAAAAAATTCAATAAAAGTTAATGATACTCGTACAACACAATTGTACCAATTTTCTCATATAGTGTGAAAACCTGGTTGTGTGGGGAAGGGGGGATTCAAAATAAGGCTATTTATAAACTACCATCTAATGATTTATATTTGTCGAAAAAAAATATTTTCTTATTTATCAAGAAGAACAATTTGCAGATATCCATTTTGAACTAAATCTTATTGGTCATTTTCAGAATATTTCAAATTTTCTCTAATTTGTCATAAGTAAACTATCCTTAAATGAATTTTCTTTAGAAAAACCAAAAACAATTATTTATTATGTAAAAAAAGTCTCAAAAACTAATTTTTAACAAAACTGTTAAAAGCTTTTTTAAAACTTGATTTTTTTTTCAAAAACCTTTTATTAGTTTATTGTAATTAAATGATTTTTTAAGAAAAATAAATAGACATAATTTTTATAATGTAAAAATCTTAACATATAACCTTTTTGAACCAAAACAATAGAAGCATCTTAAAACCGGGTGTCTACTTAGTTAGAGGAACCAAAATTCGTGACCTTTTTCAAACACAAAATTCTTTCGGGGGTGTATAGCCCAAACGAGCAGTAAGACGCGGTGCAAAAAAAAAAATCCTTCGGTAAATGGTTGAACATTATATTGTACATCGAGCCTAAATATTGTAATAACAAACACAAGTAATAACTATTACTATAACCATACCAACAAGAAAACTTACGCGTAATTAATTATGTTTGAAGCTCACAGAAGCTGAAGTCTCTCAACAAACATAAAAATCTAATATTGTTCAAATTTGTCACCTAATATTTAGTTTATACACCAAATCACAACATACAGGATTTACATCTGCCTCAGTCGTTTCTTCTCCAAGTCAATTTCAGTTTAAGTGCTGAAGCCTCTTTTTCAGCCTGTTGGAGAAGTTTTATTTTCTTTGCCTCGAGTTTATTTACAGTTTACAATGTTGTTTTTGATCTGTTAGCTTCTTAGATTTTTTTATTCTTCATTTCTTTAATTGCTTCCCTCCTTTTGGAACTTGCTCGCCTAGCTGCATGCAGCATCCCACTTGTAACTTTCACATTCTTTATGCCACCTACCGACTGAACCACTGAATATATGCTGCGTTGGAAGATTAGAGAACGCTCTTTCATATTTTCAACCAAACATTCCTTGTTTACTGAAAAACCTCTTTCAACAGCACTGTTTCCATGGAACATTGTAAATATCAGCACGCAAAATGACAGCAATGCCTTGCAAGCTTCAGTATTAATGAAGATGTTGAAGAGAAAAGAATCTAGTCTGGTTTCATTGAAATCAAATGTCTTCAGCTCTTCTTGAACAGAAGACTGCTCACAGATTTCAAGGTAATATTTTCTTATATGTTCAGCTTCAATGTATGCAATATCGTTGTTTGAAGTGAGTTGTTTGAGTGCTATGTTAACCCGTTGTACTCTTAGAGTGCCACTAGTCATTACTGCTGGTGAAAGGCATGAAGCACCTTTCACAGTGCACGTTCGTAATGGAGACCTAAGCCCAGTCAGTTTTTTAAACATTTCCACTAATAAGTGTCTGCAATCTTTTCCAAATAGTTGTACATAAAGTTATTTCATATTTTTACAAAATTTCTTCACACCAAATCCTATGTCTATGTCCGAAAAGCTCAATAGATTTTCATTTTTGACATCAATTGCCAAGAGCTGTCCTTTGCCTTAAGGACGCAAGCAGCAATGCTACGTGCCATCGAATTAAGTTCGGCATGTACAAAGGGCAACATTGGATTGTCATTTTGAAATATTGTAAGATATGGTTCCACTTCTCCTACTACTGACTGTAAGAAAAAGAGTTTTGCTTCAAGAAGGTTATCTTTTAGGAAGTCTCGTACAAGACCAAAATTCTTTGTTTCAGGTGGCTTGGAACACACAAAAGCCACACATTTCTTTAAATGTAGAATCATTTTCAAGGCTCTCTTTCAATTACTTTTGAGTTTTCCACCCATGTGATGGAACTCATTTTAAGTGGAAAGAGGTCTGTCTGATACACTTGAGAAGATGTAATCAGATCTTCGAGATGGAAAATCTTTAAACAGATACTACAACAAACGCAGAAAATTATGAACTTGCCATTCACATTTATTATGAGCTGTCTTATAAGCCCTATGAACTGTATGAAGAGAGCATGTGCCAACATCAATAGGTTTCTTGTCTTCAGGGTTATCTAAATTTTTTCCCCGTCATTTGATTGAAGTCTTTGAGGAATGTTAAATTTGCATTAGGTCCATCAACAGCAATTTGTAGAACGTTCTTTAAAGGCAGTCCTAATTCAGACATACCTGACGTAAAGGCATCAAGGTCACCTGCAGTAGAATGCCATAAAAACACAGAGTTCAAGTATCTGGTTGAAACCACATTTAAACTTGAGTCCCAATAACGGACAATAATGTCCATTTGTACTTTTTGGGCAATTCTATTGAGACGTTCGTCAAGTGAAACTGCAAAAGATGCAAGTCTTCTTTAACTCCAATGAGAGTTTTTTTGGAAGAAGGGGCCAAGACCAAAGGTTGTCAAATATCCAAGTTTGTCTTTTTATATTTTGAACTTCTGTGCTATTACACTGTCAGGAAACATGATTGAGAAAGGATCACTGGAAATACATGAACCTGTCAGAAATATGAGTCATAGCCTTAATCATGGACCACAGAATTTCTGCTTTCAAGGTATCGTCATGTACACAAAATTTACTTGAATGTTCTCAAAAAGATGAGGAAGATGAAACAACTAATGTAGACGAAGATGCAACCAAATATATATAATTTTCAGAAGTGGGTCTACTTGTGGAAGGTAATAATTATTTTGCCGGTTCTGGCTGTTTCCATCCAACTTTTTCAGCAGATATAAAGCTGAGCGTTTTTTGCTTACCTTGGAGTAGGGCTGAGGTTAGTTCCAAATGCTTCTTACCTTTTCCATGAATTTTCACTCCATTCAACCCACTGTGGCTTATATCAAATTTCGATTTACAAAATGTACACTAAGCCTTATAATGGTCATCTTCAACAGGACACAACCAGTTTGAGTATTTATTTTCTTCAACAGTCAGCCAAAACTCTTAGAACGAACATTTACCAGGCATCTTTTAACAGATTAGCCTAAGCTTCACACATAAAATCTTTGAATGCCCCGCTCACCCCCCGAAAAAATTATGGATTTTTTCGCAACACACGATTAAAAAATAATTTAGGCCTAATATCTTATGTGCCCATAAGACAACGAAAATCATTTTAAAAATTGGTAAATTTCAACTGTTATGAATGAATGATCTTTAAAATTAATTGAATTACGTCAAGGATAAATATTAGCAATAATAGTATTATTTTATATTTTAAAAAAATATTCCATATTTCACTGCAAAAACGACTGCTATTTGCTTCCAACGTTAATTTGGAAATATAATATACATTTTACACCACCTTCATATTGCAGTCGAATCACTGAAAGTGTAAAAAATTGATAATTGCTGTCGGCATCTTGATCCAGATCCACAACACAGATGAACGCGTGGTTTGTGTAGAAAATGTACTGTTATATTCCCGTATCATCTACAAAACCTGAATTCCAATTCATTCACTCGAAAACCATTATTTGTAGACACACATAAGGCATAATGCACTCACACACCCCACGAGACAAGTAGAACACCACATTAAAATTTAACAGAAGACGGCAAACATTAACCTTGTCATTGGAATCGCAGACAAAACAATCAGGCAGCTTCCGGCTGGCGCGTGCCATGTGGCATCCCGTGTAGTGGATAGCGCTATCTTTGAAGCGTTCACGTTGTTACATTGTGCGGGAAATTCAAACTAAAAATATGTTTGTGACTTTATGACCAAAATATTAAAAATTCGTGATTTGTGACTTTTTTGTGACTTTCACGACCCAGTAGACACCCTGTATTATTATTATCATCATTATCATCATCATCATCATGTTTTCTATAAATATTAACTATAACCAAGGAATTTATCTTCACTCCCAAAAACAGTTGGCACAATGTGTTTCTAACAGTTTCTTTCAAAATTCAAAATGGAGTAATCCATTGTTTGTGTTATTTGTACTCTCTTCTTCTTTGTGTTTGATAAAGGCAACAATGCCGAAATATTATTTTATTTGTGTTAAAATGTGTGTGTGACTACTTCTACTATAGAAGACAGAATAAAGGAAGATGTCACCTTTGTGCATTGGATTCTTCCCACATTTTTCCTCTTTCCCTAGGTGGGCTTTCCTCATTAAATTTATTCTTAGTAGTTTATATTTCCTTTTTCTTTAGTTTTATCAATTTCCTTTATTATAAAAAAACTCCACTTTTTAGGGTTTATACACACATAAAACAAAAGATTCAGCATAATCTCAAGGTAGAAAATTTTCATGATTTCCATACTTTATCTTGATATGAGAAATTGAAAATATGAAAATGGTCTATAAGTTTGTTTGTTTTCAACCTTTTGTTGTGGAAACGCTAATTTTTTTATCAATTTTGTGATGGAACGAAAAAAATCATTGCGACACTTTGGTAAATAGTAATTCCTGTGAACAATAACAACAATGACTAACTGTTGTACCAATAGACTGTCCACTTAGCCTAAGATGTTAAATGACTAAATCTATACTAATATTATAAAGAGGAAAGATTTGATTTTTTGTTTGTAATGGATAAACTCAAAAACTAATGGACAGATTTTAAAAATTCTTTCACCAATATAAATCTACATTATCAGCGAGTAACATAGGCTATATTTTATTTTGAAAATTTAATTTATTCCTCATATAAATGTCGATAGTATATTATATAGTCACTGGAAAAAATAAAGTTGTATCAGGGAAAGTGGGGTTGGTGAAGGGGGCAGGGGGTAGGGGTGAGAAAAGAGAGATAGATGTAGTGACGGGGAACGCAAAAAAAAAAAAAAGATTAAAATAAAATTTGGGGAAACGAGGGGCGTAAATGAAAGTGGAGGAAGCAGAAAAATTAATTTGATTTTAACAATTTGTTTGATTGGTGTATACACAATTCCTTTTGCGCCTAGAGCAAACAAAATTATAGAGGAATGAGATGAAAATAGGAGGGAGGATAAAAAGAGGGAGGGGGCTATATAGTAATGGTAGGACTGTATTTTCAAAAAAATAAGTAAAAAAAGTTGTTTTTATATTGACATGATGGATGATTTGAAGCTTTGTTTTACAGGATTCTTTACAATATGTTTTCACGGGGAAGGGGGCTAGTACATAATATGACTGTTTTGTGAATTATTTATCTTTTAGCATTATAGTTAATAATATTAATTTGTTTGTGAGTATTTACCCAGCAATTTTTAGTCCAAACAATTTTTTTTTTTTTTTTTTTTCAGAATATAACACACAATTTACCTTGTATCACATGAGCAGGGTAGACAAAACCACTAGGTACAAAACCCTCCTGACCGTCACTTCTTACAATCCAGTACCAATCAGGGTCCTCTCGGTTCAATACAGTCACAAACTCACCCCTTTCAACACTCACATCATTCTCATCTCGAGCAATGAATGTGTATAAAACAATGTAGCGGCCTGACGGGTCCTGCAAATAATAAACAAATAATAGTTTGCATGATAGGTATATTTATTAAATAGTTAGGAACTTATCTCATTTAAAGGGGCACACTGAGAGTTTATATTATTTATATTTAATATTAGAAACCACTATTTTACTAAACCAAATTTTAATTTTAATTTTGAATCCGGAATATTGAATTTGAATCTTGAAAAAAAGTATGAACTTATGAGGAAATAGAGATATAATGGAATAATATAAAACATAAATATTAACTTCATGTTAAAAAAAAGTTCTTGTATTCCATTCACTATAACATGTTCAGTTAATTGTTGAATTAAATTATTAAATTTTACTGGTGTGATTTAATTGAATTCGTATTTTTTTTAAATGGCTATAATGATTTTGCTTGAAAATTATATCTTGGGAGTTGTTTACATGACAACTAACACTATATATATGCCATCCATTCTGTGAATGCTTCATGGTCCCAAGAGTGCTTTAGCAAAGCTTTGCCACATTCAAACAACTCACTCGCCTCTTTACCAGAGGTGAAGGAAGGATTTGGTAATCAGATAAATTTGTGCTGGAACCGAGATTTGAACCCCGGACCCCTAACACAGAAGTCTGATCCCTTACCCGTAGACTGCCAAGTCCCTGTGTTATTATTATTATTATTATTATTACTAGAGCAAAAATAAGAGTAGAAAATTATAATTAAATATTTGTGCTTACAAATTTTTATTTTATTTTTTCCAGATGGGTCAGGTGCAATTAAAATACTGGTTTTAATATAATATATTGTGACATACCTTGAAAAAAGGATGAATGTCTGGCTGTGAAGAAGACACACTATGCAGGGATGCCTGAGAGCTGGTCATATTGAGCTGTTGCGTTGTGGCTACTGTTATCTTCTTACCATAACTTTCACAGTCAGATATGTCACCATTTCCGACAGCTAGGACAAATTGTCAAATAGCTTCATTTATATAAATTCCAGTTTTACTGCTAATCTTCTTCTTTTTTTGCACCCCGTCTTACTGCCCATTTGGGTTACAATCTAATTTTAATGCTATTCTAGATATAGTCCATTCATGGTATAGTTCAGATATCAGTTAAAGTCTGTGAACTTGAAAGCAAAGCTTTAGCAAGAAGACTTTTTTTAATTATGACAATTATTATAAAACGTTATGAATAGGACCAGCTAAATCAAACTATAGTTTGAATAAGAGTGGTTAAATCTATTGGTAGCTCGTTATGTAAAAACTAAGGTGATCACAAAACCAAAATTGAAATGAATATTTTGTTAGTATGATTAGGTAAGACTATGCACATTATATGTAACATAAGTTTAGTTAAACCAACACATAGACAAAGTAACTGTTTAACTATACCTACCTGGTGACCTGGTGGTCTAGGGGTAAGGTGTCAGACTTCTGTGCTGGCGGCCGGGGTTCAATCCTCGGTCCCGGCACAGATTTATCTGATTTCCAAACCCTTCCTTCACCTCTGACAAGACAACTTGTGAATGTGGGGAATGCCAGGCCGCCACCATGGTTCGGATTCCACGTTAAACTGTAGGTCCTTCATTTCATCTCACAATCACCCTACCATTACACATTAGCGTAAGTGTGTATAACCCGAACGGGCAGTAAGACGCGGTGATAATAATAATAATAATAATAATAATAACTATACCTACCACTGCAAAATGCCAGTTTACTTTCAAAGAAATTCCATCCTATTATCTTCAATGTACACAAATTTGTCCATGGCATGGTGATAAAATTCTTTTATTTAATTACTGAGTCTCTTTTTCAATAAAAAGCATAGTCAGTGAAATTTGGAAATGGGATGGGAGGGGTATATTTTATTACTATTATTAGCATTTATGGCCTCTGTGGTTACCAGAATCATCATAAAGTCAGTGACTTTCACCAAAGTGTATTTAACCAGATTAATGCCGATAAAGGATTGTAACAGCAACAGCGCTATCTTCATTATAAAAATATTGTCTGCTGTAGAGAATTTTCAATTCTATTTAGAGTTTTTTCTTGTTCAGTTCACTATCATGTACCAATGAAACATATAGTTTGCTTTCTAGGAAATTATTACTATACTGTCCAAACTTTTTGCTATAACGCTGTGTTATGTTCCTGAAAAATGCAACGATATAAAAGTTACATATCGCCATAAGAATCAATAATAAGTTTAGGGTTAGGTTTCAAAGTCCTCACAAAATGCCTACAAATTGCATCATATCTCAAAAACCATGTGTCGTATAGAATTACATAATATACAGTTTTGAGATAGTAAACAAAAACATTGTGGTATATGCACTAAGCTAACTTTCATTTAATTTTGACCGTATTTGTACCAAGAGTGCAAAAAAGTACATGATAAGCTAATTGTTTATGATGGTAAGGTTTGTGAACAATCAAGGACATTTCCTGGTGCCCAGGAGAACCATGCATCCCAATTATTGATATTGTGTGAACACAATATGAGAATAGAATGATTAGGGCAGGACTACCATTGGGTGTGTTGGGACATCATTAGAGGTGTATGATTAGGTATTTTTTACTTCAAGTTGAGTTTGATTTGAGTATGAATGATAAAATTTATATATTTTTTTTAGTTTGAGTAATATATAAACCTTATTAAAAAAATATTTGTACTAGAAATATTTCAAATTGAATTCCTGTAAGACTTATTTATAAATTATAAGAACAAATTTTTTTAACTTTCTTTTATGAAAAAAAAATTTAATCCCACAAATTCAGATTTTTAAATAGAATTGTACAATTATTATTTTTTGCTAAACAAAAGGAATATTTATGGAGACTATTTGCTATGAAATAAATCTTAAAATGGAATATAATTAACAAAACTCTGAATCTTCAAGAACAAAATTGAAAGTTCTGAGTATTCACATATTTAAAAATTTGTAAAAAATATTTGAGTCGAGTTCAAGCAGCTGCTAAAACTCAACTCAAACTTTTGTGTACTTGCACACTCCTAGACATTATATAATATGAAAATATGATAGAACTATAAGCCATTGGGCAGATAGATCACTCTCTTAGATGGACCTAAGAGCAACCAAACAGACAGTTGAGAGGGTCAGAAAAACTAGAACCAGAGAGGAATGTTATTTAAGTTAGAAATAACAGTAAAGATCATGTTTCTATGACATGCCGAAATTATAATATAGGTTACAAAGATTATCTGAAAACTTCATACTAATCAATCTCCCAGCCTCAAATTTTTTTTTCTTATTATGAACTAGGCGATGTTACCTGTTCTAGACTCCTGCAAGTCAGGAACATCATTTGCTCCCACCTCCCCTGCACCAATGGTAGCACTTGGATTCAAACTGCCATTCCTCTGTTCTCGTGGTAACTTCTTCTTGACATTACTAAGGGCCAGCTCGCCGAGATGAGAGTTGTATGGAGTGCAGTAGGAATGGGGTATAAACCCTTCTTGCCGGCTATCTGCTGCAATGACGTACACCCAGTCATTTTCACGGTATAGTATATTGACTACCTGGAACAGTGCACATCTTGATACTTAACATATCTTACACCATTAATGTTTTTATTTATATATTTGCGGTATTTAACGTGCACTTTCTGAACCAACTGATTATATCAGCAAACAAGAATTTATATGAGTGAGAGTGAAAGAGCCTACCAATTTTGCCCGGAGAGGTATTTTCACATAACTTCCAGGATTATTTTACATGCTACAATTAACATGGGAAGGACGGCTTTACTTTCCCTCCAAAGGAAGTTGTACTACGGATTTTTATTGCTCAAGGAAAATATGTCAACCCCAGCTGGATTTGAACCCACGAACATCGGATCCTAAGGCAAGCACTTTACCCCAAGACCGAGGTTAACCATAAAGAATTAGCTTTTAGGCTGAGGAGCCGTTTATACTAACAGCTTGAAGCTGTACCTTTCTAGATAGTAGTTTTATCAGGCTACATGACATCAGATATAACATGGTTAAAACGGTTAAAAATAGCATGTGGACAAATTTTGAAATGAAAAGCCTTTTTTTTAAATTGCCTACATAATTATATTAAACTAGTATAAGTTAATAATATATTGGGTTTCAATGTTATCAGTAATATGGTGAGGCCCTCTTGATACTTGGCATCCCTTATTCTCATTGAATGGATGTACAGTGAAATCTCTCTTAACGGACACCTCTGAATAGCGGATTCTTCTTTAAACAGACAGTTTAAATTTCCCCCGCAAAATAACATGGGCTCTTACAGCGAAACAACCTCCCAATAACGGATTATCTCAATAATGGAAATAGATGCTTCCAAAGACGCATATTTATGTATAGTAATCTCTAAACAGCGGACAAAAAATTGAAAAAAAAAAGACCATTTTTAGTGTCTTTGACTGTAGGAATGTCAGAAATTCCATTGTCTCATGCAAAATGTGAGCATTTCTGTCTTACCCCTCTAGGGAAAGTTTCTAAAATAGCCCACATAGTAATGACTATGGTACTTCAAGGTCACACCTCCCACCGCTTTTGAGCTATCAGCAAGGGATGTTTCATCAGTTGTCAGTAGGCAGTGCATATTATTCTGTATTATGCGATCTGTATAGTAAGCTACATCCAATATGTATTCATTAATCATAAATCTTGCATACATTATTGTATAGTGCAATAGTTAGATTGTGTTAATTTATATTCAAAGTATTTATATTAATATAAATTAAACTGTGTTCAAGAAGTATGATTTAAAAAATATATATTTTTCCAAATAACGGTCACCTTAATGACGGAGATTTTTCTGATCCCTGAAGGTATCCGCTACTAAGAGATTTCACTGTATAACTTTGTGTTGAATATATTTGTTTCTTGTTAAATTATGTGGTCCTTTGAGATATCTGCTTGTGCTTATGATAAACCACTTTGACCCTGGGGACTTTTGTCTTAACAGATCGTTTCAGTACCTTGTCATCTTAAATATTACTTAAAATATATAATGAAATAGTGAAGTTTTACTAAGCATAATTGTTAGGAATGGTGTATATGTAGATATGTAAAGACCTGAACTTTTCGGTAGATAAAAGTGAGCCTAAGTGTGGAAATAAATGTTCAAAAGTGGTAATAAAAATTCTGAAAAATGGTTAAAAAAAGATTATTCTGATACTTTTTTTTTTGTTTTAGTTAATAATGCAAAATATATTTTGTGTTTAGACCTTACAACATTTCCCTCATATATATCATTTAAGAATAGGTATTAAATTACATTACCTTTAAAAGTTTTATTTCAGCTAGGCCTAGTAGCCTTTTGTATTCCAGATTACTTTTAGGCCTAAAATCCACGATTTAAAAAAATTAGGACTACAAGTAAATGTGTTCTAAATAACTTTAGTTGCACTTAAAAGTTGATCACTCGGAAACACATATCTTCTTTATTAAACTATATTTAGTCCTTGGCTTCAAATGAAAACAGTCCTTTGAATATTTTCTTCACACAAATTATCTCGTCTGTCTGTCAAAATTGTGCTGTAAGATGAGATACTACTCTCAGAGTCAACAATGGCACAAGGTAAGCCAGCCAAACAAGTGCAACAATTGCAAAGTTGCTCAAATTTATTTTCATGGCTGGTAAAATTTTGGCCACATCAGGTTTCATGTTCCGCGACTCCTCTGTTAATATTTTCTTAAATCTTGTGTAACCACAAGCAACATAAGCTGAGGTTAAGTTCATTATTTTTCATGCTAGGCAAACTTGGAATTTTCTCACCAAACTATTGTCAATAATATTAAGAACAACATTACATTAATCAAACAATTTATACAAGGCTTCACAAACAAGCAAATATTTGGATCAACCTTACAATTTTGTTTTATTTTTCAGTTTGAAATGTTGAAATTTGCGAATAAGATGTGAAATATTTTTAATTTGTGATGAAACCAGTAAACACCAAATTTCATTAAAATATGTGGTACAAAAACAATAAAAAACTGATTCCAAAGATGAAAAAAGTTGTTTGAAACTTAAAACATAAATCAAAGTTGTTTAATTCAGCTGGAATACACCAATGTTACCAGGAAAAAAACCTTTTATTTTGCAAATAATTGGTGACCGCTTAGGCATCTTTCTTTCCAGCTTTCAGAGCTCATTCTCCATATTCAGGTCTATTTTAGGGCTTTAAGGTACTTACAAGTCATAAAATGGGACCAAAATTGGGACCTCACAAAAACTATAGGAACAAAAATGTCACTCAAAATAATGTATTTTTTTGGGAAAAATAAATCTCCTGTTACTAAGCCGATTAAGGTAAGAAAAATTATTTTCAATGAATATTAACTCTTTAGTTCAATATTTGTATTTTAACTTTAGCTCAACTTTTAAGGTCATCAATTATTTTGGCCATGGTAAACGACTAAAAATAAGGTTTTTTGATTTGACACTGGATGGGGTATGGATAATGATTATTTAGTCAAAATACATAAATATAGATAATACCTTTATACCTCCACTTGTTATCATTTCTTTTTAATATGTACATTAAATATTATATATCACATTAAATTTTGGTTGTAAGCAAATGTCCTTCTAGTACTCTACTGTCTTTCTTGGCAGACCTCTCAAGAAATGAAATAATGAGAGATGATGCTTTTCATACCTATGTATTTGCTTGTATGTATGTTTCTTTATCGGCCTTGTTCCCTTTGAGTTTTAAAATTCATATACTTTCAATAGCCCATGAGCTACATGAAGTTCTACAAAGCTTTTTCTTTTCAGCAGATGTAATTCATAATGATGTTTGCTCAGCTGCACTATTTTTCTGAATTTTCTTTTTTTCATAACAAATTTTTTCTTAATATCATCAAGAGCCTTTTATTCTTCACTTTCTACTCTTAAGGTTTATTCTTTTGCCTTTTCTTTTTCTTACTCCTTATATTCTTTAATTATCTTTTTCTCTCAGCTTAGTTTCCCCTTAGTACTGATGATATTTCTTGAATTTATTTCAAAGGCAATGAGCTCTTTAGTGAATGAAACACAAGCAGGTTTATTACCATAAAACTTCAAACTGTCTAAGACATTCAATTGTGCATTTAAAGCTCTTTCTTCCATAGGAGTTGTCTGCTCTGTAATTACATGTTCAGAAATTTTGAAGCCTCTCCCAACATCACTATTACAATGTAGCAATGAAAGACAAGCTTTAACTACTCTTGTTACTTCCTTGTATTTTGTCTCATTCATTACATTCTTTACTTCAAAAACTTATTTCCAAAATGTTTTAATGTCTCCATCATCAAAAAAGAGGTTTAACATCTTACTTGGGACAGAAGTTGAATATTACCAATTTTTAAAGATATCGAGGCCAGAATTTCTGCAACTTGCCTAAAGAATCATAATGGAAATCATACAAATGTACATAAATTATTTTTAAAAATGTCATATACCTAATTTTAGGGACTTTAAGAGAATTTAGGGATCAAGTGTGAGTCCTGAGATTTCTGCTTTTCAACCCTCTACAGCAGTCGTGGGCAAACTACAGCCCACGGGCCACATGTGACCCGCGACTTTAATTTATGCGGCTCACACACACACACACACACACACACACATTAAAAACTTTGGAGATTTTACTAACAAAAATGACAAATTATATACATAATCAGTGAGTGATTTTGAACATGTGAACAAACGAGCAAGCCTGTTTATAATGTTACATATGTACAGTCATAAGCTTGTGTTTGCAGTAATTACAGTAGTTATATGACTAATTAATGCATTTTTGTGTAAAAATAAAGTTCATTATTTAGTAAATTTAGATTTTTGTCACATGCTAGAGAACTTACAGATGTCTATGTGGCCCTTGGGGATAAAAGTTTGCCCCCCCCCCCCCCCCCCTCTGTTCTACAGATATCTTTTCTGTGTACTTTAGAATACATATTAACTTTCCAAAATATATTTTATAAATTAGGTTTTAATGTTTTATTAGGATTGTATTGTGTGTTAAATAGTGGCAGTATAAAGATGCTAATCATATGCAGGGTATAACAATGATTTTATTGGCTAAAGGTTGTCGAGAATTTATTCATATAAAGAGTTGAGCATTTAGTCAAAGTTATCTTATTTAGAAAGTGAACCTATATAAGGTTCTATGTTCATAGCTAAGACTTATGAAATAAAGACATAAGTCTACTTCTGTTATACAGTAAATCTCTTCCATGTTTAATTTCTTAAAATTCTTAAAAGTCTTAAAATGCTAACTGTAGACTATCAATATTTGTTTACATTCCAAATGTTTATTAGTGTAGCTCAATGCTTGTGTGTTTGGTAGGCTTACTTTTTGAGCTCAACAAATTAAAAAATTAGCATGATACATTTTCAAAATATTGAGAAGCTTTTAAAAAAAATTGCTTAATAGAAGTATTTGTATACCACTATTAGTATAAATTGGTTGAAAGTAATTTCTTTTGATGAAGCACGAATCCACTCTCTGTAATATATCTCTTTCATTAAACCAGGGTGTCTATCGAGTTGGAGAAACAAAAATTAGTGACTTTTTGGTGATCATTTTGACCAAAAAATTCCTTTGGTAAATGGGTGAACATTATATAATGTATATATAGGCATAATGCACTCAAACAGAACATTAAACTTTAACTAGATGGCAAATGTTAACCTTGTCCTTTGTATCATGGTAAAAACAATCAGGCAACTTGAGGCTAGTGCATGGCATCATGGGTAGCGACTTTCAACGCGTTCACATTGTTACGATGTGTGGAAAATTCAAATAGATATATTTGCATGAATTTATGACAAAAATATTGAAAATTCAGGACTTTTCAGGGGCTTTTGTGATCTTTTTTGCAACTAGTACTTGTTGGTGACTTTTGTGACCAAGTAGACACCCTAATAAATAAGCTTAAATGAAGTTCAATCTGAGAAGTTGTGTTTGAAAGCTGTAAACATATTCCCTAAAAGTTTGATAATTCCTTCTGAAATGGATGTTTAATTATCTGCCCTTTACTAAGAATTTGAGTGAGCTTTCTCTAAGAAAAGTTTTGTAATTTATGTTTACAGTAGGTCTATAAACAGTTAAATATAACAGGTACTCCAAACAATTATTCTGAAAATGCTTAACTCAGTACTATTTGTTTCCCTTCAGAACAGAGCCTTTTTAAGAAAGAAATTTGTTAACATAAATAAATCAACCATCTCTAATCCAACCAACTGGACAGCTCCTACAATAAGCAAAATATTCACCAGAAACATTTTGTATAAGTCAATATAGTTGCATCATATAGAGAATGTACTTATCCTGAATCATGAAAAGCTTCATGTGTGTAGTTAAAAGCCAAAATCACCTGTCCTCTTTTAACCTCCAATTCATCATCAACGCAGGGAGTGAAGTCATGGAGGACCACCATCTTGCTGTCTGGAGCCAAACCGTTCTCCTTTTCAATTCCGACGCGTACCAGTGTCTCAATAGATGCGCTGCCAGTGATACGACCCATGCCAGGTGCACGCACCAAATCTTTGTCAACATCACTTAAGGCTGAAAAACATATAATATTTACCATTTGTCCTAAGTTTTTTAATTATTCTGTTGGATTTATGCTACCTTTTCTGGTAGAGTATGTACATGAGTTCAGGGTTAGGAGGAATAATAGTAGGAATTAAAAAAAGAATCACCTAATCCATACCAATTAGTTTTGTAAAAAAGAATACCTTTACAGAATAAATATTTCAAAGTGTCTGCAGATTACAAACTAATAAAAAAAATGTTTCAAGGACTTCAGTAATAGCCCATCACCAAATGTAAGAACAAAATAATGGCAACCTTATGGCCTAAATATCCTATATTGTTTTCTAATTATTATTGTTTTCTATATTTTTATGAAAATATATCTTTACAATAAAATATTAATTGTACAATAAAATAAAGCATTTAAAAACCCATTACCATTAAGGAACACAAAGATACAACTTCCTGATTTTCTTAGCCCCTGTCACTGTACACCTCACTCCCCCCACCCCCGACAACTCCATCCAACACGGCTAGCCTTTGGCAGTAAATGTTTGTAGACCCCTGCATTAGATCACATGGCCAAAGAAACGGGTAATCTTATATTAATTGTTAGTGTGGTAGCACCGTCAGGTGCCCGAGGAGTGTGTTAAGTTTTCTAGTCCTTCAGTGTGACCTTTCTTATCTAATGCTCTAGTAACTGTAATTGGAATTAAATTTAATTAATTAATCATTTGTAAATTGAAGTTATTTGAAACAAACATATTTTTGAGGCATAAAATACCCCACACACATACTCAAGCAACACAAGTTATACTATTTATCAAATTGATTTTTGAACAAAATATTACCTGCTTTGATGAGCGCATGGTCTAAGGTGTTACTCTTGTGTTATATTAAACTGCTGATGACAGGAAGATAAAGGTTTGAAACCAGGTCAGGTGTATTGAGGGTGGTTTTTCCTAAATAGTCTTCCACTCTCCCTTCACAAAAATGCGGGTATACTTCTTCTAAATTCAACCTTTCTCAACCTTAACTCATTAGCATAGTTAATACTTACATATGTGTATAACCTGAACTGGTAGTAAAACACAGTGCTAAAAAAAACATTGTTTAGTCTATCGTGCAGTTTAACTATCAAGTGCAAGGGTCTTGGGTTTGATTCCTGGTGGGGCTATAAAGTTATCATTGATGAATTTACAGTCTGAGTTCTTAGTGTTTTGTGTTAACTTAGTAATAAGTTTGTTCGTAAGTCATGTACTGATGTAACAAATTGGTTTTAGAGAAAGCACATATTCATAATAACAATAAAAAAGTTACTACTTTGGATTATAACACCCGCAGAATTTAATTTATTAAAATATTGCAGGAATTTTCAGACTAGGAACAAGAGAAGTTATAGGTCTTAATTTTAAAATACTATATGAGTTAGACAGATTGTATTTGTAATAGTACAAATTAGCAAAATAATACCCTATTAGATTTAGTTTGTAATAAACTGAGGTTATACACCTATTAGAAAAGGTACTATTTAATAAAGTATGGTCAATCTTGGCAGTCTTGGGGTAAAGTGCTCGCCTCAGTACCTGATGTTCGTGGGTTCAAACCCAGCCAGGGTCGGAATTTTTTCTTGAGCGTAGCACAACTTCCTTCAGAGGAGAAGTAAAGCCGTCGGTCATTCCTATATTGATAGCATGTAAAAGAATCCTGGAAGGTATGTGAAAATACCTTTCCTGGCAAAATTGGTAGGTTCTTTCACTCTCACTCAAAGAAATCATTATGTGCTGACATATCAGTCCGTTCAGAAAATGCATATAAAATACCTCAAATAAATAAAATATTCAAATAAAATACCTCAAATAAATAAAATAATAAAGTATGGCATTTTCTATTTACTAACACAATAATAAATATTATATATAAAGTAGTTTAATTATATTTAATGGGATGTGTTTAAATTGACTCTAATTAAAAAAATATTTAAAAAAATTATTCTATCCATACATGTATTAATAGTTCAGTGAAAACTGGCTAGGGCATAAAGTCCCCCACGTGCATGCTTGTGTTAAATATACCAGTGCACCGGCTCAAGGGTTAACTTACAAAAATAATTCTTACCGGTAATTCTTATTTTGGTAGTATATATAAGTGTGTTAACGCCAACATTGTTGTATGGATGTGAGCCATGGGTTTGCCAGGAGAAACACAAGAACAAAGCAAATGCAGCTGGAACATAATACAGTAGGATCTGACTAATTCGAAGTTAGTTAATTCGAATAATTGGATAATTCGAACCCACCATTATTCCCCACGAAATTCTTATTTAAATCAATAGTAAAAAATAACATTTAATTGTAATTTCATAAGAAAATATTTGGATGGTTTGAAGTTTATACAGTATATTGTTAATTTTTTCGAGTTTCTACTTACTTAAAACCTAACTTAACAATCTCAACTAAACCCAAGAATTCCAGGAATGTCAAATACAGTTAAGAGTTATTGACTCAGAGTAAAAGAGAAAATGGGGAACTTTGCACCACCTACAAGCAGTTTTCCTACACTTCTGTGTAACAACAATGCCATCACATGACGCCTAGCGTGGAAGCGGTAAGGTTCATGTTGCTTGTCCTAATCTGGCACCTTTGTCTCTCAGTGACAGTCACTCATTGTCATCTGACAAGTGTAAATTGCAGTGTTTTTTTAATGATGTTTAAGTGTGGCATCTACATAAGTTTAACCTTAGCCAAGAAGGTTAAAGTGATTAGAAAAGTGGAAAAGAGAGTGAAAAAGAAGTGTGCTATCACAAAAGAATATGGAATATAGTTGAACACTTTATTGACTAGCTTAACAAAAGCATAACATCATAGAGAGTTGTAAAGTGCAATATGGAGGAACAAGAAGAACAAGATTTTGTTAATTTTGTCCAGAGAAGAAAGATACAACAAACCAAATTCATTAATTTTTCCAAAGTACCTAATGTAATTTAAGTGCAAAGACTGATAAAGTCTGCAATTTTTGTACGGTGAGTTAATTTTTACAATTTTTCATTTTGATGTTTTTTATTTATTGTGTACAAACAGTTTAGATAACCATTGGTTAGTTCAAATTTTGGATATTTAGAATTTTTTTAGATATCCCTTGGACTTTGATTTAAAAAGGTTCTACTGTATTTAAGAAATGTATGTGGAGAAACTTGTATGGTCAGTAATTAATGGGTGCTAAAGGAGTGGAGTTTGAAATGGAATCCAATATGTCAATGTAAAATAAGCATTTTACATTGGTTTGGGTATGTTGAGAGGATGAGTATGGATCGAGTAACAAAGCAAATATATAATGGTAAAGCGTGGTGATCAAAAGGCAGGGGTAGGCCATATAAGGTGTGGTTAAATATTGTAGACGAATGTGTGAAAAAGAGAACATTAAGAGGTTTAAACCAGCTACTCTCGTGTTAGACTAGAACAGTGGTTCCCAAAAGTTTGAATCGTGGAGCACTTTTCAGGGAGAAATTCATCACGGAGCACTCTTGTTGCCCTGATGCCAAAGGTATGTATCTCTATTTTTTTCTGATTTTACTTAACTGTATTTTTAAAGTTGTTTGTCGATATTTTATTGTATAGCCAAAGCACAAATATTTTTCGAGTTCTAAATAGCTTAAAATTTGATCTAAACTTAATTTTACCAACTGAAAGTCTTTGAAAATTGAAACTTTAAATATAATTTTCTCAAAACACCAATTTACCACAAAATTATCCTTGGCATAAGGGTGGCGATATTTTCACCTGGCACCTACAAAGGTAGGCCTACTAAACCAAATGACAGAAGTATTCACGATGGAAATGAATTTTTAATCATTTAGGCATGTTAACATCAAGTTTTATTTCATTATAAATGTTATTTTCTCCACTAATTTCAGAGAAATAAGGAACTGACTTAATGACATAAAAGAAAAACAGAAACAAAAAACATTTAAGTAAAGCAATGCATTTGATAACGTATCAAAAGCAGATATTGTAAATAATGAGGCAGGATCTGTATTTTGTCTTAGTAGCCACATAGGTAGAGAATTTCAATTCACATAAGTAAGATGTGGCAAAGGGCAGAAGGGTGATTTTCACTTTATCTAAAAAAAAAAACTTCAAATTCATTTCTTAGCTGTCACCAAAATTCTAATAGTGACTTCTTAGTTGCAAAATTCTCTTTTATCGCAGAGTTTGATATCAAATCAATCACGTCCTCATAGTGATGAGGTTAACTGTCACCGTCAAATCTCTCTGGTTTCGCCTGGTGCAATCTGTGTGTTTCCCCAACGTTCTCAATGTTTGCATGACTCCCAGAAGGTGTGAGCGGGCAAGGCTGACTGAGGTGACGCATGACATGCACTAAGGCTTATTAATAATTGTAATCTACATTGCTTCACAGTGTGCTGCAGGAGCTAAATAATTTCTAACCAATACTTACCTAGACATAGTTAATTTCATGGCCGTACAAATTCACAGTTTTAAGATATTGTCATATTTAATTTATTTTTCTTTCCAATCTCTTCGCAGAGCACACTTTGGGAACCGCTGGCTAGACTGTCGAAGATGGAGAGATCAGAGTTCGACTGAGGGTGGTTTTTCCTAAATGGTTTTCCACTCTCCCTCCACACAAATGTAAGTGCACTTCCTCTAAATTAAACCTTCCCAATCCACAACACATTAGTGTAATTAGTACATAGGTATATAATCTGAATGGGTAGTAAGTTATGGTGCTAAAAAAAAGTTTAAGAATAAAAGAGGATGTATGACTCTGGGTATGGATGTTGTTGAAGCGAAGATGAAAGGCTATGGAGGTGTGAAGAAAATTAGTGAGGATGGATTACGTATGAAGTTGTTGTTTTGTGAGCTATATGTACAGTTTCTTGCCTACCCGATAAGGGAATGTGATTATATATATATATATATATATTGTGTGTGTGTGTGTGTGTGTGTGTATGTTCAGTGGCGGATTTAAAAATTTTGCGCCCCTAGGCACAATTATAATATGTGCCCCCCCCCCTATCATTTCAAGGGTTTTAGGTGGTTTCGTAGGAAAGAGGTCTTGAGGGGGCAGAAGTTAGTATTCGAGAAAAGATTTCAACGAAAGAAAATCTGGCATTTACATGCCCTACAGTAGCTTGAGTTAACATTATGAAGAAAGGAAGACAGACGTCAGTTTCAAAGTAATTGCAAAGCACAGTTATATAAAAAGAAATATTGTCATTCTGACTTTAACTTGATAATGTTAGTCAATAATTTTTAAAAGCAATTATTAAAAACAAAATATTAAAATTAAAATAATGCTATCCAAAATGTGCTGCTCTGTCGCACCTAGGCCAGTGCCTATGTACGTACGTATCTAATGTTAGCAGGACAAAATGTATGGTTGACTAAAGGAACATGACTTGAATTCATCACCAGACTTGTTAAGTAATCAAATCTCACAGGGTACAGTGGGCAGGAAATGCGGTGTAAATATAAGGAACTAGAACCATGTTCAAGGTATTGACTGGCAAACCCAATGGGAAGACCTAAATGCAGATGGGAGGATAACATTAGGATGGACTTGAAAGAAATATGGTGTAAAGAGATGGACTAAATAGACTATCTCAAGATAGGGATAGGGACAGAGTGTAACGAGGTGGATTGGATCGAACTAAAAGTTCAAGAAAGAGATGGGGTGTAATGAGGTAAACTGGAGAGAACTAGCTCAAGATAGGGATAGGATATAATGAGTTGGATTGGATATAGCTAGTTCAAGATAGGTTGTAATGAGGTGGACTGGATAAAAATAGCTCAAGATAGGGACAAAATAAATGAAGATGGAAATTGACTACTTTATGGCTATATTTATAAACATGGGTAGTTAATTTCCCACTTTTAATGTGTATCACCAAAACTCTTTGATTTAATCGAACAAAAGGCAGCATAAAGACAACCTCGAGTCACTGGTAGCTGTGATTCACTGATAGCTCTAGAAATAAATGAACTCATGCGTCTATCACAAATTCTGCCTTGAACTATAAATGAAGAGTGGCCCTGAGCACGGAACCACCATTCCTGAATAGCTCAGTGTTAGAACATTGGCACGCTAAATCAAAAGTCGCCAGTATGATTACCATATCCAGGTTTCATTTTTCAACTATATTTAATTTATTTGCAAAATAAATGTGATACCATATATGAATGGAAGAATTTTTTTAAATACCTAGATATTTATTTTATTTTAGCAAGTTAAGTTTATATTAAAGGTTCTTAAATTAGAGCCAGTTTTAACTTAATCTTCCAGGGAGTGTTGGTGGACAGATAGGCTTTTAAGCTCACTAGTTTCCAACGTAGCCTATGATTTATTAGACCAACAATTTATCCAGAAAGAAGAACAGTTGTTTGTTTTAAAATAATTTAACAAATAATATGCTGATGGGCACAAGGACTAAACGTCAAACTCAACGAGTCAGGTTTTCCAGTATCTTAGAGGTCGATGTTCAAGTCAGTTGAGTGTATTAAAATTGGTTTTCCCTAGATGGGTTACCTTCTCTCACTTCACACAGATGTGGGTACAATTCTTTTAAATTCAACCTTTCTCATCTCAACTCAATTAGTGTAGCTAAATATGTAAGAATCTGGACAGGTATTGGTAGTAAGAAAAAATATAAGAGAATTAAGTAGTCTAATTGTCTATATATTTAGTGTAGACCCACTGCGCAACACCACATTTTCACATACTTACATAGTGGTGTGAAAATGAGGAAGTTAGAAAAAAATATACCCACATTTGTATAGAGGGCGTGGGAAGCCCTATAGGGCAAGCCACCCTCAGTAGATGTGACTGACATTCGAGCCTTAATCTCATAGTCATCAGCAATCAAGTATATTGCAAGAGTGAGGGCTTTGATAACGCAAACAGTAAAGCGAGTATTATGTGTGGGCCTGCTAGCTACTTAAAATAAAACTCATGATTATAATAATAATAATAAATAAACCCACTTTTTTTACAGTAGGCCCCTACCTAAAAGACAAAGATCAAATGTTATAAACCGTCTGTAAACATAACATTTGTGGATATTTCTTGCAGCTTAATGAGTAATAGTCAAGTGATAATGAACTCATGAAAATTTAGAAGTACAGCTTTGTCCTGATCCTAAACAAAAATTTACGATTCACTTTGGTTGTTGACATCAATATCAATTAAATAAAGAACGCGCCTAAGTATGAGTTAGGTTAAGTAAGCTATGTTTACAAATCTGTTTAATTTACTCAGGTAGGCCTACTCCCCTAATGTCTTCAAACACTGTCTAAAATTAATTTAGCAGTATAATGGGGGCCTATAACCGTGGGGTGTGGGTTACTAAGGGTCCTCATTAGATGTTCAAATTACTTTAAGCATAATACAATATTTTAACTTCTATTTTTATTGCACCCAAATATTTATTATTCGTATATATTGAAATGGTTAAGGCTAGACTTACACAATTTATATTTTACATTTAAGGGAGTACCCAAGTACCAAATACAATTTTTTAATCAATTATTTAAATGATAATTTCACATTTACCTAGTAAATTATTTCTTAAAAAATTTAAATATAACCAGATGTCTATTTTTAAGTTACTCACTTTTTAAGTGTTTGTTCGGTTAGTTATTTCTCACAGTCTTTAAGTAAATAAGTAATATATTTAAATATAATGTTGAAAAAAGTTACAAGTGCATGCCTGAGACCTCATGATAAAATCTTTGTCATTGTTGATTACTTTTACTTTTATTAGGTGAGACATGATAATGATTGGGAACAACAAGTCAAACAATTGAACAAAAGTACTCGAACGTTTGTTAATTCTAATCTTCCAGCCTATAAAATAATATACTTTATTCATTATAAATACTTAATTGGTAATGTTACAATCGACATGTTAAAACAGTGCATTATTTACCTTTTCCAAAAAGAGAAACTGTTGACACAGAAACTTAATATTATTATATAGTATTAAACAATCGATAAATATGACAAATAATTCTATTAATAAACTCACTTTTCTTTTTCTTTCCTCTTCGAATTCTAACAGGACAGAGAAATGCCATTGTGACGAGCTACATTATTTACCTTGTAATTTATTCGGCCATTCCCCTTGACTTATCGATATAAGTAAAAATACTATATCTCGATCTACTGTATTTTTTTTATTGTTGTTAAAAAAGCCTTCTGTTTGTATGTGAAGCCTCGTCCCAATTATATTTGAGGCTGGGATAATATTCATACAAAACACAAACTGATATTAAATATAAACATATCGTACAATGCACAGTTCATAAGAAAAATACAACAGCTTCTAATGAAACGTAGTGCAAATAATCTTTTGTAAATAAATTGTCTTTTATTCATATAAAATGGCCCAAAATCATTTTAATATTAGATCACTCTAAAAATTCTCGAATAGATGGTTCTTTCAAAAAACAACTTGAGTTAAAATGTGTTGTTTGAAACATGAATTTAACTTGATGTAAGTTTTGTATTTAGGCTAATAATTTAATAAATTTCTTTTTTAGTTTCGATGTTATTGTTGTTATGAATATTATAGTAGTACTACATCTCAAAAACATATTGGAATATAACTATATTGGCTCTCCTTCATTTTCAAACATATTCACATTCATATTTCATAGTCATTGATGTTAGAACAAAGAAAATTCGTTACTAATAAAAAAAATATGGCTGCCACAAAGCATTTCCAACATGGACACATAAGCTTATTTTGGTCCGCTGTGAATAATGGCGTTTGATTGGACATGGCTTGTCCGTCTCATTAGAGATAATAACAATATAAAAAACTAGTTGAGTGGGCGAGGAAACACTTCGACAATAGGTCTTGAAAGGGTTCCCTCTTGGGTGCGCAGATGTACAGCTCGTAAAATGCCATCTTTTCCACGTGAGGTTGATATGACGCGTCCAAGACGCCAAGACAGAGGTGGTGTGTTGGGTTCATGAATGAGGACGAGATCTCCTGCCTGTAGGTTTGCTCTCTGCGTTGTCCATTTTGAGCGTTGCTGAAAGGTGTGTAAATAATCCTTATGCCATCTTTTCCGAGAAGGGTTGGGAGGGAGATTTGACTATAATCTGTAACCACCTCTAGGTCCCAGAAATAATAGTCAGGAAGGTTACAGGAGAATAACAGTATTTTATTTTATTGAAATATAGAAATAGTACAATGATCGATTATCAAAACAATCACATATGGTATGACGTAAAAAGGTATAGGCATCTATATGTATCATAAAACATCACTAAAGTAGGTTGCCCATACCGCAAATATTATTATCATCCATAACTATTCATGAGAAATGATTTAGTCCGTAACTTTTAAATTAGAAACATTTTCATGTTTTGACATAGAATTTTCACTAAAGGTGAAATTGACTAGAGGATTAGAATTTGAAAAGTTAACATGATCCAACATATTATTTCATTTATGGTGAAATTGACTAGAAAGACTAGAATTTGAAATATTAACATAATCCAACAAATTTCACTAAAGGTGAAATAGACTGAAAGATTAGAATTTGAAATATTAACATAAGTCAACAAATCTCACTAAAGGTGAAATAGACTGAAAGATTAAAATTTGAAACGTTACATGGTTCAACATAATATTTCACTTAAGATAAAATTGACTAGAAAGATCAGAATTTGAAACATTACCATAATTCAACAAATTTCATTAAAGGTGAAATATGCTGAAAGATTATAATTTGAACTTGGAGCTCCCCAAGGCTAATATTTTAATAAAGACGTCACTCTCCAGGGTATAACTGCCTTAATTGACGTTCGACCTTAAGAGAATTGAACAGTGATGAGTAGAAGTGCCCTGTCTAACCATACACATAGTGGGAGGTAATTTCCCATATAATTACTTTAGTGGTGGTGTACGCCAACAATCAATCGTGCTAGCCTTTGCTCAAATGAAGGACATCATATCTGTCATAAGGACTCATGTTCCCCCCACCCCCACCCCAAAATGAAACCGATCAGAGCAACGGTTAGTATTAAACCAAATGGTCAGACAACTGGAGCAAAAATAGAGGTCAAGTTCTGACGAGAACAATAAGCAAAGGTTCCCCATAGCGTTAAATTATATTAATACTTGATAACAGAATATCCACAAAACCGTCTACAAATTCTATCCATAATAATAAATTTTAGTTCGCATGTCAGAAACAGTAATTTTGAAAAGATTGTAGCAATTATTGCTCCAAGTCAACAGAATGGGGACAGTCAAGTATAAACATCACTTACCCAATACCACTAATCTTGCCGAGCACCTCGCGCAACCAACATCCAACTACACAAACCACAAGCGAACAACTGCCAAGACTGAGCCAAGTTCCGCATCTCTCCACTAGAGACCGGCACCACCACTAGCATGATCCATCCGCCCAACTTCAAGGAACGAGAAAAAGATGGTATCTGCCAGGCTTTGCCAGAATAATATAGAATGTTCTTCTGCCGGCGCGCCCCCTTCCTTTGTGCCTATCCTGTTCGATGAGTGTGCCATATAAAAGACCATCCGTCGAGGAAGACGTCACACTTGGACTTGGCTGCGACCATGTAGGACTAAGCGTCAGCGTAACGGACATATTACATTAATGTAAGAATAAAATCCAATTTCGGTTTAAATGTAAATTATGGGAACTAGTCAAAATTCTTTTTAGATCTTTTTATCAAATTTAATTACAAAGTATTTGCGTAAATCTTCGTCTTTGATTTACTTTATAATGAGAGTATTGTAAAGTCAGACATTTTCTGTGTTATTGATATTGCATTATGCGCGAACTTTATACTCAACCGATTAACTTTATTTGTTTCTCAGTAGTATTTAGGTTAGATGAGTGTAGTAAATTATGAAAATTTGAGAGTGTTGTTGGATCAGAACTTTTCAATATTATCCATAATGATTGAAAGTCAAACATTTCAAAATTAACTTTATTTCGTCTCAATTGCAAATGTGGCATTTTGGGTTTGGTAAACATTAAGGTGGGAAAGTGTTTGAAATATGGTGCCGAGATTTTCAATATTAGTAGAATGGAGTATTGCACTAGATTATTATATATATCAACTTAACTTTATATTTTTTTACTAGTTTCTCGATTGTTATTTTTAGGATAGTGTTGTTAATATCTATTTTGTGCCAAAATAGTAACAAAAACAAACTTAAAGGGGTAATGTTAGGAAATATCCTCGATATTTATAATAGTACTATAATCCTTGTTTAGGACACAGGCGAAGGCTATTTTTGAGTTATGCTAGTAGGTTATTAGCGTTAAAGTTAAATGGTATTGACATTAGGTATTTTTGATGGAACTAAAACTTTTAGTAACATGTGGCATTTTCGCAACAGGTTCAAAAATGTGTTAGTTAGGAGAGATCATTTACTGTACTACGTATGATCATATTAAATTAATGTTATGCATCAATATTTGTATTTACGTAATATGTTTAGGGTACATAATAAATAACGTAATGATTAGAAGGAAAAGAGTAAATATTTATGGAACAATGTTTTTATTGGATAGTATATATTTATGTTGAGAATGCTTGCTCACTCACGACTAATATATATATATATATATATATATATATATAACTGAACTATTAAATGCTCTTCAAATAATATGCTTATTATTTAATAAAGTTTGGCATAAATTAAATCTAAAAGATTCTAAGACTTGAATTTATTCTATTACATAATTACGCCATATTATCCCTATGTCTAGAAAAGGTGTGAGGGATTAGCCTTCAACCTTTTTATATATTAATATGTTAGGCAACCGGTGAAGGTGGACCGTAGTTTCCCACTACTCACAAGAGTGAGTTGCGTGCGCTGGGGACATGCTAAATGTCCAGCATTTTATAACTCACAATTTTAGGATATTCACTCTACGCGCTCATCTATATTCTATTTTATTTTTCTTTAACTGTAGGTTTTGTTTATATTTATGTATTGAATCCCTCTAGTTTGGAGCTTAGTGATTACAAGATCCTCCCCACCCATTATTCGAAAGAGAATTTTGGCAACTTTAATAATATCTTAATTTAATACGTTGCTCTCACCTTTTCCAAGTCAACGGGGCAATGAGTGACAATACTAGAAAAACATCCCAATATGTAACAACAAATCGGGCAGCCATGTCCACAGAGAGCGGGAAGGAGAGGAGGGAGAAAGGAGGGGAATTGGAAGAAGGAGGGGTGGAACGGGACTCTGCCGGTCACCCATAGAGCTAGGAGAAGCTTCGAGAATAGCACAGGTGGAGGAAGTGGCAACTAAGCGCGCTGAGCCGTCTTCAGTTATTTTTTCTCTGGCGTGGCTTTCTTCTCGATCCGGCTGCGTTTAGTCTATGTAACTGTGTTGGAGAGAGGTCAGTGCTCACGATCGCCAGAGTTCAAGTCCAACAGGGCAGAAGATAAGTGTTACCTCATTTGTTTGTACTTGTAACATGTAAGTCGTTACAATTCCATATTTTCAATCGGTTGCATGGTATGTCAGATACAACGGTTTCAGGTACGGCAACAAGAAAAGAGCCGATCAAGAAGTGTCCTGGAGTTAGAGAATCTAGTTCACATGGGTCAGTGAATAGAGAGCCTAGTGGTCTAGAGTTCAACATAGCTTCAACTTTAGTCGTCAACTTTATGAACTTTACTAAGGTCAACATATGATCTCCAATTACTCTTGGGAGATGGTATTTTGTGCCTTTGATCGCAGATTCCCAAAGTCCTCCCTAATGTGGTGCCATGTGGTAATAGTCTTGATACACTTAAATTTTCGAATAATGTATATCGATCTCTGAGAAATACTCACAATTTTTTTTATCGCATGCTTTAATGTAATATTAGATAAATAATTATTCAAAGATCACTAAAACACCGTTTATTTTCCAAGGATAGCACGCTCACACACCGAGATAATATTTACAAAAGAACACACAACTTACTAAGTAGCCGAATTAATATTCAAAAAGACACTATATTATTCAAATTTGTAATAAAACTATTAACGATAGCATAGACACGCCTAAATACAAATCAATAGTACTCAATTATAAAATATTTTGTTCTTCAACTTGTTGACTCACGCACGTGGTTATTTATTTTTATTATTATTTATTTAGCACCGCATCTTACTATCCGTTCGGGTTATACGCTTTAAGTACTAATTACTCTAATGGATTGGTTATTGAGAAGGTTGAATTAGAGGAAGTAAACCCACATTTGCGTGGAGGGAGAGTGTAAAACCATTTAGCCCCCCCCCCCAGTTCACCCGACCGAGATTCGAACCTCGTTGGACTAGCTCAACACGACTAGTGCGTTAGCCAACTACGCCACCGAGGCTGGTCACTTGGTTTTATTAACTGAATTTTATACGATAATTCACTGTTATATTGTATGAAATTGTAAAATTGTTAGATTTTGGCGAGAGAATAACCGTTTGGTTGGTTGTTTAGTATATTGAAGTTTTCTTTTGCTGTTAATTCAAATTAATTATTAAAAGCAAAGAGAACGTTAATAGTGGCCCTATATGCTGAAAACAAATATGTTCATTGGATACAAACTATGCCTCCATTTGGTGACGTAAAGAACTTGTTGTATGTTGTCTCTGGTTTGGATGGCGAGTTGTATTAATACTCTTGATTACAAAATTTAAACTTTATATTATTTAATACATTTTTTTTATGTTTTTTCCTATTTATTATCACAAACAATTTATTTATGTTAAATATATGCGAGGGTAGTTATAAAAATATTAATAACTGAATATAATACCTTCAAATGTAAAATTTCATGTTCTATTTAACCTGTATCTGCCACAAGAGGTAAAAGAAAAACTAGAGTAAATTTACTAGATTTTTTTTCTTAAATTTGATTATGGAAAATAAAATTATACTGTTATCTTTAGGGAAGTATTGTTAAAAGCGATTGGTAATATTTTTAGTGATAATAATAGTAGTAGTTAGTAAATAATAATCATTTCCAAATATGTTGACAAAAGTTACTTTCAGACAATGTTGGCATTACTGATATCATCTGCTCGCTAATAGCTTCTGCCTGCTAGCTGTCAAGTAAAACGAAAGAAATGATAAGTTTACTCTATTAGGCTATACTGGAAGATCTATGCTATTTTAATGTCTTTGTTTCGGAATGTAATTAAAAACACCCAGAAAACACCTTATAATTGCAACTCTCAAAAGTTTACACATTTTCTAGTTTTGGATTTTGAATCAACTTGTGATAAGCAAGGAAGTAGATGCAGTAAGGTTCAAACTCAGGTAGGGATATATATATATATATATATATATGTTTGGGCTATCCACCTTTAATTATATATAAGATTAGATTTTATGAGGGCAGACTACCTAGGAAATATGTAGAGTTAAAGCGGGAAACAATTTAGGGAGGAAAAAAGAAAAAACACCCTTGGTATATCTAGTGAAAGTTTGAATCCCTATGAGGAATAGTACCTTTTGTATATAGCATCTATAAATTAGTTTATCTGTTTTATTAGATTATGGCTGTATCCGAATAGAATAGTCAAGTACGCTTGACTTGATGCAGACTCAATGACTTTACACTTAACATGCACTTGAGATCGAAGACTGCAATAGACTATTCGAACGGAAAATATCCTTTTCACACTCTTGAGTCTGCAGTGCTGCTATCTACCAATGATCTTAGAAACTATTTTAAACGCCATCTATCAGCCCGAATTAGCGTAGGCCACTTACAGATTTAAGGTGACTTATTTTCACTGCACATGACAAATTAGCCAAATTATCCAACCTAACAATATACAACTCTACAACACTTCAAAGCAACCAGTATATTTAACATATGTTATTAAATATCACATTACTCTATGAGCTCGCTCTAGAAGACGAAAGATTAAACATTTGTTGGTGATCAAACACCAATCAACGGCATGTCAAAGGTAGCTTACTGTCTCCCTTGGACTCAAAGGCATTTGAGGGGTGCATTAGCACACTTCATAACTATTTGGCTGGATCTGCACTTGATCATGTGATTGCTAATGCAACTATCGAGTGAACATCAAGTGTCGACGGGATGTGAAGTAGACTATTCAGATATAGCTGCTTTTATGTCTATTTTCATATTATTGGTACACACTTTAAGAGACGGCAACTCAAATAATACCAATACTTAAGATTTTTATCATTTCTAATAATCATACTAGTAAAACAAAACTTGCTAAAATCACAAGACTAAAACATAAATATTGACAAACTATGGTGTTAATAAATCATCCTTTGCATTGTATGTCATATTTTCTGTCCATAAATATCAAATTGATTAATTGCTCAATATTTAAAATTTTACTTAGAGGTAGTCAACCCATGAAAGGAGGTTGAGTAGGGACTGTAATAATGGCAGTTATGATTGGTTTAGTTTGGATGGATACTTGTGTGAGCTTATATCATATAGGCCTAATTTTATTAGTAGATGTGCAATATTTTGATAATGATGACCAAGCACCTTATCATGTAATTCATTTACTGTATTTTACTTATAATAACACAGCATTAAGAATTAAACTTGCATAGAAATTGCAAATCCAATTTTATTTAAATTCATTTATTTTTACTCTACAAATTTCAGCTCATGGCCATCCTTACAATTTGAGAGTTACTTATGCTAATGTTATTATAAAAGGTTGATACTATAATTAAACATATTTGAAGTTATTTGGTTTTTGCAACTTTTAGGCAACTCAATAAAACAAACCTACTAAGTTAACATATGGTTTGATCCATAATCCCTTACAATATGATGTCATCTTATGCTATGAGAGTCAAATTATTTATGTGAATATTAATTGAGATCCTTATATAATAGCAAATGGAATGACAGCAAGGTTAGATCAAGTTGTGCTGAGTAATTCATAATGAAGGTTAGGTCAAGCTATGTTGAGACAGAACCTTTTTACATTATTTAGACTTGAAATATATATTATTACTTTATTTTAATACTAGATAGCTGTTGCCCGCGGCTTTTCTCGCATGGAAGTTGATTATATACAAATACGAAAATATACATATGTATTTACAGATTAATTTAAAATATTTCGTTACGTTGATGACCATAACTTGACCTCGGATCAAAAATAATGCCAGTCCGATACAAACTTTCACCCCCTTTTTAATCCCTTATTAAATAAAATTTCCAAAATTCCTGAAACACGTATTTATTTGTTTTACGTCAATAACCGAAATACAAAATTTTGTTTATGCAACTTTCAAAATGACGGACTTTCATACATATTATCATACATATTATCATCACCTATTTTGACCCCTTTGGGGTGGAATTTTCTAAAATCCTTTCTTAGTGGGTGCCTACATAACAAAATGAATATACAGTCCGAATTTCATGCTTGTAGCCTTGATAGTTTGCGCTCGGCGATGATGAATCAGTCAGTCAGTCCGATACAAACTTTCACCCCCTTTTTCATCCCTTATTAAATAAAATTTCCAAAATTCCTGAAACACATATTTATTTGTTTTACGTCAATAACCGAAATACAAAATTTTATTTATGTAACTTTCAAAATGACGGACTTTCATACATATTATCATACATATTATCATCCCCTATTTTGACCACTTTGGGGTGGAATTTTCTAAAATCCTTCCTTTGTGGGTGCCTACATAACAAAATGAATATACAGTCCGAATTTCATGCTTGTAGCCTTGATAGTTTGCGCTCGGCGATGATGAATCAGTCAGTCAGGACATGTTATTTTATAAATATAGATTTGACTTCCAGCAGATGACTTCCAGTGGGTGTGTGTGCTCAGATATTTATTATGTTTTCAGTTCAGTTCTAATGGAGCCTTGTGAGTTTACTGGATGTAAAATCGGTATTGAAAGTGCGAGATTGTTTTTTATAGGGCTAAGAAAATTATAGTTAACCATTTACAAGAATATTGTTTGTTGCAAAATAAAGTAAAGGGTGGTCTCTGCAGGAGATTATTGCGTATTAAGCGGCTTTGTAATATACATAACTTCAGTCCTGTAATCTCCAGATTTCTCAACGATATTTGTTCCTCTGCCACTTAGGTGAGTTTGGTTTTGAATTGTTCATTTTAACATTGTTTTTTAATAATCTTGAATTTAATATCATTGGATACCCCACATTTATCTGAGTGTAGTGCTTATATAGATTTGGTGATTTTCAGGGGTTTTTTTAGAATAAAATTGGCTTAAAAGGTACCATTCTTAGATTTCATTGCCAAGATTTCTTCAAACAAGATAAAAAGACAATTGTGTCTTATTTACATTAGTTGGGTTTACTACAGAAAAAAGTGAACTATGATTGTTGTAGAAGATTATTGCATTTTTGTAAAAAACTATACAGTAACTATTCTTTGGGCTTATATTTATATGTAGGATGTGTTCTCAAACTAAAATTCACACTTACCAGGCTTTTTTAAAAAAAGCAACATGGCTATCCAACATCCCATTTATTAGCGGAGTTTTTTTTGTCAAAATATCTTTTAAAAAATATGTACATAAATAAGCCTATTAATTACTCTCTATTAATTTAAGGCAAGTTAAATCATACATTTTGATATGGAAATAAAAAATATATGTATAGGCCTATTCTATAATCTGGGAGGGCCCTACTATCCTTATTTAATCCTCTGATTCAGAGTTAGGCTTTGATGATATGATAGCCTACCCTTTTATTTTTAACACCACATCTTACCACCCATTCGGACTATATGTTCATATGGTACACTTCTTACGAGAGTTTACTGAATTTGTTTCATTGTCAGAGCATTAAAAACAAGTATTACTGTATTATTTTTAAATACATGTTTATCCAGAATGTGGTGAATCAATAACAGTACCTACTAAGATTGTGTATAGTTTTTCTAGTAATTACTAAGAAATTAAAAATGTAATAACCTAAATCACAGAAGAACATTTTAAGTTTTCTAGAATGCATTATATAATATGTTTATTATTATATATTATCAGAATGCTGGTCAAATATACCAGCCTACATATAAGTTACATATTTTGTTAAGTTATAAATTGTCAGACAATTTCATCAAAGATCATATGGGCCAATTTTTTGTATGAATATTAAAACACATATTTATCTTTATAATTTTTCAGGAAATTATTGAATTCCCATGCTTGAAGGTTGCCAGCGCTACTTTTCAAGTGGAAAATGTTTTTCACCAGTATGTCCAACCTAAGCTGAATAAAGTGTTAAGCCCATTTTGCATAGAACTAACTGGAATTCTACAGGTAAAATGACAGAGAAATATTTTTTAACACCTTAATAATAAATTCATAGTTTGCTTTAAAAATCTAAGGTTAAGATATTAACTTATGGTGCACATGTTTTTAATTGCACAATGTGGTATACCAAATACACCACATTTGAACAATCATAAAATTGGAGTTATGTTGAATACCACCTTATTTCTACAAAAACTTGTAAATGAAGGTTTTTTAAATTCCCATTCATTCATTCGATTGGTAAAATTAGCATTATTTCTTTACTCATCTTCACATTTGTACATTTTTATCTAGGTACCTTTTTCATCAAACTTGATTGATTTTTACTTAGCTCTTTTCCACATTTTTTGACTTTGGGTCTTACAGTTTATCACAACCATAAGCAATTGAAACATCCTCATATTTGTAATTGTGCTTAGTTGTGGCAGAGCTTATTTGTATCAAATTGGAAACCAGGAATTTATCTTTAAGATGAGTTTTTTTTATAGTGAGCTTTAATGCCAGCTTACCCCCTATTAATTTCTTAAAACTGTCCAATTTAAGGAAACTTTCTCAGTAAGGTTAGTTTTAGTACACCAGCCTGTATTCGAACCCAAGCTTCCAAGGTCAAAGTCAAGTATGCTGGTGGAGTGATGTTGTTACGATACCTTTTTCTTTTCTTGCTTTGAACTTATTTGGCCGTTAAAATATTGAAAGTATAGTGTATAATGAATGATTAATGTTATTTGTAACACCACATTTTTATTAATTAAGTTATCATCTGACTACAACTTTAATGCTTAATAAAATAGTGAAGTCCCCCCACCATTATTGTCATTACAGTCCTACCCTTCTTCACCTTGTTTGAATTTGCACCAATGGGAACTTGGCAAATTTAAACGGTGAAGAAGGTACTCGAAGTTTAATTTTTTTGTTTCCCTTTCCTGACAGTTAGGCCGCCGACTCAGTTCCTCATCTGGTTGACCCCCCCACCCCCCAGAAAGGGTGACAAATCAACTGTCGTTTTCTCCATATTCGAATATTATAGATAATTTGTCCTTATCAATGTGTATGTCAGTTGAGCATATGGTAGCTAAGAAAGACATGCAAGTATTTTAGTGTCAATTCAACAGGATAAGTTAGAAAATATACTTCCTAGCTGGCATAGGGGCTGGGTGTGCATGACCTTACTGATTAAAGGGAAAAAATTGTTTGGTGGGTCTAACGGGACTTAAAATTGAGATTGAAGGATGTTTAACTGAATCTGGCTCTTGCAAGAATAAGATGATTGGGGTCTTTAGCATGTAATCTTTAACTTTTAAATTAAAGTTTAGGTGCTTAAGGACACATTCCATCTCTCTCTAGCCTGTAAGTTTTGTTGTTATCATTGTCATTTTTCTTCTCAATGGCATTGCCATTTTGTACCTTAAATAAAACAATTAAACAAGTATAATACAGTCCACTTTTCATAGGATGACAAATAGAAAAGTTACTGTACTGTATCTAGTTCAAAAAATACATCGGTGTCATATTTTACAAAACCTCGTCATCTCTTGCCAAGGGACCTTCACGCAAAATTTCAAGTTTCCAGACCAAGGACCTAGGGAAATGGTGAACATTGAGTGAGTGAGTGGGTTTTGCCTTTTATTATATATACTTCATTTTTACTTTTTTCTTTTTGTTCATTATTCCAAGTTAACAGTGTTAATTTGTAAAACTATTTACTGCATGTGCTGTGCTTTTCTAAAGTGGGTTTTTACTATAATATATATTTTCAATATTATTGACATAAATCAAACTTCAAATGTATGCACTTGTATGACAACAAACTCAATGCATGTTTATTTACTGTTGAAGTTTTGAATGTGGAAATGATCAACAAGTCTCAAGCGAGTAAGATCTGACAACCACATGCTTCCATAAGGGGTTTTATATATAGTATCCCTGTGATGATGTGTTTGTTCCACATTGTGGACACCAGGCGTTTCCCCGTTAAAGTATACGGTCTTGGGTGGTTGACGCAGGCTCTTGACTTAGCCATAGTGTAAAACTAGATAGCTCACTTCGGAGGATGGCTGGCGGCATTACAGCTGAATCCTTAATGCCCCCCAACTAAGCTCATTTAAAAAAGAAAGACCTGTGCCATATATTAAAACCTTTAATAATAGACATTTTGTAATATTACAGGAAATGGTAGATGGACAACCATATTTTCCAGAAGTTCTTTGTGACTTTGAAACATGGCTAAATAGGACAAATACGAATAGTAAAAATGTTAGCTACATCTTTGTCACTTCTGGTGACTGGGATCTGGGATACATGTTGCCAAAGCAATGTAAGGCTGAAAATTTGAAAATACCCTTATCCATGACTTCTTGGATAGACATTAAAAAGGCAAGTGCTCTATAAATAAAGTTTTAAATAGATTCAAAACTCAATATCAATAAGCTTGTGATTAGAATAATAACTGATGGGTTGTTTGATCAATTTTCAATTGTGTTATATGCTTCATATAGTTATTAAAGTCTTAATTTTTATCATAATTTATCATTCATACTTTGTAATGTCACATTAATTTGTTTGTAATTCCGTTATAAAGTCAGTAAATCTTTATATTTCAGGCTTTTGTGCAGGCAACTGGCTATTATCCCCGTGGAATCAAAGACATGTTATCCAGGCTAAACTTGAAACACCAAGGAAGACTGCATAGTGGAATAGGTAAGCATATTTACAAAGGACATATAAATACAATGGGTTTCATTAAACTCTAACCAATTATCTTTGATTGCACTAAAGTTACATATGTCATAATTAATTTGAATGTGTCACCCCCCTCAACCCGTGTCCGTATCTTACATTTGTGGGCCCGGGTATCTGTCAGGATGTTCTTGGCTGAGGGGGAGGGGATATGATTACTTGTGTGGGTTCATGATTGACGTTAGACCTGGTTTTTAGAAAGTTTATTGATATTTCTATTACAAATGTGATGTTAAAAGTGAAGTTAGAATGAAAAACTTAGAAAATATAAAGAAGCAGTTGACAGAACAAGGTGCTATAAGGTATACCCAATGGCCTGTTTGACTGCTAGCCGGTCTGTGCACAGTCGTTGAACCTGTTTCCCTGGGCTCGAGTGTCAGCCCTGACTGGTACTTGATGAACCCGACGACTTAGCCCGCATGGCCTTGTGGCAGGCAGTGTGACAACCTAGATTATGGTACTCTGTAGTCAGCCGCAAGGGGCTCCAAAACTCCCCATTTTAACCCGGTCGCCGGCCTGGCTTATAGCTAAGAAATGCTGACACCATCTTTTGGGTTAGCTCCTCTAATTTATATGTTTATCAAATCATCATAAACCCCTCATAACACTCACTATGTCATTCACCACTCCCAATATACAATGTTTACACAAACATGCCTTCCAATTGAGGTCGTGCAGTTACCAATGGATACATATATGATACATATATATAGTGTGGATCTTTTTCTGCCTACCTCCATTCCATTTGTGAATAAAGCTTATAGTTTAAATAAACCTGAATATAGAGTACAGGCAATCATTTACTTTTGTACATTGGAATTGACACCCCTAAATCATTTCCTGTATGCTAAGTTCATACTTTTGTACCTAGGTTGATTAATGAACATTTTTAGGTCGTGACAGTGTCGGTTTATAAAAAAAAAAGCGGGAAATTGAAAAGTGAATTGATGCTACTAGTTAAGCGAAACATATCCCAAATTTATTATATCTGAGATGAGAATGGAAATATATAGACAGGCCAAAATATGGCGAATCTCTAAGTTAAGAGAAACAGGTCTCAAATTTAATATATTTGAGATAAAAATGGAAATATTTAGACAGGCCAAAATTTGGTGAATTTCTAAGTTAAGAGAAACAGGTCTCAAATTTAATATATTTGAGATAAAAATGGAAATATTTAGACAGGCCAAAATATAGTGAATCTTTAGTCTCATTTGGATATTGATGGATTGATTCAATTGTTGAGAGAAAGAATAAAATAAAATAACATATAAGACATTTTAAATTTAACAGTACAGTTTTCAAAGAGCCTTTTAGGGAAAATAATCTTATTTTTAGACATTGATATCATTCTACTATATTATTGATGTTTGTTTATAGGTATTAATGAAATCCATCAAAAGAGACATGCAGATCACATGATTTGACATGAATATGTAAAATCAGATGTATGAACATGCAAAAATAGATCTATTAACTTTTCCAGCTGTCAGATAAGGCTTCTCCTCTGAAAATTAGGGTGTATACATATCACAGATAGAAAAACTAAACATTTAAATTCATATGATAATAACATATTTCCTAGTACTTTTAAACTTTGTAAACAGAACTTCCCTTATGTTGCATATATATGTAATTTTCGATTTTAGTATATTTGACTTTTGCACTATTGGCAACGAAAAAGTAGGTTACTGCCTGTACTGTATAATTTATCACAGCAAAAAAAAAAAGTAGTAGATGTAATGGATCTTTTCATTTGATTTTATTAACATCATAACATCACAAAATATGTATTACAATACACTGGCAAGCTTATATTTAATATAAAAGCATGCACACCTATTTACTTTATTTATTCTATGGCACTCAATTAGGTTTAAGTGATTTTCACTATCAGTATTGGAATGTTTATTTATATCCTTGTTTGCATATATACATGTATGTGTGTGTGTGTGTGTGCATGTGCATGTGTGCGTGTAAGAAGATATGTTTTTATGTAGGTATGATTATGTTCTGACACACATGAGTGCAAACAGAGCACATTGACAAGCCAATGGCACAAACAAACTTTTACTACATTTGGTTCTTCACTATGTGATGGACTAGCTTGAACTTGTGCTTTCTGCTTGTTAAGCAATAAGTAAAACTCAAGTTTATACACTACATGAAATGTTCCATAAAATTCCAAATTCTAGAGCAAAAATGTTCATGCTGATGAGCACAATCGATAGAACGAAAATAATGATTGGGCTTGGTGGCACTCCATCTTGAATTATTTGTTTAGGTTTTCATTTTCTCTTTTTATTAAAGCATTGTTTGAGTATTATTGAATGAAATATTTGTGCAGTAGTATAGTAAGGGTAACATTTCTATGATTCTGAAATGTATATATTTATTCATTACAAAATGTTATTCTCTCAGATGAGTTCATTCCCTGATTTATAATTTTAACTTTTTTTTTCTAGATGATTGTTACAACATAGCAAATATTCTGAAAACAATTGGACAAGAAGGATTTATATTTGAGAAAACAAGTCAATTAGTGCAGGTTCTTCCTAAAATAAAAAACAGCTAGTATTGGGAATACTTTGTTCATCAACAGTAAACTACCCAAGTGGTTTTATTTTCAACAAATTGAAAAGAGTATCAAATTAAGTGAGAATGTAAAATCTACATTGAACTTAAGACTCTTAAACTACAACTTTACTTGTTTGATGGGCCTTTCCTCAAATACTGTTACTAATATCAATAGTGAGTAGGGAGTGATAAAAGTTTTTGTTTCTCAGCCAATCCCATAAGTCATCAACCATATTTTATTTCATAAAACATTGCTGTTCTCTAGTTATGTGCATCGGACTGTTAAAAAACTAAAGAAGACAAGCAAATTTCAAAGGGACATAATGAACATATACCGGTAATGCTACTTTAATCAAGTGTTTTGGTCCTTCGCCAGTTTATGATATATACCCTAAGGTTTAAATCCAAACAGGAGATACCTTATAAGACATCTTATGAGAATGCTTAGAAAGTCATCATTCACACAAAAAGAATTGACAATTTGAGAGTTAAATAAAACCTTTAATTTACACTTTCTCCACACTTTCTACACACATTTAAGTGGTAAGATAGTGTAGTTAAGATTGAATTCTCTACACCAAGTAGTAATATTCTCTACACCAAGTAGGAATAAGACCCACCTATACTGCAAATATAGCAATTGTCAAGCAAAGATAAATAAAAAGTAATTCCAGTAGTTTAATTAGTCATAATTTCTTCACGTGTAAACTATTTTTTATTAAGAAGAACTGCAGGACCTTGAACCCAAACATCTATAAGATGGTAGTGTACCATTGAAATATTCAAATTTAATTTTTTGACTAAACTCATATTTTACTCATATTTGAATTCAATGATTTAGCCTCTAATGCTCTAGCTAAATCAAAAATTATGTGTAGTTATTTTGATAAAAACAGTACTCTATAGCAAGAGTGGCCAAACTTTTGGACCTAATTATTTACTCTAGAGCAGGAAAATCATTTGCTATCTAATACAGATTCATAGGCTGATATTATTTGTATCATTGGTTAAAAATTATAACCCATTCTGTGTTTTAATAGTAAAATGACATTACATATAGAAATGTATACTCCTTTCACTGATTGAAATTAAGTTTTACATTAAAATACTTTACTACATTATATAACTTCACTGAAAAAAACATTTTCTCGCTAAACACTTGTCTTCGAAGCTATTGCATGACACTGCATAAACTTAGGATAGTTTGGTCAATGAGGGTTCATAATTACTCGGGCACAAACGCGGGGAGCATTGAATATGTTCATCAGTCAGACCACACCGATATTTAGATTTGTTTGAGGAAAAGCTGCAAACCTTCTTTTTCATTTTCTTTCTCTCAATATTTTTTAATCAATCGACGAAACGGGCGGTTATGATCGACTGTCCGTCCACCTCTGTGACATTGTTTTTTATGATTTTTAAAAATAACACCTAAACATGCAATTCGATATTTAAGTAATAAAATAATACATAGACTCTTGTAAAAGTATTAATTGGTCATCAATTTGTTAGTGAAGCGGGGTTTAAATAAGATATTTTGAAGTTATCAAAGAGCTAAATAAACTGTGGATATCTTTAAAAGTATTGATTAACCACTCTATCAAAGGGAAGTGTACCAGCTATAAAAATGGAAAATAAAAATTTATAATACTCAAAGGTTGTTCCTTTGTAACTACCTAATATTACAAATTGACACAGAGAATTAAAAACTAAGAAATACTAAATATGACTAAATAAATATTATACTAGTACTGGGAAACCTCACAACCCAATTATAGAATAGAGAAACCTATAATTATTTTTTAGATATTTCTGGAACAGAACAATCCTAATTAAAAAGCTGATAACTTTTATTGCTTGTAAAAAGAACAAAGGCATTTAGTTTTTGCTTAAATATTTTATGCACTAAATTCTGCTTTCTTAAACACTCGATCTTAATTATTTCAAAGGAAATATAAAATTCTATGCGATGCAAGACTTATGATGAAAACTAATTATTGACTCATGATACGTAGTGGCACTTAATCAAATACAAATATCCTCTAATGTTCACAACCGTTGTTGAAATGATTTTCTTCTCTATTTGATTTCAAGTATAGAATTCTTAAACTCTTACTTCAGGCCATTTTCAAATGCCAAAATAGCTACAGTTCTTGATGAACTATTGTCATAGTTCAGATCCTCCTAATAATTGTGGGTAGTAATTAAGAGGTGGAATGGGTAAGAAAATTATTTATTCAAGGGGTGTACAAAATACGATTGCTTTATTATGACCAAGTTTACAAACCACATTTTATTAGTTTTTTCCCCCCAAAGATTAAATTGAAAGTGGTTAAAATAATATTATATTTTGTAAATATAATTTTTCATATAAATACAATTAAAAAAATTGTTTGTAAAATCCTAATCTGATTACCTCTGCTGTGTCTTCTAGCTGTGTATCTCAACTTGGTTGGAGCCTCTGCCCTAAAATGTACTCTCGGCTATGATGCTATGAGTATGCTATATGCGTATAGAGATATGTGCTCTTCACTAAAGGATTTTGGCAATGGAGCTAACCAAAAGCTCCATGACTTTATTAAAAAATATATTAATGCATACTGGTTTTGACCATCTATGATAGTTTCCCTCCCATTCCAACTGTATGGTTAAGTTGATCAATTACAAAGACCATGTATTAGCTTACTTTAAAAAGAGATGAGTTTAGTGAGAATTGTACTTTTTTACGATTAGTTCCCGCTTGTCTTTCAATTGCTTGCAAGCTTCCTCCCAAGAATACAGTACCTATTAACATCCATGGTCTTATGGAGTGTTCTATTGTATATTGAGTAAAATCAACTTGTGCCCTTCTTACACTAATTTGGCTGGTAAATGTTTAGTACTTGAATTAGCATTATAGAGTGGTGGCTTCAACCACTGAAGGCTAATTTCCCAAAATCATTAGTGACAATAGTGAAAAAAAAGGTCAATTTCAAATTAACATGACATCTTTTGACTAAATAGATGACAAAGTAATATTATTATGAAACTTAGCTAGATGAGATGACAGCTGATTAAATTTATAATTTTTGGCCTATTTCGACCTTAAACAATACTCACATGCTAAAACCCACTGTTCTATCCATTATGGCCCAATAAAATATTTTTAAGACATTAATTTTGTTTTCACCATATCCAAATGGCTGATATTTTGGTTTTCGCTATACCCACATGGCTGAAATATGAAAATACAAGAATAATACTCTTTGCAAATATTCAGATTTACACACTTTCTCCTGAGATATTTGAATCAGTTACATACTCCTTTTTTTCTAATCTATCTTACACAAATTTGGACCTTCCTTTGTGCCATTATGAGCCGAGTAAACTTGAGAGGGGGGGCTCTTGTATCATCATTTTAGAATCTGATACTTGTCTACAGATCTACAACTATAGGAATGGTTTTGTATTTTCCTCACACACATTTGAAGAGGCATCTGCTAATACATTTATCTTCACTTTAATATGAATTATTGTATATTTAAATGCTTGTGACTGATTTATCCATTTGGCTACTAACCTTATTTGAGGAGATTGTTAAATTAGTTAACTTAAATCAAATTTGTCTTAATGAAATTAAAAAGGGCCTAATTCCATTTACTGCCAAAATTTGTTGGTTTCAAAAATAATAGCTAAAACCTCTAGGCTATTTAATTTGTTGGGTGGCTATGTGTATGATGCTAAAGGGCTATCCTTATGTGAGCTACAGGTAATATTTTATCTCTATTTATACCTCAGAATGTTTCCTAACTCATAAGATTAAGTGCTTGTTTGTAGTATAAATTGTTTTTTGAAGTCACTCATGCTAAGTAGTGGAGTCAGCATTAGTGCCATTTTAAGTGTCAAGAACTTTTGATTGGCTTCTGGTTACTTCTTTGATAATATCACATTTTATCTGAAGAACCTACAAAATTGCTTAAGATGTTGTTTTATCAATGTTCTTATAATTTAAAAAGTTAAGTATTTCTTTATCAACAAAATGGCATGATAATTAAAATAACTACAGGGATGTCCATATTGCATCAAATATAATCAAACCTGGTATAATATTTAAGCAGCTCAGGATTATATTGAAATCCAAGAAAAATATCATTATGTAGAACTACCCAAATACATCTTGGCTGCTCAAAACAAACTATTCATTTACATAAGTCTTATAGTACCATAGCAAATCAGCTCCTCAGTTTACAAAGTAACAACAAAGATGATATCTCAGGACCTCAGAGCACTCCAGTCTAGTAGATCAGAAGTTCACATAAACTACTAGCTGCCACAGCTGTCACCAGGAGTAGATTGACAGGTGCCAAGCAGCCCGGGACAACAAATATGGTGACCCATAAATACCACTGAAGCTATGTATCAGTTTAAGCTGAAGTGGTGAGGTGATGTACATATATATTTTTCTATTAGTAGTTAATTTAATCCCAAGGTCATTTAAACTACATTATCAATCATTACATCACTATTCAATTCACTTGAAATATCAATCTCTATTTTTTACTGACATAAGCAAAAAGCTTTTAAATTGTTATAAAATAGCTGGGAGTCTTTTTATGAAATATTTAAGTTTATAAAATGACCCTTTGCCTGATACTTGTGTAGATTATAAAGCTAGTAACAGTCGGAATCATTAAACAAAAGTTTCCACGTTTGGTTTTAAGAAGTTGTTTATATACAACACCAAGAAACAACAAATATCCCATGTCTTCACAAATTAAGTATTCTGGGCACCCTCAGACTTACTGGAACTTTTAATTAAAATGTAATAGGAATCTTCCAGAGCTCTTGGGCCAGATTGATGGTACTTGTGTACTTAATGTGCTGGGAGGTGTGTATTAACTCCTTAGTTGTTGGGTGACCTGATCATCGAGGATCCTGGAGCTCCTTGCATCCATACAAAGCCTAAAAAACTTTTTCCACAATTGTGTCTAGCAGTGAGACTGAGCAGGAGCATCATTACTAAATTGTCTGTAGCAGCGCTGCTCCTGCTGTGCCAATACTTTCTCTTTGTGTTTGCTTTTCTGCAATAAAATGTAATTGAATGAAGAAATTCTTGAACTTGCATTAACACAGAAGATAATATACATATATACAATAGACATACAGTTAGGACTGTACCTAAGAGGGTGTAGTTTATTTTTGCATTCATTCTCATTACCTTTAGGCCAATAGCTAATTGGAGTCCGATAAAATTAATAATACCTACAACATCATTATGTTAAAAAAAACTATCGCTTGAGAGGAATTCAATGTAAAAAGGTTCCATGCATCTTCTTTTGGGGTGCCTCGCCATGAACCACCACAGGTATAACTCCCACCAAAATACATTTTTGGCTATGGCACACTCCTGAAAGGTTGTTGGACCGACGTTATTAAGTACTATTTAAAACCATTAAATAATAAGCTAAGATTGGCAATGTGCCACTAGTACCCTGTTGAAAGAGTCGCTAGTATGGCCACCTTTGGAAATCATTTAAAACCATATATTCACACTGGCAGTGCTGTTGGATGTCTCACAGCTATTTACGAGGACAGGGAACCATGCGTGGCAGCTGCGCACACTTGTGGAAATACGATCATTCAAAATAGAGTATAGTTCTACAGCGCTGCTAAAATCGATCATGGAAATGCGCTTTAACTGTCTTCGTCTTTTTTAAAAAAAATACAAAAAACATACTAAAGAGCTTACAAATGAACTGTTGCCATGTTCGATAGATCCCCCAACTAGTTTGACTGACCATGGAATATGGTGTTTTTTTAGCACAAAATATGAAATGTATGCATGCATTGTTAAACAGATGTAAGTCCAGGCTTTTTTTTTTAACCCTGTCTACAGTGTGAGTAAGAGAAAAAGTTTTGCTTGATCCTTGGGAGATAAGTTACTTGACTGCTTAAGAAAACCCAAAAAATCATTGTCAAATGGATGGTCAACATTTCTGACAAATTTAAATGTAACTGGGGTGCTGGGGTAAGAGGGGTCGGAAATTAAACGGTCCTCTTCAATAAAACTGAGGTCATTGTTCCATTGTTGAAGAGATAGTGTAAAAGTTCTAAAATGTTGACTTTGACATTATGGTTTTTTTTTTCAATTCGAAACTACTTAATATGCTGGAGTGCTGGGGAGTTCCACTTATTAACCACCATAAACTGGGGATTCATTTGAAATATCCAGAATAATGAGATTTGCACAAAAAAATATATCCCAAATGAAACAAATTTTAACAATTTGGTGCTTACAAGGCATAACCTCACCAAATCCACTGTCCCCAGCACCTGGGTGCTTGCCTTTTTGACTCGCACCACAGTGATCAGTTGTAAAACAGGTAAACAAATTTTCTAAATGTTCTGTGCAGCACCGTTATAAATTCAGTTGAAATGCAACTCACCTCGGCCCCTGTTTAAACAAAAGAGACAGATTGACCTTTCACTATAAATTTAGGATAACAGGTGCTGTGATTTCTGGCAATGTCCAATTTCGAAAACTACTCAATTGTGTTAAAAACTCACCAGAAAAGGAAGGGTGGAAATCACATCCCTCTGCCAACGAGCTCCGAGGAACTAGTGTAACATATTCAATCCCACTGGTCCTAAGAAACTGTACAAGTCCGCCCCACTTTTACTCTTCCACCCACCGACACTGAGGTACAACTGACAGCATGTGGTCTCCTTGTATGTGTCTCTACCCCATATAACCGACCTCTATAATTAAAATAGAGACCACGTCCTCTACCATGCTGGCCTCTATTTTTTTTTTTTTAGAGATTGGCAACCTCCCAGCGATGGTGGCCTCGGCCTTCTTGCACTCGATACCTAAACTGTTCATCCTGCCCTTGTTCTAATTGTTCTGATCAGTAAAATCAACCTCATCTGAACGCTTCAGTAGCCTATCATTCTCATTTCCTCCACAGACTAGGTGATAATATTATTGAGGTTACGCTGGACTTTAGCAGGATACTGTATGCTAACCATAGTGGTTACCTCATTCTTAATTAGAAGAGGGATTGACATATCTGGCCTTCACTACTAGCTGAGCTAGATGCCTCTACATTTCTCTCGGTATGCCGGGAATGCCTCCTCAAATTGAATAAAAGTCTCAAGTTTATCTTTGTTCACAAGGAGCCAATTTCGGCTCATACCCCACACAAAGGCCTTGGTCACCCGTAACATTTGTCTCGGTGCCCCTCGCATAATTAAAGTTCCCTCAACTTCTTAAGGTGACGCCTGGGATGTTTGTTCCCCTTCCCTCCAAAGCAGGAAATTTCACTCTCGAGAATCCTGCCCCATACACCTGGTAAACAAACGGTAGACCTGGTGATTTAGGAAGTAAACCCAGGCCTGTACTCCTTAGTTCCTCAATAGCCCTATGACTCTCCTCATTCTTCTTCTCTATTCCTTTATGATCAGTCTTAATTTTATTACAACACCAGAAAAAGATAAATTTACCTCCTTCCAAATTTCCTGTAAATGGTTAAAGCTCGCCCTCTTTATGGCCTGCTTCCGGCATAAATAACGTTCTGGGACCGTCGCTCGGGTTACTGTTGATGGAAATTATGGGATTTTAAATATGCGCATGATCTATTTGTTAAGTGAATGTGCATCGTGTGCACCGAATTTATCATGTTATTTTTCCCGTGTTTAAATAGAATAACCACGTGAAGTAACAATGGTGTTGATAGATGCCCATTTTATGTTAATCAAAAAGGTGAATACAAGGTCTCAATTTACAGGAAGCCCTTTACAATGTATGTATTTTCTTTAACTTTTATGGGTGAGCATTTCTGAAGAAAGTGACAAACGTTTTTTTGCGGCAGCCCCAAATGACTCCGTTGAACCCAGCTTACGCCGAAACCGCACCCGCGTGTGGTTGACACTTGGTCATAACGGGAGCAGGCAAAGTGATAGACAACAAAGTGGTCGACACGAGAGGACAAAGTGGTAGACAGCAAACTGCTAGACACGAAGAAACGACATGGACCAAGTGATCGACACGAGCTGGAACAAGTGATAGACAACCAACCGATAGACAAAATGAAAACAATTATTTGGAAGGCTGGGTGGGTCAAGTGGCCGACACGACTTGGAACAACTGCTAGACAAGCTCAAGTATAGAAGTACAAAGTGATAGACAACCACAACCAAACGGTCGACACAAGAGAACAAATCTGTAAAAAGACCAACTGCTAGACACGCAGAAACGACATGGACCATGTGATAGACAAGCTCCCATATAAGAGGACAAAGTGATAGACAACCAAGCGGTCGACACGAACGGACCAACTGCTCGACAAACATCGAGATGAATCCAGTTAAGAGTGGCTCAAGTGACAGACAAGTTATTTCAAAACTAACAAAGTGATAAATATGGGCTTAGAAAGTTGGGTATAAGGATGGTCTGGATCCTCCTAGAAATTGCTGTCCTCCCGACACCCTAGATTTAACTATCCCAAAAAGGGTGAAGTCCACTTATATTGTATAATTTTAAACCATCGTGTTTATAATTTTAATAATTTACTTAACATTGCACTCTTCAAAACATATTTTCTAACACTAGTTTAGTTATCATTTCGAATAAATAATAGGTTTTGATACATACAATATGGTATCTGAAAATAAATAATGTTTCTCTGAATGAAACGAGTTATCGGATCTGAGGAAAGTAGACAAACGTTTTGTTATAAATGGTTAAATCATACTTTAAGAACTAAGAAGATGAAATAAAATCTTATATAAAAGAGCAACTGCCAGAAACTAAGTTGGTAGATTATGATCAGAGTTCGATTCCGCCAGGTACAGTAAGGGTGATTTTTCTTAAAAGGTTTTCCACTATGCCACCATGAAAATTCAGGTACATTATATATAAATTTAATCTTCCTCATTCTCAACACATTAACGTAATTAGTAAATAAGCGTATAACCCAAACAGTTGGTAAGACACAGTGCTACGAAAAAAAAATCTAATTGCACTAATGGATTAAAGAAGAAATGTTATTATAAAATGTGTACTCTCATTTGCATGTAGGGAGAATGTAAACAATTAATGAAATATCACCCTCCATACACCCGGCTGGATTTGAAGCCTGATATCCCCGTCATTGACAGTCCAGTCTATTTTGAGAATGACGCCTTAGACCAGTGGTTCCCAACCTGGGGGCGATCTGGGTTATCAGGGGGCAATAAATAAGTGGGGGCGATGAGTATTCAAAGGGGGAAAAATTAAAAAAGTACTGTACAGTAGAAGTTGCCGGGTAGCACGAGTCACTGGCTATTCTCAGCCGGCGAGCTCACTGCACTCACCCCTCTTCACAGTCACCCACCTCTCTTCACAGTCTCCCACCTGTTGTTCAGCGCGGCCGACTGGTGACTCAACCCCCTCCTGCCAACACAACACACTTGCCATTGACCTAAATTCGTATTCAGTCTTCACTAGCCTTTGTGTGCCTCACCATCAGTTTTTGTGCGTTTGTTTTGAAGTGTAGAAGTTCATGCACAATGGATTCAAAAAAGAAGTGGTGTCGTCAATACTCAGCTGAGTATTTAAAATTCGGTTTTATCACGTCACCGCAAAATGTGCAGTTTCCACATTTTCTTTTGTGCGATAAAACATTTACTAGTAATGAATCCATGAAGCCTTCGCGAATGAAAGATCATTTATCAAGAGTACACAGTGATAAAAGGTGTCTTAATTGATCGCTAAATGTGGTAAACCTCACACAATTGGCGAAACTCTTGTTTTACCGGCTACCAAAAAAATTGTTGAAATCATGCTAGGCGAGGGCCCTAGTAATAAGATAATTCAATTGGTTCCTTTGAGCAACAATACTGTTTCCAGGCGAATTGACGAAATGGCCACAGACGTTGAATCCAAACTCACCAATTTGTTGAAAAAAAGTAAATTTGCATTGCAGATTGATGAATCAACTGTGATTGATAACAAAGCAATTTTATTAGATTATGTGAGGTTTATCAATGAACAAAAGGAAATTACCGAGGAAATGCTGTTTGCTAGAACTTTGATCACTGATACGAAGGGATCGTCGATTTTTAAATTGTTACAAGATTATTTTGAGGAAAAAGAGATTCCCCTGGCAAACGTGAGCGCTTGCGCAACAGACGGTGCTCCTGCCATGTCAGGTCGTCATGCTGGGTTCCTAGCCCACCTTAAGAAAGAAGTGCCAGAGGTCATCACTATTCACTGTGTCATTCATCGTCAACACTTAGCTGCGAAAAAATTGAGTGGTGTCCTGCATGAAACCCTAAAACTGGTCATTACTGGTGTCAACAAGATTAAAGCTAATTCCCTCAATGACCGTCTGTTCCGACAACGTTGCGATGAAAATGATGAGGAATTCGAACGCTTGCTTCTACATTCGGCTGTGAGGTGGCTTTCCAAAGGAAACTGTTTGCGCCGTTTCTTCGAATTATTTGACACGGTTACTGAGTTTCTCGACCCGTCTGATCCTGTTTTAAGTGAGAATTTGAAGCAAAGCGAGTTGGAACTTGCGTACCTTACAGATATTTTTTAAAAATTAACGAAGTCAATATAAGGCTTCAAGGAAACAAGATGAACCTTATCAAGGCCAAAGGAATTATTTCATCATTCATCGCCAAGTTTGATATTCACAAGGTAAATATTGGCCGTAAAAAGCTGATTCAGTTTCCGACCCTTAAAAAGTGTTCAGTGTCAGCTAACGGGACTCCTAAACTCCCAGAAGACAAAATCCTAATTTTTACTAATCACCTTGACCAGTTAAAAACTGACATGGAATTAAGATTTGAAGATTTGACCAAGTTACAAATTCCTGATTGGATTCTAGATCCATTCTCGTTTGAAGCTGTGGATAAGCTTGATAACTCTTTGCCGACAGAGTTTCTAGATCTGAAGTATGACTGTGAGGCGAAAATCATTTTCAAGCAGAGTGGTTACGAGTTAGGCTGGGTGAAGATTATGGACACTTATCCACAACTGTGGGGAAAAACTGAACCACTTCTCATCTCGTTCCCGTCAACATATTTGGTTGAAAAAGGATTTAGTTTTGTTGTCCAGCTCCTCACAAAACAAAGAAATAAGTTGGACATTTGCCTCAAAGGAGACTTGCGCCTGAACTTGACGAACATAAAGCCGGATATTCAAGCTTTAACTGAAATCCACCAAGCACAAAGGCAGCCATTGAAAAGGTAAAATAAAACAATAACAAATTTTCAAACTTTCCTTTATTTTTTCAAATTTTAACTGTCAACTTTCTTAATTTTTCCAAATTCCAATTTGAAAATGAAAACATGTACTCCTGTTTTTTAAATGTACATCAATGATATTAGTTAATTATTTCACTTCTTTGTTATTTAAAAAAAATCTGTAAAAAATTTAATTTTTTTTTTCTATTTTATTCAAGAGTGACCGGATAAAACTGCTTTGGTTGTTTTTATATCAGGTAGTAAAATTGTTTATAATAATAAAACTGCTTTATTATTTACACCTTACTTCAAATTAAAATTAGGCATACAATAAAAATGAAAAGGGGGCGATAGGTGTTAGTCAACCTCCAGAAAGGGGAGATGGGCCACAAAAGGTTGGGAACCACTGCCTTAGACCATCAACCATCGAAGCTAAGAACATTTTGTTGATGTTGCGTTAGCACCAGGTTTATTAATGGGTTAGAATAAGGAGCTAAGTTAAGATGAAATAACCCCGCATTAGTGTAAATTTAGATGTAAAAATCAGAAGGATGGTAACTATCAGCCCAAACCACTCAGTCTGAATGATTACTCTTATTCAAGCTACTGTAAAACCTTATTAGACCGTGTGACAAACAGCGTTATTTAGGAGGTCAAACAATACTTAAACCTAGAATACAGTGTTATTTAGGCAAACAATACCTACATATACATTTTAAGCAAAATCTTTAGATCCGTTAGAAAACAATTCAATTCGTGATATTATTTTATAAGGTTATCATTATTTCGAGTTATTTTCACCTACATTCTTACTTTAGCAAACGCTACAAAAATATGTCAAGTAGTGTGAGGTTAAGCTGATGGGTTGGGGGGGGGGAATTATTTGAGTGTAAACAAGGACAAACGTGTATTGAATTAACTGTTCTGTCACTTAGCCCACTCTTAGCCGGATGATATCAAAGTTTGTCGAGCAGTTGGTCCTCTTGTGTCGACCGCTTGGTTGTCTATCACTTTGTACTCCTATACCTGAGCTTGTATAGCAGTTGGTCCAAGTCGTGTCGGCCACTTGACCCACCCAGCCTTCCAAATAAATGTTTTCATTTTGTCTACCGGTTGGTTGTCTATCACATGGTCCAGCTCGTGTCGATCACTTGGTCCATGTCTTTTCTGAGTGTCTAGCAGTTGGTCTTTTTACAGATTTGTTCTCTCGTGTCGATCGCTTGGTTGTCTATCACTTTGTACTCCTATACTTTAGCTTGTCTAGCAGTTGGTCCAAGTCGTGTCGGCCACTTGACCCATCTAGCCTGCCAAATATTTTTTTATAGCTTGTCGAGCAGTTTGTTGTCTAGCAGTTTGTATGGCGCCGGTCATAACGCACCCTGGAAACAGGGGCTAGTATTTTCCCATTATGATTTGTCAGATAGGCTAGAGACACTGTTGGTAGTGGTCTGGAACTTTTAGACCGAGACACGAGCGTGCACATCCTTACTGCCGAGTGGATATAAGCTTTTTATCCAACAGTATTTTTAATAATAAAATGACAATGGTTTTAAAGAAGAAAAAACAAACCCCAATGGCAACGCAGCACCGGGCGTAAAAACTAAAAAGGTTGGCCCTAAAACAATATTGAGATAAACTACACATGCCCCTTGTCGGGGCGGGTTCAAACTAAAGAAAAGAAAATAATCTAAGAACTAATGAACTTATCCATTGGGCCCAGTGTTGCCAACCCTAGTACCTTACAAATCAGTAGCATTAACCCCAAAAATTCAGTAAATTTCAGTATGTATTTAAAAGTGGTGGAAACATTATCATTATTATTTTATTGAACGTAGGTAATATTACTCACCTGTTATTCCTCCTCCCTTTAACTTGTTTTTTCTTCTTTGCTGTCGACCTCAGTGGTCTTGGGGTAATGTGCTCGCCTCACGATCCGATGTTCGTGGGTTCAAACCCAGCCGGAGTCAACGAATCTTTCTTGAACAATAAAAATCCGTAGCACATCTTCCTTCGGAGGGAAAGTAAAGCCGTCGGTCCCATGTCGATTGTGGCATGTAAAATAACCCTGTGGGTAGGTGAAAATACCTTTCTTGGCAAAATTGATAGGTTATTTTGCTCTCGCTCATAGAAATTATCGGCTGCTGATATAATCAGTAGGTTCAGAAAGTGAACGTAAAAATACTGTACCTAAACAAATTTTAAAAAAACTTCTCTGGTACCATTAGTCCTTATCCTGTCGTACAAGTCAATATTAACTTTTTTTGTCTTTGGGCTACTGGCGGGAAATGAAAAACAGAATTTGAAAATAGCTTCTTGGTGTGTGTGTGTTTTAAAGTGAGTGGATTTCTTCAGACTAGTGTAGTAGTGCCTTTCTGTCTATTCACTGTGACAGTCAACTTCTTGGAAGAGGGGTAATTTTACAGCTATTAGTGCAAGGTTTTTTTCAAGTTGTCAAGCTACAACGCTGCGTAGAAGCATTTCCCTCCAACTCAGAGCACCCCCTCACCACTTCTCTCACAGACCACCCTCACATCCCTCCTCTCCATTCATCCCATCATTTCAAAGAGCCAATGAGTTAAGTTGACCACATACGAACATATCAGTAGATTTCTTAATTTTATTTGAATTAGTCAGTAGATCGCTAGCTAAAGGCCATGTTTACAAATCAACGGAGATGAATAATCATCTGTCGGCAGTACACATGACAATTATAATTTCATCAGCAACCAACAACAATTATTAATTGCAACGCCCTGTGAAGACGACACAGATAAATATATATTAATATGATAAATAAAGAAATACAATTAGTAGTATAGTAACGAATCTTCCCATAAACAACACTCGTAACTATTCAAAAGGCGAAGTTTATTAATTAAGCCAAAACAAGAACTTGTTTCACGATACCTGGTGGTATCGCCCACAAGCAAAGACTAGAGAGATAAAATAACATCTACTTTCAGCAATATCAATAAGTACAAAAGTAACTCTCATTTAGGTATCCCCCAAAAATAACTTTTACCCATTTGTATTTAAATTAAAGCAATCTAACTTTGTTGCTAGCCAAAAGAGTGTTTCCCCATACTTTACATTTAAATAATAATCACAAACACCCAAAATGGTGATTTACCATACTTAACATTTAAAGTAAGCAGCTTACTCCCGAAATGGAGTTTTCTCATACGTTACACTTAATAAATAATAGCTTGCTCCCAAAAGGGAGGTTCCCCATATTTTACATTTAAAATAAATATATTTAGGTGGACCCTGTCGCTAAACTACAAATATCATCAATCAAAAATCATTCTCAAAGATAAATCACAACCATTAATTTGTTAAGTTTAACAAAATTAACTGCGACTTAAAGATAGTTTAGAATAATTTGATGAAACGTACCTTCCACCGACAGTGATATCTATAATATAACTGGATGGACATTCGTGGCTAAGATTTTAGAACTGTGGTCAGAACACCATTATGTTAGATAGAAGGAAACCTTTATGTATCTCTTTCTCTCTTACACACATACAATGCAATGTGGCTATTTGACATAGCTCGCTAATTATTTGTATGACTAGCCTACATGAGATATATCAAGCTAAATTAAATAAATGAGTTAATAAAAGGTTTGAAGAGGATAGTTAAGTTAAACCTTCGTGACTTGTTTCTTTATATAAGTCGATGTAGGCTAATATATTAATACTTCCTACAAGCCTATAACCTAATTGACCGTTTTGACTTCTACACAAAGTTCATCATTCAAACAAAAGTAATCAATTTATTTATAGTTAATGAACATTAAATATAATATGATTTCTAAAAGCAATAGGCTATACAAGCTAAGAGCCAACCTTAAATATATTGTAGTATAGTAATACTTCCTAAAACTACTATACAAATTTGTCATTCAAACAAATATGATTAAGTTTTAAGAGAGGTTCCTTTTTTCATTATAGTTACAAACTTTCAAGATAATTGTTTTTGAAAACAATATATAAGCTAATAGCCAACTTTAAATATATTGTAGTCTTGACAGAATGTAAACAACATGAGCGATAGCTACATATTTTAATATATTAAACATTGTATTCGTATTTGTATGAACGGAATTGTATATCCTTTAACGTAAATGTGTTTTCAGCCAAATAAATTATAATACTTCACTATTTTCAAACAATAATTCTTTTATTTATCAAAAACACGTTTTTGCATTATAACGTTGAAAGAAACCGTTAAATCTATCCCCTCGCAACCAAGCAGACAACAAACAAACTTTAGAGTCACGATTTGGTCCATTGCATGGGGTGTGTTTATGTCCATCCAGTATAGTGTAGAGTTCACTGACCACGACAGAGCAGCGTTTAGGTCCAATTGTCCTTGGTCTTAAGTATAACCTGTGAAACCGAATTGAATATTCTTTGATGAAAATATTTCTTCACCCAAATGTGGTATAATACGTCACTATTTTTTTTATGTATTATTCACCAGACATGTTTTCACCCAAGAACATTGAAAGAAACATTTAAATCTATTCCCTCAGACTCAAACAAACGACAAACTTGAGCGTCACGCTTTGGAGCGTTGCAAGGGGTGTGTTTATGTCCATCCAGTATAGTATAGAGATCACTGGATTAAACCCATGACAGGGCAGAGAGAGGGGAAACGAGGAGGGGAAGTTTGGCCAACAACCAGAGCTCACTGAGAGAGGAATACACTAGGTTCTGCTCGGGTCTTTTGGAAGGGCGTAGAAAGGAACGATATTTTCTCTAGTAACAACCACTTCGGATATTTTCTTGGCTGAGTTGAACTTGGAGTAGTGAACGCAATGAATCGTGCTGCTGTTGGCACTCGGGGTAGGTATCTATGTACTATCATTTATGTAGCGTAACTGACTACACTATCTAAACAACCCAAACGTAGTTTGGGGAAAAACCTTAAGAAACTTCAACAAATAGGTTTATTTTCACTATACAGAAAGTATAACTCCAAATAAACTTGAAAAAACAAACTTAAATACTTAAGTAGTTCAAACTTATACTATCCCGTTTAGTAGCCCCACCTACACACTTAAAAAAAAGTCAACAAGCCTTATTTCCTTGAAGGCCCGGAAGAATATCTGGTGCCTTAAAAACCCAAAATTTATTTTACCAGCGATATTTTTATCCCATTCCGAGAAGTGCGTTGGGCTCAAATATTAACCACGACCAATCTAGGGTGTAGGTTGATAGTTTGACATTATTATTATTAGATTAATATTAGCGCCAACCAGAACTAGTTAGCTCCCACAGTAGTCAGAGAGAGAGCTCTCTCCGAGCACGATTAATAATTATTGTCGCCAGGGTAGTGATATCCGAGTTGAAATTGTCTTATATTTTTTGTATCTTGTTCATGTATAGGGTTGTATTGTTTAAAAGTACTTTAATATTAAATCAACTTAATCATCTGAACCATAATCATCCACAGCTAGGCTAGAATATTTTAAAATGCTACTAGTATTTTTATTTGTATGTTGTAGTTATAAAACTAATTATTAAATATTGGTTTACGTAATCATCTCCAACCCTAAGTCATCCCTGAATTTGTTATTGTACATTCATTACACAGAGGTTATTCTAAATAGATATATATACTTTTCTTCCCCTACCCCCTATTTTTGTTAAATGGCCACTCTGACCTTCTTCACTGGTCTTGTAGGGAAGGAGATCCATGATTTTACCTATAGTAGCCCCATGGCTTCTTTGGTGCTGACTGACAGCTGACGGCTTTGAAAAGTTACCAGACCAAATGATCTGCAAAAACATAATTATGTTTAGCAGCTATCACTTATGACAATCAAGATTTAGGTATATACCTAAATGTAGACTGTCAGAAGTCAGCTGTGAACTGTCAGTCAGCAGCAAAGAACTCATGGGGCTACTGTATTTATTTTTAAACTGAACAAAAATAGTTGATGGTAACAGACTAGAGATGGGAAAAATCGTTCTTTTAAATTAACGGTTCATTGAATCTGCTTCAGTTCAATGATCCGTTCATTTGACCCGCTCACCGTCCATTCAATTTTTTAAAGGTAGTTTTTGTTTAAATGTAGTTGAAACAATGTTATTTTTCCTTAACACCATTTAAATTGTTAGTAAAAAGATCAGCTTACTGTTTAAAAATGGTGATGACTTTTTATTATATATATTTCTTTTAAGAAACCACTTGTTTCTCTATGATATTAATATTTTGTAAGTAAATTATGATGGACTGCTTTGTAGAATCACAAAAACTTGTGTTATGATATACCTAAATCACAATTCACATAAATATTACGATTGTTAAAAATATAAACAGTTGAAAAAAAATTAAAATGATTAAACGTCTAAATTACAATCCAAGCTCAAGTCAAGATCTGACTAAAATGTTCTGTAGATTCAACAATTGAACGAGAGCGATAGAAAAATGGTGACCAACTGAACCTCCGCCCACTCACTGATCCGTTCAATATAGAGTTGACAAATGAACGAGAGTGATAGAAAAATGGTGACCGACTGAATCTCCGGTCACTCACTGATCCGTTCAATAAACGAGAATGACCAATAATGAGAGAAGAACCGATGAGCGACTAGCTCTCCGGTAATTCGTTGATCCATCCAATTTACGAATGAACAAGAATGAGAAAAGAGCGGTAAATGAATGGTGGAAAATCAACTGACCTTGATCCATTGTTTGGATGAATAAGCGAGAAGAGAGACTGTTGGTGAGTTGGTAGACTGCAGAGCAAAATAATGGTTTGAATAGGAACATGTGGAAGCAATGTGTTGATAACCGAGTTGAGCTGAACATTAAACGAAACCCCTGAGAGAGTAGTCAGAGATATATAATGAACGACGGCTCATTTAAACCAAGATCCGGATTGTTCGTTCTTTTTACTGTTTCGTTCGTATTGACCCGTTCGTTCATGAACGACACATCTCTATTACAGACGCCTACTAATATAATTTTTCATGTTGAAACCTTCCGCCCTCCCTTCTTAACCGTTCTACCTACCCATAGCTCTAACCAAATATTTCAAGGTTTGGCCGATTGGTGGAGCTAGTGGTAGAGTTGGGAATCAGTCATAAGGGTAAGTACACCTTTTCAATCCAATGAACTCTGTTACCTTTTCACTTCTTGAAAATAATTTGGTATTCTCCTAATACTTTATTTATCTTCTTGATGAGCATTCTATCCACTATCATTGCCAGACGTGATCAAAAGAAGATAATGACTATTAGATGCCGGATGTAATTGTTTTTAACGCAGTCGTACATGAAATATTGTGCCTGATATTTCTGTTATATATATAGTTATACACAATATTAATATTTATTACAGTCGTAATAATAATACTATTTTAATGGGTCAGAAAAATAATACTCTATTATTGTAGCCTTTGAAAAAATTGTTTATATCGAATATGTAGAAAATTAAGGAGGGTGAATTTTAATTTTATACTTGCAATTGTATATTGACTGATTGAATATGAGAGGATTAAAATTGATACACTGTCTTGTATTAGAAATTACCTATATTGTTTGTATGGAAGTTTGAATAAGTTATTTATGTTTGTATTTAAAATACCAAATTGTGTAAATGTTCCTGTCTTTTCTGATACTAAATATTGGTGTATGTATGTATAATCTATTAATTTACAATCAATAAAGTTACTTTCTCTGATTACCTCTTACGTCATCCTTTTATTTGGGGAGGGTAGTTTAAAAAATATATACTTAAGCACTATAATAAACATGAAACTCGCTTGAAAATAACACACAAATAAGACAAAAAAGAGGTTATTAGGAAGTTTTATACAGTTATTTTTACTTTTAAAAGGAATATAACTTTCGATACGGTACACTTGAAATTAATATTATCTAGATAAGTCATTCAACCAATTTATAAATGAATATCTTTGAGCCATACAAAACAAATAACACTCAATAAACTACTCCTAAGCTCGAGAGAGTCACACTAACCGTGCATTCGTTCCAGATTGAACCCCTTTCTTCCAAAACTGTCCAGTACAGCATATATTATACAATCCTAACATTTTATATACAAACATAAACAAGAAAAACTATTATTTGCTAATTACTTTTACCAAACACATGATGGCGATGGGGTATTAGTCATTTGACCGTTTCTACTTTAATTTTGATTTAGAATCTTTCCATTCCTATAAACTCCTTGTGCTTGGCTTTCGCACTGATCATCGGTTGCTAGGCAACTCTTTGACGTCATGTAAAGTGATCTTAGCTGCTGCTATCTGTTGTATTTTCATCAAGATGACATTGTAAGATGAAACCAGTACCAAAATAACCTCTCACGAAGATGATCAATTATAGTTATAACTTTAAAATGTGGTGATTAACCATAGGAAGTTTAGATGGTAGGATAAATATATTTTTATCTAACTGAAATTTTTGAATATATTTTATTTTGTGCTACAAAATACATAAGAGATTACTGGACCTATTAAGATGAAAAATTATAACAAATAGAAACTATTTAATTCCTTTGCTATTAATACTACTACTACTACTACTCTTTATAGACTTTAACATTATTGCCACGGGAATAGTACGCTTCTTATACATTTCATTTTTTACATAGATGTTCGTATGTCTAAACCAACTGGCTCGATGGATTTTTCTTGAGTGATAACAATTTGTAGCACATGTATCTTCTTGGGAGGGGAAGAAAAGCAGTCCTCTGTCGATTTTAGCATGCAAAATAACTGGAAGGTATGTGAAAATACCTTTTCCAGCAAAATTGGTCGGGCCTTTCACTCTCGCTCATAGACATTCTAGTGTGTTGATATAATCAGTTAAATACCTTAAATAAATATTTTTCTTATAACCATAAAAGATGAATACTTATTAGTAGGCCTAAACAACACGAATAAAGCAATTCAAATAATACCATTACTATAATTATTTGTAAATTGTCTATACTTATGAAGTAAAAATTGTACTCACCTAAATCACAATGGGACGTCCAGATGAATTGTGTAACAAGTCTGGTACACGTCAATCTTATAACTTGACACATGCTGCCATAATTTTAAAACAAAGTTGACCTATTGGTCTTGTTGTAAAATGCTTGTCCAGTACCCAATATTCGTGATTTTAAACCCAGCCAGGTTCGACATATTTTTTTTTTAGCCATACACATTTGTAGCACAACTTCCCTTGGAAGGAAAGTAAAGCGTTCGACCTCATGTTGATTGTGGCATGTAAAAGAAACCTTAAAGGTAGGCCTATGTGAAAATACCTCTCTCAGCAAAATTGGTAGGCCCTTTTGCTCTCGCTAATAGAAATTATTGTGTGCTTCTATAATTAGTCCGGTCAGAAAGAGGATGTTAAATACCTTAAATAAATTAAAAAAAAAAATTAAAACAAAATATTGTGTCCATCAATCTTTTCACATTACTATTCCAGGTTAAACGTGTAACTAACTGTAACTTTTAGGCGAATTCTCTCTAAAAACCTGTAAATCACAAAATATATATTTGCATTACACTCACTAAAATGCTGGGAATCCTATGATAAGAAATTCAAGATTATTAAAACAACTTTTGTTATAATGAACAATTCAAAACCAAACTCACCTAAGTTACACAGGATTGGAAAATATAAAATTTTATGATCAAAGCTTTACAAATTTTATATAGCCAATTACTGTGCTATACTCTTTTTCGCATCATATAAATTTCTTGAAAATGGCTAACTAATCTTCTTTTACCTGAACAAAAATACTCTTGCACATCCACTAACAATTAACATCCAGAAAACTCTCAAAAGGTTACATTAGAATTAAACTAAAATCGAGCGAAAACACCTACATGAAGTCAAATATCAAAACAAAGTAATATATATTTTATGGCAAAATTATGTATAAATATATTAAGGTTCCTTTACAACCTAGCTTAATCTAATCACCCACTAACATTATGACTGTTATATTCGCTAATAAATTAGAATCTAAATTAATATTCACAAAATAATTTTATTTTTATAGATTAAGATGACATATTATAAGGAATCATGGATCAAACCATGTGTTGGTCTAGTATGTATGTATATGGACTTTGGTTTTATTGAGTTGTCTAAATGTTACCGGTATACAAATAAAATAATTTCAAATATAATTAAAGAATCATTGGATCTCTCATTTCCTTGTGAGTATAATGATAGCATTACAGTTTTAATGATTTGGTATCTTAAGTGAAATACATTTTATTATATGATAAGCTGCTAACACATCATTCCGATGTGTTTTTCAATTAACTTAATATTTTTAAATGGTGTCATAGATATATTTTAGAAAGCACTAATTTGTATGATTATAATGAAAACCATCCCAAACTAACAGCCTAACCTTTTATGCATAATTAAATAAAAGTTTGATAAAGTTGGAATTGATTGATTTTTAAAATATTTTCATTGAGAAGGATAATAATGGTGGTGTCATGAATACTGTATTTTTTATGCTAAGACATTTTAGGAAAAACATGTTGGCACATGTAAGGTTAGGTTTTGTTAGGCTTGGATAGCTTTTAATAAATATACTAGCTTAACTATTGCATAACCCGCTTCGGTGGCCTATGGTTTAAGGTGTCACTCTTGCAGTAGACTGGACCGCAGATACCAGGGAGATAGGTTCAAATCTCAGCCGGGTGTACTGAAGGTGGTTTTCCCAAAATGGTTTCTTACTCGCCCTCTGCAAATGCGAGTGCACTTCCTCTAAATATAGCCTCCCTCATCCCTAAAAACCATTAGCATTACTAATACAATAAAACCTGAACAGCTATTAAGATGTGGTGCTAAAAACTATTACCTACCGGTACTAGCTTAAATTGTTATAGTGCCATTTTGGAACATTCCATTCCTTGAAATCGGTATAGTACGCTTAATATTTTACTTTCATTACTGTTTCCAGCCTGTGGCCTGGGTCACTTTTTTTTTTTTATTCAATCCATATATCTACCAATACCGGCTTGCTAGGCCTGTCATAGCTTCATCTGCCTTATAATCTAACTCAAAACCAGGATGGGCACAACATCCAGTCCCCGTTCATTAATTCATCATTGTGAAGGGGTAAACCCACATTTCCCTAATGATACATTTTTCGGTCATGCCGGGAATTAAACCAAGAACCCTTAGCTCAGTAGACAGACACGCTACCAACTGAGCTAAGGTCAGACAGTACTCTTCCTATAGATAATAGAAAAACAATATTATTTCTTACATTGCAATGTCTGTATTTTATTATTAATGTTATTATTTATCATACAATTAAAATAATATATTTATACAGTCTCAAAAGTGTGTATAGCTATACACCCTGGTAAAACAAAATTTATCAAAATCACACAGAAATGTAAATATTTTCAAACACACTATTTGATTTGTGCTCTTTTTAGATTCCTACGCATTTCAATATCCATGACATCATATATTATTTTGTGAGGTTTTAAGTTGTTTATTTTATCAATACTAATCGAAATTTTAATCTCTTTGCCCATGGTTCCAACCAAGGTTTGAACCCCCTAGAACACATCACCATCACTCCATCAATCTAGTCTATTGTGAAAGCGATGCCTCAGCCAATACAACCACCAAAGCAGTTTAGAGTCTGGTGTAATCTCGGTGTATATGATAACTAAGAGGTTATTTATAGATTATTAGAAAGCAAGAAAATAGATTTTATTGGTGCATTTAACATTCACTTTCTGAAGACACAAACGATAGCTGCACATGACATACAAACTAATTCAAAAATTATAATACACAAAAGTAAAATGTTCTAGTTGATCATTATCGTTTGTTTATATGTTTTTAATTACATGCTATCCAGAGATAATACGCTTAATGTGAAGCTCAGAAACTTATTTTCTTTGTTACATATCAAAACTACAATATTATTCACAATCGTCACCAAGAATTTTAACATATCAATATTAAGGTTAATTGTTCGAAGGTTTTCTAGAATTTGACAGTTAATTATGTATTCAGCAATGTCACAGGATTACGCTGCTCCTTAATATTAGATGGAACTATAGTAGGCTTAAATATACGTCCACATAAAAAAAACTTCATGCCGCCAGCCCTCAAGCAAGCTATACCGATCAAGCGGCCACCACATGTTGGCAAAGATAGTTGCTGTCAGCCTAACAAACCCTCTGTCCGCATAATGTTCTTATGAATTAACTTATATACTTAAACATTTACCCTTGTATAAAACTTTTTTTTTTCTTTTATCTAAAAAAGTCCTAACATATTCTTATAAATTTACATAAAGCAAACTATGACACTTCGGTAAGCCTGCAAAACACAATGTAACTTAATGTATTTAAGCAATAGTGGTAATGGAATAGTATCAAGATTGCGTCAAAGGTATTTTAGTGCACAGTAGTTAATATGTTTATGATTATAAGCCATCCCAAACCAACAAAACCTTATCTTGCATAGTATGTCAAAAATAAATGTTTTGTTCAAGTTGAAATCAAGGGTGTTGCGCCAGGGGTGGGGGTTAGAGTGGTGTCACCCCTCTAATGTTGGTTGAATGCTTGAAAGTTGGGAATTTTGTGAGATTTGAGATCTGTAGTTGGGAAATTCTAGGCTTATTCTGTACCTTATTACTTTCTATTATGAAAGTCCTTAACCACAGACTTGTACAGACAAATTTAAAATTCACCACTACTCTACAAAAAATCCCAACTTCAAAAATCACTAGACATTGAAAGTAGATGCCTTCTGTAGTAAATTGTAGAAATCTTAATCAAGTAGTCTAGTAGCACTGTTGTTAGTAGGAATAGACAGAGCGGCCAGTCAGTGTATGCCGAATGAGAAACAAATCTTAAGGGAACATGAGCTGTCCAGTAACAAAATTTCACTTAGCCAGAAATGCTTGAAGTGGCAGTATTGTCAGCCAATGTTTTGTTTATGGTTGAGTGTTTTTTGTTTGTGACTTTCATGGCTGTTAGACTGTAGCAGTTTTATGATTAAAACTATCATATGTTGTACAGCCAATTCCTCAATTAGGGCTTTATTAAATTTTGAAGACATAAATGCAGTGAATGTTACACAACATTTTATTGTTTTCTTATCGAAATCTTTGACTGATGAAATGAAGACATTGAGGTTAGTGTTAATGTTTGACTTCTGAAATACACACTTCTTTTTCTATCAAGTATCCATACTAGTTTGAATTGAACTGATTTATCTTATTTAATTTTTTATTAAAATAGGCTTTCATGAAAGCAATTTAAATAGGTTCAAAGCAACAATGAAGGAAGAGAAGTAATAGGGCTGTGTTACATTGTTACAACTCATAACTTTTCATTTCATTAAGTAGACTACATTGAACAAAAAACAACTTTTTTTTCACCCTTTAACATTTTTAAATTCATTATTTATTTGATTAACATGGAATTTCATATAACCATGTTGTTTAGAGTGCTGATTTTGAATTTGCCATAAGTTATTTAATAAAATGTCAGGGGAAGCCCCTTCACCCTCATGCACTATATTTCAATATGTTTTGAATAGTTTATTCACATACCATAGACTCCATGAGGTTATCAAGCAGGACATTGGCAGACAGGTATCAAAATACTGTAGAAATATCAATAAATTCCATTTTTATTTTGCTTTATTTTACAGTTGAAAATGTTTTTAAATAAACATGGCCAAATTGCTAATTTTTTGATAAAGTGATGAGAGAGTTCTACACCTCAGGCCGCTTACTAGTTAAATATTGCTTCCAAGTATGTAATAATAAAACAGTGGTTTCCAGTCTTGGGGTCGCAGCGTGTTTTTTGTGGGGTTACAATATAGAGGTTTTAGCTTTATATTTACTTTTTCAAGGATTTTAATGATTATAGGAGGTTGCGTAATTCTAATAGAAACGTAAGTTGTTAAAGTGATAAAAACGACCTAGTTACTTCTTAGGTTCTTTTTGGCTATTCCATTCTGATAACTTCTTGCTGACTTAGTTTACTGTGGCAGCCTTGTAATTCTGCTAGCATAATATAAAATCATCCCCAACCCTGGGCTTGTTTATTCTCTTTTACTATATATTAGTCGCATATAATCATTATAATAAGCAATTTATAATAATTAAAACAAATATTAGTGGACATGAAGGTTTAATGTCACGCTCTTTTGGTTTGGTTTGTTAGTGAAGGCAGGGGCGGATTCAGATCATTTTCATAGAGAATTCATAATTATAAATAACATAGTTACTTACAATGTTAGATTTCGATTTGATGCCATTTAATAGTTTCTCATTCATATTTGATCTTATGTATGTTTTAAGCCATGGTCATTCTCTCCAATTTTTTAAAATCAGATAGTTTTTATAAATCATTTGGAGTGGCCCTCTAACATTAAAAAAAAAGGTTCACTCTAGAAGCTATGAGTAGTATTTGCCTTATTTAAAAAAAACAGATTTTTTTATAAGCCATTTCAAGTATTCCTCACCTAGAAAGACAAAATTTTGAAAATTGAATTATTTCAGAAACTAGGCTATTTGGGGTGGTCCTCGCCTGGAAATTCTTCAAAATGACATGCATCTAGAAGCTATTTGGAGCTGTCCTCCCCTAGACATTTTTGAAATTTCGATGACCTTGGAAATTATTTATTGCTTTCCTACCCTGAATTTTTCTGCAAGTTAGATGCCGCTAGTCTAGTAGTTATTTGAAGCGGTCTTCTCCAGCAAATTTTTGACAATAGAATGCATTTAGAAGTCATTTGGAGCTTGATTTCAGGTCATCTTTCAGCTTCATATTTGATATCAGAGGATTTGAAATATATCTAGGAAGGGAATTTATTCCATGGAGGGGTAAATCATTTCCAGGGGGCAGAGTCCCCCATAGTTCCGTCGCTCCTGCTGTCTACACATACTCTATATTCGGTATTCATGGATGAACTGCTCTCAAGCTATTATTAGTCTTCTTTGATGTGCGGTATTTTACCGCCTCTATGCAGAACAATGTTCTTTACTTGCTTTGCATGACAAATATTAGTACATGAAAACAAATATTTTTTCCATACTTGCGCGAGTCATATCGAACAATGAATAAATGTGGACGAATAATGCATGTGTGGACCCGGCTAAAGAGGTGTCTGCGCGTAAAAAGATAAAACAAACTGTATACTTCATTTATGTTGTATTTTTTTTCTAAAATTTGGACGTTCAATTTGATTTTTGTATTAATTTTCTAACCTTCACAAGGGGGTCAACTAGTCCTTTGACCCCCTCCCTCCCTGAATCTGCGCTTGAATGAAGTTGGAAGTAAGGATTTTAATTCTGGCCAGTGGTAGTTTATATATATCTCTCCAAATAAATAAGGGTACAGTTCCTGTAAATTTTACCGATCCCACTGCTGTAGTTACTGTAGATAGTCCAGGCTGGTAGTAAGTAATACACAGTGAAAAAAACTTTAAAAAAAACAGGATTTGAACGCTTTTATGTTATCAAAGGGTCTTGATGGCCTCAGAAAGAAAAGTTGTGGTCATAAACTACAAAATGTTGGAAACTGCTGTAGTAAAGTCAGTTAAATTTTTTCATATAAAATACACAATTTGAGCGAGATCTGAAAATCTAAATAAATATATTCAAGCTAATTGGATATTTAGCTCAGATGCAGGAAAACTGAAATAAATAATAATTCAAGTTATTAAGTAGTAGCAAAAATTCAATTAATAGTGTACCTGCCCTCATGTCTAACGGTTCACTTGTCTCCTCCCCTGTGGAGGTCGCCAATATATTGGGCTCGATGTTCGCCTCTATTTCTAGCACTGCGAGCTACTCTAACGAGTTCGCGGTGCATAAGCGGAGCATCGAGCGCCTTACTATTGATTTTGGCCAAAGTCGGGGGGAGGATTATAACTCCCCCTTTACTAAAGAGGAACTTACTTATGCCCTGTCCCAGGCGGGCAATACAACTTCTGGCCCGGATGATATCCATTACGAAATGTTGCGCCAACTGTCCCTGCTGTACGGGCGTTCCTCTTTGACCTTTACAATTGTGTTTGGGAATCTCGTCAATTCCCAACACTGTGGAGGCAAGCAACCGTTATCCTAATATATAAAAGTGGCAAGGAAAAATTAGACCCAACTAGTTATAGACCGATAGCCTTAACTAGCTGTGTATGCAAAATATTAGAAAAAATGATAAATAAACGACTTATATGGTGTTCAGAATCCCGCAATCTGCTATCCAATATTCAATGTGGTTTTCGCCGTAACCGATCCACGGTTGATCATCTCGTCCGTCTTGAGACTGCTGTTCGTGACGCCTTTCTTCATAAACAGCATCTTTTGGCTGTTTTCTTTGATTTGGAGAAGGCGTACGATACTACATGGCGTTACGGCATCTTAAAAAACCTTTTTAATTGGGGGTTCCGGGGGAGCCTCCCTATTTTTTTAGCTAATTTTATGTCAGATAGACACTTCCGGGTAAGGTTAAACAACACCTTATTCGATGATTTTATTCAAGAAAATGGGGTGCCCCAGGGCAGTCCTTTGAGCTGCACGTTGTTCGCTATTGCGATAAATAGCATCGTAGACAACGTGCGCTTACCTGTTCGTTCATGCCTTTTTGTGGATGACTACGCAATTTATTGCAGTTCATCAAGTCTCCACAGGGCTGAATGACAGATACAACTCGCTGTAAACAATCTATGGTTGTGGGCATCTCGTAATGGCTTTCGTTTCTCTGCGGCCAAGACGACTATCGTCCACTTCCATAGATTACGCGGAATACAGCCAGCCCCCAATATTTTAATGAACAACGTTGTTTTACCTGTCTCCGAGACCGTAAGGTTCCTGGGACTTTTATTCGATTTTAAACTAACTTGGATCCCCCACATCAAAGACCTGAAAGCGAGGTGTGTTAAAGCTTTGAATTTACTTAAAGTTGTGAGTGGTCGCTCTTGGGATGCTGATAGGGAAACCTTGATGCGCCTTTATAGAGCCTTGGTGAGATCAAAACTTGATTACGGCAGTTTTGTATATGGTTCCGCTAGACCCTCGGCGTTAAAGATGCTCGATAGCGTCCACCATGCTGGCATTCGACTGGCTACTGGTGCTTTTCGTACCAGTCCAGTCGTCAGCATCTGTGCCGACGCCGGTGAGCCCCCCCTTTCTTACCGGCGGTCTTATCTCCTGGCATCTTACGTGTCGAAACTGCATTGCACGCCAAATAATGTTGCTTACCGCCCTGTGTTTCATCCCCCTAACCGTGTCTTGTATGAAACTAAATGTCGTAGTACAAGGCCGGTTGGGATCCGGATGCTATCGGTTTTCGACACATGTGGGATAGTCCTGCCAAAGGCTATCCCCACATCACCAGGTCGAGTTTCTCCCTGGAAAATACGCCCTCCGAAATGCCATTTTGATCTTGCCAAGTTCCCTAAAGCGACCACCCCAAACTTTGTATATGAGAGGACCTTTAATGAGCTCCTCTCCACTCGCTTTCACGAATTTGAGCGCATCTACTCTGATGGCTCTAAATCTGGAGCCTCTGTGGGATGTGCTTTTGTTGTGGAAGGATCCAATTTTAAATTTGGTTTACCTAAAGAAACCAGTGTTTTTACGGCTGAATTATATGCCATTTTTAAATCTTTGTGTTTTGTATACCGAAGTAGTCACCATTCTGTCCTCATCTGCACGGATTCCATGAGTGCTCTGTTGGCATTGTCCACTCTCTACTCCTGGAATCCCCTCGTGCAGATGATACATGAGCAAATTTTAAAAATTGATTCATTAAGCACCCGGCTCGCCTTTTGCTGGATTCCTGGTCACGCTGGTCTTCCAGGAAATGAACTGGCGGACCAGGCAGCCAAGGAGGCGAGTCTGGGTGTCATGTTTTTAGATCTAAAGGGTTATGTTCGGTGTGGAGTCTTACGCACCTGGCACGAGCAGTGGGTCTCGACCCCTGCTCAGAACAAGCTGCGGTCCATCAGGGACGGTGTGTTGCGATGGCTCTCTTCTATACAAAAGTCTAGAAGAGAGGAGGTCATCGTGACGAGACTCCGCGTCGGGCATACTTCATTGACTCATAGTTTTTTACTGAGAGGGGATTCACCTCCAGTGTGTGAGTTCTGTGATACTCCCCTTAGTGTGCATCACATTTTGGTGGAGTGTCGCAAACTAGCCCCTATCCGTCTGGCTCTTGATTTTAAAGGTGACTTACGTTTTTTTATTACGCGATAGTGCGGATGGAGTTATTTGTTTACTCCGTTTTATACGCCAGGCGGATCTTTTTAATGCCATTTGAGTCACTTTTATAAAGTGGCTCTTTTGGATATTATCTCATATTGAGATCTTTTTAACAGTTTTATTACAATTTAACATGTTGTTTAGTCTTTTTAACGTATTATAATTTTAACATGTTGTGTCATTTTAACGTGTTATATTTTAATATGTTTGTTTTGTCTTTTTATTGGAGTGATACACTTGTGGTTTTTTTTAGCAGGTGTATCACTTAATTTATACTAAGAGCCCACTTGAGCACTCCTATGGAGTGTCTCAGATGGTGAATGTTTTATCTCTTTCCCCAATGGGGATTTTATTATGTTTTTCATATATTTCAAGGCCCTAATGACCTCGATGTGTCGATGGGCCTTTAAACAATAATAATAATAATAATAATAATTCAAGTTATTTCCTTATGCATTGGAAAAGCCTTGTAGCTTTAAATATCCATTATGAACAAATAAATAAATTAAATTAAAAATTTGATTGCCTAAAAGCTTGGTTCAAGGCTTGATCATCACCCCAACTTTAAAAAAAATCTGGGAACCTCCTGCCCCCCCTACCCCACCCCCCACCATGCTTAACATTGCCCTTGTAATCACCTTTGCCACTTGGGAATTTTTCTAATTTCGAAAATATATTTCGTGCAACACCCCTGTTTGGAATTGGTAATATCGTTCAAATAATGTTTTTGGATTTTTTTTTAATGAAAAGTGAATGGAAAAGGACCATGATAATAGAATAGAAATCAAAGAATACCAAGGATCAAGCTGGCATAAAGTCAAATACATGGTATTTTAGGGTGCAAACTAGTGCAAACAGTACAAATACATACTCAATATTAGGCAAGATGAGGGAAAAACGGAATATCAAGCTGAAAATTGGTGTGTATGTAAACATTATATCATGGAACACACAACCGTTGAGTCCCACAAAATCCCAGTTGCGCTAAATCCGCTACAGTAGGAAATAAGCAGCCATTTTGAATTTAGGCTTTTTCTATGTTAGCAGCTATATAAAAGGAGATGCAGTTTGGATAAAAATGCATTTTATATTGTTGGTAAAGCTTTCATAGGAAGTTGTGAGCATTTTATCTGATTATATCAATGTATAGTCAGTTTAATATCACATTATACCTAGTGGAAAGCTAAACAAATATTTACTGAAGCTGTTTTATTTTATTTTAAGGGATAGAATCGAAAAATAATTCATATAAAAGTTACAGATCGCTAAAAATTAAGTATAAATACTTATATTTAGGAAAGTAATGAAGTGTGAGGAGTGTATCAGAAGCGAATAAAACAAATTCGTTTATGTCAATAGCTGGTTGATCAGATTCTAGTTGGCAACGATCAGGGCATAGCACATAGCTAGCTATAGTTAAGTTTATCATTACTGAAGCTCGTCATAAATACAAAATAATGTTATAAAAATAGAGAACTGCACTACTAGCCAATGAATGATTCAACAAGAGAGTTGTGTACAGTGGGTAGGAGGCACATTGGTGGTCATAGCAATGCTTCAACAGCGATATCCTGCTGAGGGACCCCTCTTCAGGCTCTCCCACTGTATCATCGCTTTCTTCTTCACCAACTTTGGTTGTCTTTTTCTGGTTGAAACACACTTCACCACAAATGCCACTCATACTGGTGCAGAGGAGGCCATTAGAATGACGTTCACAATTATGTTCACAGTTGGATTTGCAATTACAAAATATAAGTCGAAGCAGACACTCTTGGGCAGATGATAATGTGATTGGCGCATTTGTGAATCTGGAACAAGAAAGCACATCTTATTTCTTGTCTGAAAGAGCAATCCCTAATATAATTACATCCGTGTCCTCTCCAACCACAACTGATTGTAAGCCCTCGATAGATTGCCGGCTATATTTACCATAATGGTTTCTGTATCAGCAAGAGCTTGACATATTTGAATGCTGGCAGATCTTAGCTCAGCAGTGAGAAGATCTATAAATCTTGACTTGTTTGAGGAATTCAAAAGGAATGCGTGTTGCGATGTAGCTACTATAATTGTAGTACTCACAGCAATCTTCACAGATGTGTTCTTTGCCTGTCTCATATGTTCAATGTCTTTAGTACTGGGTCCAGAATTGTATCCATCGGATACAATATTACTACTAGTACGATAGTTCTTAATTATGAAATCAACGAAGCAGCAATAAATTTGAGTGAAAGTATCAGATTTTGGCCAAACTACTATGTGAATCAACAAATCCCCACCGTCTCTACAGTAAATAGAACTTTGTGGTAAGCTTTCACTCAAAGAACAACTATTCTCGAGCACAACAGCCAGAGAAGACTTCTAGTTACTTTTTGAATAGTCAGGTCATTGAAAAGAGCAGAGGGATGATAACGTCCATATTTCAAGCATAGCTCGAGTTCCTCTTCCATTCTCACAACACAAATAATACTCTTCGGTCTAGCTGCAGAAATGATTGATTTGGCAATTGCAATTCGTTTTCTGGGAGCACATTCTTTTCTTTTTTTCAGCCTCATCACTTTACGAATAAAGCTATACAGATTTTTTGGTATCATTTCACATCTTTACTCAGTGTCACAATTGTACCAGCATGAGCAAATATCCTCTCAGATAATAACTGTGGCTGTCTAAACAATTCTCTTTCTTTCATCCCATTGGCTTTAGAGATGGTCCTTATACCACTTTTTATTCAAAATACGAGAAGCAAGACCACGGAAACAAATGACCAAACCTTGTTTTCTACCTGAGGGACAAAAAACAACAGAATTTGCATAGTGATCTTCTAAATTTTTTTTCAGGTGTTTACCTGTATAGCACTTAATATGGTGAAATCTTTTTTAATTGTTTTAATTTATCACCCAAGTAATGCTGACAGTCTTCATGGTTTTCTAAGTATTCACACAATTGTGTAAATTCCTCTGATTTAGCTGCATCTAGTGCATTAGTGTTGGTTTGCATTCCTCTGGTACATGGGGATACAGATCTAAGCCTACTAAATAGAGGATAGCAATCACGGTGGTAACTTGCCTCTGCAGCAACTAGATCTATTACAGCGTTTATTATTGAAAGAACAATTTGTCCCCAATAATCGGCTTGTTTTGCACACAACACTGCTACGTTCTTCTTTAACTCCAATGTTGTTGCCTCTCTGATTACTGGTTTTCGATTGAGACATTTCTTATTAACAACTGCGAGTTCCCCACAAAACAAACACTTTGTCTTGAAATTAGAGCTTGAAACCACTCTTCTAAAATACTGGCCATACTTTTCCTCCTGGTACATGTTTTTCACCCTTCAAGGGTTATCTTTTCTAGAATTCTTATGCAGCTTTACTGATTCTTTCCCTACGAGTAAATTATAAATTCCATCTTTTTGTAGCACACTAATTCTCCTAATATTTTTTAGGCCAGCTTTCACCTCAGTAGACTTGTCCACCTTCTTTGAATTTACTCTTTTCAAATAACACAAAATACACATTCCATTATAACGTAGGCCTATTCAACATAAAAACACACACATATTTATTAACACCGGAACAACTAGCAGAAAACTGATTGTATTATACAGAAAACAAAACTGCAACACCTGACTCTAAGTGATGCATCCATACGTGCACGTGTTCACTGAACGCCAAACAAACCGAGTGCCGGGAACAGGCTAGGTTTTGAAAGGCTGCCTCACATGCGTGTTATTGTTCCATAATGTTGTATCCATTTCGGTTCTCATGTCCAATTATACAAATGTACTAATGTTGATTTCTATGTAATTTTTATCCCTCCAAAACTTTTTGGTCTCATATTTCAGTAATCAAAAACAGCTTCTTAACCAAATTTTTTTTTTAAATGAACATATAATATACATTATTTGTGTCATCAATGATTGTACTTAGTGTCTCTATGCAAATTTTATCTTTCTTTCATGTTTTTTTCAGCCACTAGACCCGAAAAAGTAATAATACAATATGGCGGCCTATTTTCTGTAATTATGGATATAGCAAGCTGGGATATTTTGGGACTCAACGGATTCTTATTCCATGATGCCATTTATATAAGTTCACAAATTTTCAGCTTGATATTCCATTTGTCCACCTTAATACGCTTCTGTACTGGACTAAATTAGTTACTTGGGAAAAAATTATTAATAGTGGTATGTCTGTATTCCTGGTTTGTAGATTGTCACTAATAATAATGCATTTTGGTAATGGTATATAACAAAGAAAACATGTTTGCTGTTAAATCCAAGAAAAAATTACTCTTAATAATGATCTCTCCAGTCCCAAAGTGTGACTTAGTAGTTTGTTTTTTTGCTAGCACACCTTGTTTATTAGAATGAGAAAGAGTAAATAAAAGGCCTAAAAGTTCTGTGTACACACAAAAATCTTCTCATATTTGTCCATTACTCACACTTCAACTTGATTTCTGTTTGAAAACCCCATTTTTTTCATGCTGGCAACAATACCACACTTTGAAATAGTATCACCATTTATTCTACTGTTGTATAGTCAAACTTTTTAACAGTTAGCTTAAGGGAAAAAACCCACTAATGAGTACATGGGCACATTCAGAATGTCAAAAGTAAAAATTAGTTAAAAATAAACTGTTGAATATGATTTTAGGTCCATCATAAATGTAATAGATAGTATGATGCACCGCATAGACTTTCTCCCACTTTTATCTTAAAATAGACATTTATTAAAAACGCGTAAGATTTGCGAAACAAAATAATAGGTCTATACAGTGTTGTAGAAACATTTCACCAAAGATCACAAATGAAATAAAATACACTGTTAATTACTCATCCTATGACATTAGGAACTAGGAACGTTGTTAGAGTAAAATTAAGCAAAGAGAAACATCTTTGTCCACTAAAGAGTATAAGAATCAAATTCATTTTCAAATACCTGCATTAAAAAGTATATATATTTTCTTATAGCTAAGAAATTATTGGTTTTATAAAAAATATTCAAATAAAAGATTTTTATCTTTAATAGTACTACAATTTCACAATGATAAGTTATTTCATATCTCAAATAGTTCTGGAGAAATTATGAAAATTGGAAAATTTCCCATATTATGTAAAGTACCCCCAAAGTCATTTTTATAAGAAAACGAGACTTTCCACCTTGTTTATTAGGATAAAAACTATCCAAATATAAAATTTAATCAAAATCGTTGACACGAGTTTTAATTAAATTGCACAAGTGTCATCTTTATTTAATGGGCGAACTTTGCCATAATTATAATGATTTGCAACCTGTGTATTGATATTTACTAAAAATATATTAGCCAGATTCTTTTGCAATATACCAATAAATTTGTATTAAATTTGAATCATCTTATCAGAATTGTTATCCTTATTCAAAACATCAACTATTTTAACTCTTGCCTCTCTTTCTTAAGAGCCCACTTCACCCCTACAATCACCCAGATAAGGTATAACTAGGCAGGTAATACATCTCACACCACATGTATCAAGTTACAGTTGTCTGTATTCTACTTTTAAAAAATACTGAAATTGAGACCAGTTAAACAATTTTATCATATTTGCAAAAATATAAGTTTTTTAGAAAAAATACTTTAAAATGAAAACATTATTTCACTGTTCTCAATTTCATTATTATCAAGTTCCCGAATAATGCACAAAACTTTACTTATACTCCATTCACGGTAGGAATTACTCTCTGAAAGGTCTTTTTTCCTACCAATATCCTACTATATAATAGATTTCTGGTAGGTAAAAAGGCCTTTCATAAAACAATTCCTACGGTGAACGGACTTTAGATGTGATTTCTAGTTCAAGCATAACAATGTATTTAATATTCTGGTTAATAGGCAGTAAGATAGGCTCTTAACCTGTGTTAATTTAACTTCTGCTTTCCTTACTAAAGCTAAATACTTTACGGGCAGTATTTTTTCTACTTGCTTGCTACAGGTGGCAACCCTGGGTAGCAGGGGGCAATTTGGCCAATAGAACACATTAATTGCCTTGACAGCATGGGTGGTGCACTCAGCACCTTCTTCCAGTCAAGTGCTCTTTTAGCAGCTGGCAACCACCGTGGTGTGTCAGAGCAGACCCGAACAAAGGTGGACACAATCTTTGATGCATTAAGAGCCAATCCCCGGATCTCTGTGCAAAGATTGGAGGGACTTCTTTCCCAAATACCCAAGGTGAAAATTTTCAATGATAACATTGTTATTAATGGGCCAGGAAAGAATTTGATTTTCACCAAGGGCGTTGGTGGTTGAATGGGTTAAGGTGTCACTTTCTCAAAAGGTTAAACTGTCAGTGATGGGGAGATCGAGGCTCAAATCCCTTCCGGGTGTACTGAGGGTGGTTTTTCCTAAATGGTTTTACACACTCCCTCCACGCCAAACCATGTACACTTCCTCTAAAATGCAACCTTTCTTATCCAAAACACACTAGCGTAATTAGAACACATGCATTCAACCCAAATGGGTAGGCCTATAGTAAATGAGCATTGAAACCAAGAATGTGTTTTGGGTATCATTTATTTGGAAAATAATGACCAAATTATAATTTTTATTCATATATGTGTAAAGGGCCTATTTAATAATGTAAGACCTGCTTGCTGAAAAAAAAGTAAGATCATCTATGCACTAAACATTGTATCATTCTTGAGATAATACATAATAGATACTGGATATAATACAAAGATAAAAATATTTACACCCTCCAATCATTTCAGTGATATGACCCTTAAATGACTGCTTCAGATAAAGCGCAAACACCTTTTAAGATATGTTGCATTCAAAGCCTAGTTTGATAAATAATGGGATGTGAAAGATGTTTGATTTGAATCGATTCATAACTCACAATAAATGGGGTGCCAGACACTAATAAACCTACATATATGTTAAGTGCTTGTAAATATTAAATAAAAAATTATTAGAATATTACAAATGTATTTTGTTTTCCACTTTAATACTGTGCCCATAGTAAATAATATGTTAATTTTCAGAATGAAAACATCCTTTTGGTGCACAATGAAGAGGGGTATAATCTTCTGCAGAAGTGTGTTGGCATCAACAATGTAGACATGGTTCGATGGATTTTGTCTAGGAACACAGATGTGAACAGAGGCGCATGCTCTTTGCCTCTGCACATTGCTTGTCTCAAAGGGTATTGTTGAGTCACATTCTCTCAAAAGTTTCTACAATAAGATTAAAGAGTATTTATGTATATATCTTGGCAACACAGTATTTTAGATTAATTCAACCCTGGTTATATTAAATACTCTTATTTTCAAGCTGAATTTTTTTACAGAAAGTACAAAAAGCTAAATGGGGTTGAAACTTAATCACAAAAAAGGTCATTTTATATGATACTTTTTTCTATGGATAACCAAATTCAAACATGGAAAGGATATTAATTTATTCATGGTCTTTAAACAACAGAATTTTAATAAATCATGACCGAAATGGTTAAAGGGTGCTATTTGGGTGCTCTAAACATGGATGATTCCTGTAATTATGTTTTCTCATTATTCCTGAGTCTTTTTAATTTGTATGTTGGTTTATTCAGTTATGAAGACATCGTAGATATGTTATTGAAACATAATGCAAGGATTGATGTCGAAGCACGCATGTGTTGGCCAGGCCCTCATAATCAAAACTGTGAGGAACGAGGAAAATATTCAGCTCATGGTGATGAACGAATGGGAGACCGTTCTAGTGATAAACTTCAAAGCTCAATTTTTTATGCTATAGATGGAGACCAGGTATGCAAAATAACACTTTATAAACACAAAGTATTTATCTCTCTAGAGCCAAATTTAATTTATATATTATTATTTATAATAATAATAAAATATTGACACACTAGTTAATATAAACCCACCTCGGTGGCGTAGTTGGCTAACATGCTTGTCGTGTTGAGCTCGACTGCTGAGGACGGGGAGATCAAGGTTCGAATCTCGGTCGGGTGAACTGGGGGTGGTTTTTTCTAAATGGTTTTCCACTCTCCCTCCACGCAAACGTGGGTTCACTTCCTCTAATTCAACCTTCCCATTTCCTAATCCATTTGCGTAATTAGTACTTAAAGCGTATAACCCGAACGGGTAGTAAGACGCGGTGCTAATATTATTATTAGTTAATATAAGATTATTTTTGTGTGCATCGCATCTTATTACCTGTTTGAACTATCTGCATATTTACATAACAATGTAAAGATAGGAAGAGGGAATTTAGAGAAAATAGTCATATTTTAATGGAGAGAGAGTGGAAAGTCTCTAGGAATAAACACCCTAAACACCTGACCAGGTCTCAAACCTTATTCTTTCTGTCAGCGGAAATAACATTTCTTGTGAGATTGATGCCTTTGACCAATTCAAGTTAATGATTATTTTTAAATAGCCTTGTCGAATCCAAGATTTTCATTTTCAAATTAAATCTAATATGGGTACTATTTCAAATCAATTCTGAATCAAATTTTATGCTTTGTAATGTTTTTAAATCGAATTTAAATAAAATACTTTGCTAAAAATGTATTAAATCGAATTTGAATAAAATACTTTGGTAAAAATGTTTTAAATCAGATGTAAATAAAATATTTTATAGTGAAAACTTTTTTTTCACTGTGTCTTAGTAATCGTTTGAGTTGTTTCGAGAATATGTTTAAAATTGTATTTGAGTCAATTGTTAGGTTAAATTATATACATTATATTGTTTTAAATCAAGTCCAGTAAAAATAATAATGCCTTGTTCAAACAGTGAACCTGGCATTGTGAGTCCAAACTTCTTCCCACAAAACTTCCTTTAAATTAAATAAAAAACATTCCAGAACCAAGTGTTAGTAGTCTCTGAGTGTTTCCCCAGTTTTAATTGAAATTTATGTGATTAGATCATATGAAAAGTGTGTTATGTTGTGGTCACTTCACCAACAGGGCAGAATGTTCTGGAGCATTATAGTGCACAAGAAACTAACTGCTTCTTCCTCAAACTTGTTGCTTCATTATTCGAATTTGTTTCAATAATATTTCTTATACCTTTCTATCCACTTTTTATTTTATGTTTTTTCAGACACAAATTACCTATAAATCACTCTGTTTATCAACTAAAGTGTTCAACTTCTCTTTGACTTCTCAACTTTAATGAACAAAACTTTTTGAGCCTTGGTGATTACTTTGATGGTCACTGAAAGCTCTGTAATTTCATGTATTGAAATGGCAATGACTTGTCACCAGTAACCATACAATCATGTAATTATGGATTAGTCTGGATTAAAGTCTTCAGAACTCATGACTTTGTGCTAATTTTAAAGCTCATCTGTGAGAATGTAGAAAAAAATCTTGTTCAAATATACCTTGTTTTCAAATATCAATGAAGAATCATCTCACAGTTAATGTTCAATACATCATCTGAACATTCTGGTAAAAGTGGATTGTATAGAAAATTAGAATAAAAAAGACACACCTGAAAAATGTAGCTTTATTAAATGAGAAGTTAGGTTCCTGTAAGCCAGCTTACTTGGGGCTCTATTTTCCCCATGATTAAGGCTTACCACCAAACTCACAACCCAGTAAACATATGTAGTAAACAAAGTACCTTTGGATTCAAATAAGACAAAAACTAAAAACAGGAAATATAAAATTTACAACCAAGATTGAACATCTTCCATCAATAAATGAGCCATTCAATTATCTCTTGGCACAAAATCATGAACTTTTGTGACTGTGTCCACATTTAAAGCATTTGACAGCTGCCCATCCTTAAAATCTGCTTTAAGTTACTCAGATTCCTCTCTGAATCTTTTGAACCATTCAAGACACAAGATGGGCATCATCCCCTTATGCAGTTATGAATATATTGTATGGTAATTCTGCTGATATCTTGAATTTTAAATGAAATTATATATTCCCTCACTACTCAATCACAGGGATGTTATGATAAAGAAAACTACAACTCATGCTTGAAGCTGCCAGATAAACTAATTGTAATTTGCTAGCATCTGTTGATGGAAATATATGAACAAGCAGTGAGTGCAAGTGTAACCCGAATGGACAGTAAAACACAATGCTAAAAAAAAATCAGATCCAGGTTAGGATTGGCTTATGCAAAACTCCATATCATCAGTATCACTTCTAGAATGATTTACTTCATAATAAGGCCCTTGTTGAATTTCATGTTTACAGATGCTCGTTAAAATATTGTTAATATAGTTTAAAAAGGAGAAATATAATTATTCCAAAGTATTTGGGGTTTGGGGGTGTAAGTATACTGTAAACTGCATTTGTCAATCTCACTTCAGAAATAGCCCTTATTGAATGAATGTTTTATTTTAGTAACATTACTTTTCTAGGTAAAAATCAATATAGGACTATAATATCCAATAATTAAGGTTTTTTGTTCTTAGTCAAACATTACCTTAAGAAGTAGATCTATTCAACACATGACTCTTATTGTAAATGTGTTGGATATAAATTATGAGAAAGTTGTTTCATAAAATCTTTAGCTACATCTGTAACTTAGCCATTCCAAATGGTTTCAGTTTATTGTAAGACACTTGCAAGTGATTTTATTTCTCAAAATAAATCAACCACCAAACCCAGCTTGTGGCTGTCTTGTGTTATGCAAAGGTTGAGATCCTTGAACTTCTAACTCAGCAAGGAGAAGATCATTGGTTGCCTTGGCAGCAGAAGAGACCTCTACTACATATAGCTTGTGAGCGTGGTGCCTGGAACTGTGTCAAGTACCTTGTGTCTGAGCGCTCTGATGAAATTAATCAGTGCTATGATGAGTACTACCCAATACACCAGGCAGCACTTCATCATATCAAGTTCCTAGATCGGCTCATACAGTAAAGTTTATATTATTTATTTGTTACATTTTAGATCATTAAAGAAGATTAAATTACTTACATTATTGAATACATCACCAGAATAAGGTATTAAACAGCAAAATGTATTTTTCTGCTAGATCTTAAAAAAATTTAATCAAAAATAATATTTAAATATCATCTATAGAAATAACTAATACCCCAAACAAGCTTACCCCATTATTTTCAACAATTTCCCTTTATGCCTAAAAGGCAAAAGGCTAGGTAAAATATCTAAAACAATGTTTTCACTTGAAGAAAAAAAATATTTGGATGTGAAATCGGCTTAAATTAACTAAAACCAATTTGTTGTTTTAAGTTTATTTAGAATATATATTTATAAATGTCAGTTTATAGAATATTTAAATTAGATAAGTCAAACAAAGTAACCTACATACTAGTACAAAATGATTCAACTTTAAGTTATTCACATTTCTTCGAAAAGTTTCAAAAACAATCCTTTCAGACTGTATAAATTTTAATCCTGCTAATGGGGTAAGGGTAAAATTGATAGTAAATGTGCCCGTGATTCCATATTTAAGGAGAGAAGAAAACCGTTTATGGAAAATAACCCTGATTACACTCTGCATTAATTCTAACTCTGACCTCCTCATAGCTGGCAAACCAAACTAGATGAGCTTGACATTTAGTCTGCGTGCCCACTGGTCAAAACATAAAAGAATCAGAGCAGCTAGCGATTAAGTGGTCGGGGGGGGGGGGCTCATTATGCATAACTTAAGTAATCTTAACCCTAGTGGTAGTAGTGTCATCTTGGACTAAATAATCGGGTTAAACTATTTTCACTACTATTGTCCTTTATGTATATTATGTGTGTGTATATATGCTACACCCAATCCGTGAATTTTCCCATTTCATGAAATGGCAAATTTCTGCCCATACAAGCGAAGAACAGGTTTGGTCTTTAATCTAATTTAACATTTAATCATTTAAGAATGGAAGGTTAGGTTAAGTTATTTTATAATTATTATTAGGTGTTGTAGGTGACCTGGTGGTCTAGGGGTAAGGTGTCAGACTTCTATGCTGGCGGCCGGGGTTCAATCCTCGGTCCCGGCAAAGATTTATCTGATTACCAAACCCTTCCTTCACCTCTGACAAGACATCTTGTGAATGTGAGGAATGCCAGGTCTCCACCGTGGTTCGGATTCCACGTTAAGCTGTAGGTCCTTCATTTCATCTCACAATCACCCTACCATTACACATTAGCGTAAGTGCGTATAACCCGAACGGGTAGTAAGACGCGGTGCTAATAATAATAATAATAATAATAATATTAGGTGTTCTTTCTTACAACAGGTCCATTCCGTTTATCATTGCAACTTAGACCTCCTCTGCCTCCTTGAGTTGAGTTAATTTAATATAATATCTTAAAACAAATTTTATTTAAGATTATAGTAGGTAGTACAATAAGTTCCAGTTCATGAAATGGACAAGAGTTATTGCAATTTTTGCCCAGTTTGTGAAATGATCAAGGGAAAATAGCTAGTTCACAGAATGAGCAAAAATTTCCACAATTCATGAAATTGGCAGTTTCACTATTGGTGTATAACATATATATAATCAAATGCTGTTGGCAATGATTTAATATAATAAACTATTTGGTGTAATATGGGCAGATGTGGAGCAGAAACAAAGGTGCGCACAGCTACCCAGCAAATGACAGTACTTCATATTGTCTTTTTAATTGGACGTAAGTCTGCAGAAGACACATTACAGACATGTAAGCTGCTATTGGAACATGGACTTCGGGAGCTGATTAATGAACCTGACTCTCTAGGAAATACACCCCTTCATGGGCTTATTGTTCGATATGCCTTAGAGGAAGCACGCTATGGCTATGACCACGATAATCAGCCATGGAACAAGTGGGATGTCTTGCATCTGGTATGTTTTTTCATCCAAACTTCTATCTAGTAATTAAAATATGTTGGCTTATTTAGCGTATGTTCCCCCACGGATAGTAGATATCTAACTCAACTTAAAACGGGTGTTGTGTTATGGTGAAGTTTTTGCTCTTATCAAATATAGTAGATAACAATACAGGACTACCTACATTTACCATGTTAAAACGTGTGCCAACTAATGTAAGATGACCCTAGCAGTGTGATCTGAAAAACTGGTGCCAGTTTTAAACTAAGCTGTGTTTAGATAGTGTTTGTCCTTCAAATAAATTAGCTAAATCACTTAAATAAGGGCAATTTTTTTTGCGGTCATTATTAACCCTTTTAGTGCCACGCCTATTCCAAAATTCGCCCACGAAGAGTGTCGGAGGCCTGTTAGGTTTTGTGTGCGAAGAATGCCACGGCTATTCCCTAATTTTTGTAATGGTTTGTGAGATAATTCGCCAAAACCTTTTTTATGAAGCAATTATTTTTATTTTTCTACCATTTTAATCTGCATGTACTGTTCCTTAGTAATAATTTATCAATACAATTTAATTAAAATTATTTAATTTCTAAATTTAAAATTATTTTTTTCCAAAACTAAAGCTAATTAACATATTTAAAATATATATATATATATATATATATATATATATATATATATATATATATATATATATATATATATATATATCACTATTATTTTGTTGTAGTGCATTTAGTTTTATACAAGAAAATAAAGTTTTGAATATATATGTAATAGGAATTACAGAATTTTTTGTTTAATATCTTACATTAGATATTTTTAAGCCATTATTGCTTACCTTACAGCAAGATTTATTATATAACTCACCTCATGAATAAATATTTAGGATTACACATAATGAATGCGTTTTCAAAAAACCTTTTATAATGAATAATTTCTTATATTTTTTTACATGTTATATAAATTTATAAAGTTATTACACCTATTTACTGATATTGGTAAAGAAATCTTTTCATTCACATGACATAACATAAAAATCTAAATTGTATATTTTTCTAAACTCAGATCAATTTAACCCATAAATTTTAAAACTGTTTAAAAAATTATTTACATCAGTATGTTATGCACACTTATGTTTTTCCATGCAGCTCGTATGTAAAGCGACATTGTACTTAGCACATTGAATAAGTGATCGCCCACCATTATAAATAGACTACATTTCCAGTTCCAATAACCACTATTTACTGTTGATTTTTGTTGCCAACCTTATATAAAATAATAGAGGGAAATGTTCTCTTTCCAGTGATATATCTTTCAGGTAAAGCAGGAACTAACACAAATCTAGAGCGCTGACCTTATCGGGTCTGGCACTTTTAACAGTAGTAGATGGAGCCGATCAGATTGGCTTGTGGGCTAAAAAAGGGTTAAAGCATTTATACATCTTAGGCCGGTATTACACTATCACATTTTTCTTTGATCAAATATATGATAAAAGATTTAACGCCGTCTTTGATCAAAGATGTGTTATTACACTACATCACATTTCTTTCACAGTCACTACAATATATGTTATTAAAAAAATGGACTCCATTGGTTTAATTTCAAGTGCAGAGACTGAGTGCTATTGTGATATCATTGCTGCTTAGAACAAAAAGAAAACCTGTTAAACGATTGTGGATTCTACCTTGGGTTGGGAGACGAAATTCAAGAGGGATTAACATTTGCCTGCTAAAGGAACTTCAAACTAAAGATCCGGAATCTTATCAAAAATATTTACGCATGGACTGTGAAACTTTTAAATATTTGGTATCAAAAGTCACTCCATTAATTAAAAGTAAAAATATACACCTAAGAAATGCTAAGACTGCTTCACACGTGCAGGATAATCTTTCAGTCGCCATTTTCTTTGATCAAACCTTAAGAGCATGTTCTATAACGAAAATATGTGATCAAAGATTTGTAAAATATTTATGTGATCAAAGATCTTTGAGGAGTCGTCAAAGTTACATCACATTTTCTTTGATCAAAGAAATTTGACAGAAATGTGATAGTGTAATACCGGCCTTAATCTATGTTTATGAATTTTGTGATACATATTTAACTATATGAATTCTTATGTTTTGGTAGAAACCTCTTTCTAAAGATTTACACTTAGGTATTTAATAGTAATCATTATTAATAAATGATTGACCTATATATATGGCATTAATATTTTCAGTTTTATATATATATATTTCCATTTCATTGCTCACATATTCATCCTTTAACTACATATTTACTGACATGCCTTTATCTCCTTTCCTAACAAAAACTGATCCTTCAACTTGCATTAAGGTCAGTAAATGAATCTGTTATCCTCACAATTTCCACAATTTGTATGGGCCAAGAGTCATTAAAGGTACAGTAAATTGCTGCATATTAACATTTTTATTATTCCTTTAAAAAAAATATATATATATATAATTTGTGTGTGTATTCGACAGATTCTTGTATACACACAATAAAAGTACTAAACACTTATTGACTGAATGCAATAACTCAACCCGACTTTTCCCTCAATTTGATCACATAAGTAAACTACTCTATCTCTTTAAGGAAAACCTCTTTTTTACTTTTTGAGGTAATTTGTAATATGTATTTGGAAGAAGGTACAGGAAAGATGGATGGAAAATATATAAAAGGGAAGGTGGATAGAAAACATATAACAGGGAAGGAATACAACATATTGTATTCATTCCCTTTTATTTGTTTACTATCCACCTTTCCTATACCCTCTTCCAAATATATATTAAGTAAAGTAGGTACTAGGATTATTGAAAGCATGTTTATAACATGTTAAAAAATATTATAATTGAAATAGAGAAATATGTTCTTTAGTTTTAATTTGTTGCACCTGTTATTTTTAACAATATGTCACTTTTAACACTTTGTAACTTTTATTTTAATATCGTTGACATACTCTTAAGATTGGTATCTACTACTTATTATGCTATAGGTTCGTTTCTTACTTCAAAATGGGGCTCGGCCATCCATAAACCAACATGGTAATAGTGCACTTGCCTGCGTGCTGCGCCATGTACGAGACTGGGAGTTTAGATATGAACTCCTCAATATGCTGCTACAAGAGGGTGGGGACCCAAATATTGTTGGTAGAGATGGCTCTGTACCCTTGATGGTGTGTCTAGTTCCTCTCATCAATAAGGATCCATTGCATCATTTCACTCATTCCATGAAGGTAATATTGCCCTCAGGCTACAATATTGTAACCCAAAATAGTTTTTCTTATCTTTGCATTCTGGATATGAGTCCCAAAATAATCGAGTCTTTGCAGGGCTAGATTTTTTGTTTTTTCTCAAATTTGTTATATAAAGGGAGTTGTAATATGATGCAAATGTTTGCTAATTTTTTTTACCAACATCCAGCACATATAAGATGATTTAAAAGTATCAAGAATAATTGTGTGGGTTTACAACCTATCATATTATTGTACTTTCACTGCAATAACGGATGTATCCAGTCTGAATTTTAAAATTTTCATGTTTGAATCCTTTCGTGCACAGTAAGAGGAATACATTCAATAAATAATATAAAATGATCTTACTAACTATAGGATAGAGATTAAAAATTGTTCAATGAATCATCAAATGTTTCCAGACTGTGTGGGTCAGTATAGTCAAATGTATTTATCTTCCTCCATACTTACAAATCTCTTCCTCTTTTAATCATTTCCATTGCTCTTCTCTCACTTGCATTCCTTCTATTATCTGCTCCTCCCATTACCTTACAGTATTTTTCCTACATACTTATTTCCATCATTCTCTTGGATATTAAGTTATATCTTTTACATCCTCAGTACATGATCATATTATCTCAGTCTTGTTCCTCTACTATTTCACAGGGCCGTAGCGAAGGGTGGGGGGGGGGCAGGGGCACCTGCCCCGGGCGCCGAGCTGGAGGGGCGCCATCAATATGTAGATTTTTTAACTATATAAAATGTAAGATTGGGAAATATATTTAAACATGTGGTTAAAAAGACGTATACAATTTTCCTTTAAGAATAAAAATGGTGACTAGATGAAACGTCTATCATCCGAACACAAAATATTTGTATAGATTTGGCTTGGGTTACAATCATTGACAGTAAGTTCTACTATGAATATGTGACAGGCGAAGGAAAAACATTCCAAGTAAGGTGCAGATAGCCAAGCGGAAGTAATTAGGGGCTGTGACTGCTTAAGGTGCGGTAGAAGGGAGTGCAAGTATTTTTCAGTTTTTATAAAATATAAATTTGTGGGCAAAAATTAATCAAATATCCCTCCAGTAGCAACATAGAGTGTACTTTTCTGCACTTGTTAATATCAACAGATCTTGAATATCTGTCAGGGGTGTCCTGGAATGTTGTCAAAACTTTTTCTCTTTATTTAAAATGTTTTGACAACTTTCCAGGACATTCTTGACAGATATTCAAGCTCTGTTATTATCAGAATGTGCAGAAAACTAAACTCTATGTTGCTACTGGAGAAATACTTGATTTATTTTGGTCAAAAAATTGTAATGCTATAAAAACTGTAAAATTACTTGTGCGCCCTTCTGCCGCACCTTAAGAATCTGGTCTCTTTGTTTTGGCACCTGAGAAGGCCAAGATATCAAGTAAGACAAGCTGCTATTGAACAAACAGTTAGTGTGCGGTACATGCAGTGTTTTGTGTCAAGGAAGGTCGGCAGGGGCGGAAGTAAAACGACTGAACGTGAAAGGAGCCATGCAGAGAACGGCCTGAATGGAGAACGGAACATAATTCAAGTTTAGCTGAGAAGTGTGTGACAGTTTGGATTTGAAATGTGAAGTTTGCTTGTTGCTGCGACACTGTAATGACATATATTTGACTAGCATTGTTTGTAAATTTGTATAACTTTATTGATTGATTTTGTGTGAATTAGTGCACTGTTCCACATGTGTATGTTGAAATGGGGCCTATAAAGTTGTCGAGAGCACAAAGCAGAAAACTGAAAAAACAACAACACACAGATAACATAGACCAAGCCAAGCATTGTCAAAAACTGGGTTGGGTGAAGAAGGTAGATTCCTCAAATGCTGCACTACTACTACAACAAGGTATTGTAAGTAGGTCATCTCCATCAACACTTTTAGAAAATGAAAATTTTACCAAAGTAACTAAGAATGTAACTGGTAGTGTAATTGTACATTCAGAGGGTTCAAGACCAAATCTTAACCAGTCCTTTCCAACATTTACACCTTATGAAGATGTACAGGAACAGGATTTGGAAAATGAATCAACCAAAATTCAACTAGCTTATTAGTTGAACATGGTCCAGAACAAAATAAAATTGGTAATTTTCTTTTAGCAATTAATACAGAAAAAAAGGCATTTTACAGGAAGTTGGTTCCATAAAAATACTTTTGAATGGAGAAAGTTTAGAGCAAAATTGGCTAATTTACAGTGAAGAGAGAAAATATGTTTACCATTTCCCCTGCGTGCTATTTGGAAAACATTCTAATTCATGTTTGGCAAATCCAAAAGTAGGATTTTCTGACTGGAAAAAAATTCACCCTCGAATTCCAGAGCATGAAAATTCTGTAGAGCACCGTGAATGCTATGTTACTTGGAAAAACTTTGAAAAAAGGATTAAAGAGGGCAGTACGATTTATACTGAACTACAGGAAATGATCATAAAAGAAAAATAGAAATGGCGGCACATTCTCAGAATTATTGTTGATTGCATTTTGTTTTGTGCAGTCAACAACTTGGCTTTTCGGAGTTCAAATACAAATATACGTGAGGCCAATAATTGTATTTTTTAAAATTTTCTAGAGTTTGTTTCTCATTATGATATTACCTTAAGCAAAGAAAAAAAAGGAATTTCAAATTATTTTTCTCCAACAATTCAAAACGAGTTCATCAATAATAGGTGACACTGTACGCCAAAAAATATTAAACTAAATAAGAGGAGCGAAAAAATTCTCAATTTCATTTGATTATACACCAAATGTAGCCCATCATGAACAAGTGTGCAAGATTATTAGGTACATGTAAGTTTCAGAGGGTGTTTGCTCTATTGAAGAAAGTTTGATTGATTTAATAAAAACTAGTAAAACGACTGGAGCTGGTTTAACTGAAGAGATTCTACAAAAATTAGAAACCAATGAACTTGATATTCATAATTGCCGAGGGCAAACTTACGATAATGATTCAAATAATGGCGGGGAAGTATTCAGGAGTCCAGGCCTGTATACAAACAATTAACAGCCATGCACGTTTTATGTCATGTGCTGCTCATTCATTGAACTTGGTGTTCACGTTGCTGAAGTGTCTCCAGATGTTATCACATTTTTTGGAGCAGAACTGTACAAATTATTTGCTTTCAGTGTCAAAAGGTGGGAAATATTATCCAACATACTTTATATTACTCTCAAGTATCACTGTGATACAAGATGGGCATCCAAATATTCTGCTGTTCGTGCACTTTATTCACAGTTTGATAAAGTCGTCGAGGCCTTAAGAGGAAATTTCTAACAACCCTCAATTCCATGAGTGTTTATCAGTGGTAAGAAATTTTCTTAAATTAGTTTTAAGTTTATTTGTTACTCTGTGATGTGGGACAAAATACTAAATCAGATCTCCCGCGTGAATGAACAGCTACAGCACAAATATATGACCATGGACTGTGTAGTTAGTCACTTGACTGGATTGAAAGATGATTTACAAGACATCCGAGATACAGGGATTAATGTTATATTGGATGAAGCATCAAACATCTGTGCTGCAACATCTATTGAAATTGACTGCTTCTTCTAGGAGAAAAGAGCAAAGAAGAGGAAAAGACTAACTTTGGAAGAAAGTAAGGGCACTGTTTTGACAAGAAAACAAAGGTTAAGTATGGACTTTCATGTTATTTTGGACAAAGTCTTAGAACAAATGGAATGGCGTTTTAAATGTTTTAGTGAAGTGTTAGATGACTTTTATCTCTTAATGAGCAAGTCTTTGCATTCTATGACTGTAGAAGATTTAAAAGCTAGAGCAAAACGCTTAGCAAATAAATATAAGGATCTAGATGCTTCTGAAATAGAGGGGGAAATAGCTAGTTTTAAGTTTCAGGCCAGTTCTTTATTTGAAAAAACTCAGGATTTTTCAAAAGCAACCTCTCTTGACCTATTTAATTTAAACCACAAAATGTCCATAGCCATATCTTAACCAAACTTAGTAATTGCTTTCAGATTATTTTTAACATAGCCGGTTACTAATGTGTCTGGTGAACGAGGTTTTAGTAAGTTGAAAATAATAAAAAATTACTTACGGTCATCAATGGTTCAAGACAGGTTAGCACACCTGGCAATTCTATCAATAGAAAAATATATTGTTAAAAATATTTATTACGATGAAATAGTAAATGATTTTGCTGTTGTTAAAACTAGAAAGGCGAAACTTTAAGTATAAAATAATTCTGTTAATATTTTTAAATAATCTTACTTCTACATTTTCATTTCATAAGTAATTGAGGTAGCAATTAATTATAAAGAAAACATATTCTTCATTCAATTCAAACTTCTTACAATTTTTTTCTTTACTATAACACCTATTTAAGCTCATATAATCAGCACAGACTATTGAATAAGATTATCTATATGTTAATTTTTAATAAAAAAATATTAATTTATAATAAATATTTAATGCAAAAAAGAATTTTGTTACTATTTTATAGAATTAGCAAATTATAAATGGGACAGTAATTGCAAGACACAATAATAATAGCAAGATTTTTGTTATACAACTATTGTATTACATCTGAAACAGGTATACAATACAATCTGACACCATCACCTGCTCCAGTATAACTGGGCGGAAATGGGGTGGGTGGGGAGGGGTTCGTCAATGTTACTGTTTGCCCCAGGCGCCAATTCCTCTAGCTACGGCCCTGCTATTTCATGTACTCCTCCATCCAAGTGTTTCATTTCTTATCCCGTTTCTCTTTGTGCCGGCTATCATGCTCTTCACAAACTTCATCCCTATAGCCTCCTCCACTGTTTTAGTCTCTCATACATTACAATTTGTTAATATTTAAAGCTTATTGCGTTTCTTATTAGATATATCCAGGATAATTTTTATCATTATAAAGCTGTCACATTTAGATTGCTCATTATTGTCAAACTAACTGATCATATTTTAATATTTGTAGTGAATAGTTTTCTACAAATCCTCTTTTAAGTATGGCAACTTCATATTTAAATCAACATATTAAAAACACTACTTTAATATTGCTACTAGGAAAAATGTAACCCAGTTTAAATTTTTATTTACAGGTTTGCTATTTGAATTGTGTTCGAATTCTCTGTAAACATGGTGCCAATCCCAACTGTTCTTCTCGCAGCAATTTAACTCCTCTTCATGTGTTAGTTTTCACAGCAAGTGAAAATATAGCATTAAATCGTGAAGAAGAAAAGGCATTGAATTTTGAATTCATCAGGAATCTCCTAGTCCTTTTACTGACAAATGGTCTGGAGCCTAATGGGAGGTTTTCCCAACGTAACCAGCACATTCTTCAGTCCCTTATGGACATGGTCCAAAACGCTCGAGGCCCTTCAGACTTAAATTATGTGTATGATTTAACATTGACTCTATTGCAGTATGGGGCTAACCCAAATATTTGTATTTATACAGAGTCAATGACAAAATGCCATTCACAATCCTCAACATTTCTTCTAAAAAGATCATCAAATCAAGTTTTGTATTATTATGTCTTATTAATTTGTCGTAAAGAGTACTTGCTTTTGGACCCTCAGCAACGTTTTTCTCGCATTATTTTGTTGTATTACATGTGCATGAACCATGAAGAATTATTTTCCTGCTTGAAAATTCTCTATACACAAACAGGTCTATTCCCAGTTCGAGGGAGTGCTCTTTGTAATCTGGTGCGTGAACTGTTGTCCCGACCTAGAACACTCAAACAAATCTGCCGGGTTTCTGTTTACAATTCTCTTGGAAAAAAACCTGGATCTCATGTAAATAAATTACCCTTACCGGTCTCATTAAAAGAGTACATTCTCAATTTTGATCCTTAATTGCTCTGTGTTGTTCAACTCCTAGTACAACACTGCTACATCTATAAACAAAATCACACAAAAGTTTGATGGTGACCAGGACATATTTAAAAGATTAATGCTCAAGGACCTGCTGACAAACTTTGTCAGGTGAAACCAACCTAGAGGCCATTTATTTATTCTTTAATTCAGTGTTGGGTCTTTTCCATATCAAAATGAAGTTTAATAGAGAAAACAACCATTCTATAACCTAGTCTTTGAATCTGGTTAAAGATAAAGGCATTTTAATATGAGCTCTGTGTTAAAATGAGAGGTTTTCTTACTCATGGGAAAAGGCACCTTACTAACAACTTTAAACTGAATGGTAAGTAGGGCATATATTTTATTGTGGCCCCTCTCATCCTATCAAATAACTATATATGTCTTATATTGGTAGTTTTTTACTTGTCACCACATCTCATTACCCATTCAGGTTATTTATCTGTAACTTAAACTAATGTAAGTGGCATAATACCACTTTATACTATTTTGTGTTTGCTTGCTGATCACCAAACAAAAAACAAACAAAATTAATGATATATAAGTTTGGAAAAAACCCACAAGAAAAGTTTATATAAACATATATTTGGTTTATAAAATAGAAATAATATTAAAAATATAATTAGGAATGGCACTGTTGTACTGGAAGTGTTGTCATGAACGCATCTGCTCATTCTAGCTGTAAAGTAAATAATACCTGGATGCAGTAGTATTTAGCAAGAAATGAGTTGCTCCTCTAGAGATTTAACTGGGCTGATTAATTATGGCAAATATAATGCGTCCTTTTGCAATAAAGTAACAACTATAAAAATACAAGTCTACTAGATGACATATAACAAATCATTGTAATGGTATAAACTGGAAAATTACAAATAAAATCAACCTGAATTTGTTTAGCACACCAAATTGTTTTCATACTTAAACCTCTGAACAGTTAAACTATTGGTATCCTTATGGCAGGAATATAAAAGGGAATGAGTCATTTGAGTATTGCTTTGTATTGCTGGGGTACCATACATTATGTTATGTCTTGTTTAGTAACAATTTTACTTATAAAAATACAAAATGAATAAATCCTTTAGGGGAATTGTATATTACATATAATATCAATGGTTTAATTGTTAAGGTTATGCAATTTACTTTTATTACTAGTCCTTTCAAAACTTGAATCAATAAGCTGACATTTTGACAGCTGACCCTTATTAGTACTGACTAGTATTATAAAAGTTCCAAAATACTTTAAGTATTGATTGTTTTATAATTTCCTTGAATATTTCTGAGTTAAATATGTAGTTTGTCATTTGCTAACTATAGAGCTCTTTTCCATTTCATTAGATTTTCTATGTGTAACATACAGGGTGTGTGTGTGTGTGTGTGTGTTGAAATGGCAGCATTTTTTCAATAATTTACAAGCTGAAATTTAAACATTACATAAATGGATTGGATAACTGACTAACGTTCCATAATAAAATTAAACGTTCACCCAATTTCATTCATAATATGATTATAAAAGCTATTATTTTTGGCATTTACCTAATTTTAATACATGTAAATTTTTTTAAAGCAACCCTATTCCACTCAAATTTTTGGTTTAATAACATACTGATAATATAAATATGCTATAAGAGTAGAATAATGATTAAACTCTAAAATATACCCACTAATACATTCCTTATCCTATTTTGTAGGTTTAATTTAATATTGTACCTTGGATAGGTTTTAATATTTTTAAAAAATTTAAAGTAAAAATAACTAAAATAAAATAAAAGGTTTTGGCTAACTTATGTTAAAAGTATGTCATTAGTGAAAGTAAGATTGGAATTTCTACTACAAAAGTCATGGCAATTAAATACACTCTAAAACAGTTAAGTCACTCTTAGCACCAGTCACAGCTGACACAAATGTCCTTATTTCACTTGTCATGGCCCTTAAGAACATTTTACATCAGGGGTATTCAACTCCTTTTTTTTTTCTCGTACCCCCAGGTATAATTTGTCTTTAAGCTTTGTGCCCGCAAAGTTGGTGGTGCATAATGAAAGTTTTACATATTATACAATCTACATCCAAAATAATGTATTAATAAACCAGTTTTAATCAAGAAATATACTAAATTTTACATAACCTTAAAGATGTCTTTATGAACCCCATGTTGAATACCTACCACTTTTCTAGAAGAACTGCTTTGTATCCAAGCTTTCTCTTTGTATAGTATGGTTTTCAAAATACTGGTCTACCAACATTTTAATGTGGAGGTCAATAATTTGTTATTTTTTGTTTGTTAAATGTAAGGGGCCTTGAGGTAAAATAATGGCAAGCCTGATTTTGTTCAAAACCAAGGCTTTAATGTATTTTACTGTAAGAAAAATTATTACAATTCACTTAAGAAATCTTATGAAAATTTATCAACAAATTGCAGTATTGTACTAAGTACTTGTTTTTTCATTAAGTGAATTTTCCAATCATTTGTTGGTAATTTAGAAAGCATTGAGTAAGGAACAAATTATGTATTCAGGAAAATAAGATTTAAATTGGGTGGTTACACAAACAAAAAAAAATATTAATGACAACGTGGTAGAATATGATGAGTCATTTGATTTTATTATGTAGTGAAGAGCCCATCTTACATCACACCAAGTTTTTCCAGATGATGGTGCTTGTCACTTAAACATATTGGAATACCACTTTTGGAACAAGGAGCAGGAATTTTAGCTAGGCTATAAGATTTGAAATAAATATTCACTACATTATTAATCAATTTTATTTGATTAAATTTCAACATACTTGAAAACATATTTAAACTATTTGATTATTACCTTTATACATTTTTATTTGTTTATGATTAACCTCAACTAATTTAACCTCGTGTTTATCAAGATCTGTTGTTTCAAATTTATTTATAATAATGTTTTAATCTCCACACCAAATTGCATGCCATTGACATTGTATCAAAAATATTTTAACATTCAACTTTAATTATGGTATTTTTATTTAATCTTTACTTGACTGGTTTTATGAACATTGTACCATTAATCCAATCATTTTGTCATTAATATTATATTTAGTTTGTAAAACCACACAATTTAATTCTTATTTTCTTGAATATATATATTTGTTGGTAAGCCACGGAGAAGCTGGCAGAAAGTTCACACAAACTTGGATCAGAAGATGAACTGCAAGATTTATTGCAAAATGTACAAAATGATGTAAGAAATGAAATAAATTATGCAAACCACGATCACATCGATCGATCAATCAAACACACTGAGCAATAGTAAAGTAAATGAAAACGTGTTGGCTCGCCATCTTTTTCACATATTCAATGAGGCTTACCTTTGGCAAACTGTTTCCTTTGCTTTTACATTTTGTAAAATTATAATATTTTTTATTTTTAGATAAATGCGTTGCAATATCTAATCTTTAGTATGCATTCTTATAAATGCCTAAACCCATAAATGCTTAGTAATTTTGTTGCTTACCATGATTTTGAAAACAGCCATGGTTCTCTCCTTTTACGATTTCATATCAGATTAAACGAGAATATTCCTGTATGTTAAAATAATATATATGAATAAAGTGAATTCAGAACAATATAATATTATATAATAAATATCATAATTGTAGAAAAATAAAGCAGAAATAAATGTAAAAACCCACACAAATCTATCTACACACATTTAAATGCTTTTATTGCACTTTCCTTACGAGTAGTAGTAAGACTTAACAGGAAGTGCTTACTGATGCCATCTTGGTTGTGCAACAGGGTTAAAATCAGGCCTTGAATGTTTAGAATGGATTGTTTTTTAGACTTAATTATCCATTGAGGTGCCAATTCCCATCGTCTTAACAGGGAAATATTGCGTTGTGTTTTATTAAAGGATAAGAAATCTTCTGGTACATCCTAAACTCAAAACTGAGAATGACATACCTTTCATCCAACCACAACCAGGCTCTCAACCCTGGAAAAAAAAACTTGCAAAAACTGTCAAATATATCATCCAGCAGTAACTTTCTCTAGAAACATAACCTACTCCATTTATCCCATCAAAGGAAGTCACACTTTGAGTCCAATAACCTAATTTACCAACTAGAAGGTCAACAATATACTGCACAATATATTGGTCCCAGTGGAAACACTCTGTAAACGTATGGATGAACACCAAAACACCAAAATCCATAACACTGAAAAACCAGTTTCAGCACTTGCATTAACTCAACCTCAACTTTGAGGACTGTTGCATTGTCAAAGTGTTAGAATCATTTAACAGAACACAATGTAATATGTCCCAGTCAAGATGGGGAATGGATCATTAAGTCTTGTAAACCACCCAACTAAAATATTTGTTAATTAGGCCTGATTTCAACCCAGGTGCAAGACTAGTACCACCGGCCATCCACAGAACCATATTTTAATCTTAATAGAATTGTGCTTTAGTTTGTTTTATTTTTATACAATTTATTGTATATTAAAAATGTATCATAGTATTAAATGTGTTATCTGATGTAAGCAAAATTTAATTAAAAAACAATTTGGGAATGTTTGAAATTAACTTATATTGAAAATTAATTTTATAATTACAATATTTTTAATGGGTCTACCAATTGCTTATTGCCATACAAAGTATATCTAGTAAAAATATGTAGATTTTAATTTTTAACTAAAATGTCAACCATGAATAATTAAATTCAAAGGTGTTTTTGCTGTTTCTTTTGTGTACATTTTTATTACTGTGTTATTAAAATCAAAGTAAATAAGTGAAAAAATGTTCTCTCAAATAGTCAATATCATGGTAAGCAACACAAAAGTTTGTATTTTTGTATCATTATAATTTTTATCTGTAAAACTTAGAACTAAATATATAATAGTAGAGTACTTGAATAAATAACTTACCCAAGAGTTAATGACAAAAGTTACAAGAAACATTATTTTTCTGATTTATGGGTTTCTTAAAAAAAATTAAGTGCATTCCTGTAAAATTTGTAGTGGAGACTTACCATTATTTTACTCCAAGATCTTCATCTATAAATCAGATGTGGTTCTTCACAGGTATATGATCTATTCACCTTTGATCAAAATTCTTAATTACTATAAAAGCTACAATGGGCACCCACAGTGAATGCTCTCACGCGTTAAGTCTTTGAAAGGAAGAATCATGACTGACTGCAATGATAAACCTTTTCCACAAAACGTTGTTTACAATCTAACCTTATGGCAAACGCTGATATGATTTTCTAACCATGCCTTACTCCTTAAAGTAACCTTTTAATAAAATTGTGTTGAAGACAAACAAATTGGGGAAACAACTGCATGAAAGTTTTAATAGCACACTACTTTTATTCTTGATCATTATTATATTTATGCTTAGTATAAAGTTTCAATAAATGTACATATTTCATCAATTTGATCTCTGTTCGACAAACTGGCATAAAACAAAAAAATAGTTTTATGTTTTAAACTTGGCTAAATGTCAAATTTGTTAGATCATAGTTTGACACTAAAGGCCTATGTATTTATTTAATACTGTAACTTTCATTATGTACTGTACCTATGCGTGCGTGTGCACACACACACACACACACACACACACAAACACACAGAACATTATTAATCAAACTACAGTAAAGTAAAAATCTTACAATTACACTTTTTTTTCCTTGATAAATGATGGATGAACCACAGTTTTAGTAAAAGTATAACAATTAGACTAGTTTATTTCTGTCACTTGGTGTTTATTGTGGCAAGTTTCAATGAGTGCCAAATTTGTTTACTTTCTTAAATATCTTTAGCTGAAATGTTAAAAATAATGTTGTATAACAATATTTTTTTCCACCTTCATTGATCTCAATCTTTTGAGTGATTCTGAAACTGGAAAATTATGACTCAGGCTGCCTCTCTTGGTTGGTAATATCCTTTCATGTTTTAATCAAGTTTGTTTACAAAACATCCTCTTAGGCCTTATCACCACATTGTCACATCTTTTAGATTTTTTTTTTTAAGTGTTAGTGCTTGTTATATTTTTAAACAACCTGCCTCATGATATAATGGTCAGAGCCCCTGGCTGCTGACTTATAAGTCCCGGTTTCGATTCTTAGCTGGTACCAGGGGATTTTTCTCGAAAGGTTAATTAATAATCCTTATGTTTACGAGGTTTTAATTAAAGAGACTTAAGTTGTGTTAAGATCTTAATTGTCTTCACTCCGTCATATTCACTACTATCATTCTCTCATCATGACATTGAAATGGCTTCCACGAAAAGAATGTATGATTGTACATTCAGACATGTCCTGGGCAATGGTACATTAATACTGGTTAATCTTTACACAAACTTATGTACAGATCGGTGTAGCCCAGACATGCTATTATTTATTTATCTCTTTTAAACCTCTTAATTGACATGATATAAGAATTAAATGAAAGTGGAAAACCTACATGGGAAAAAATGACTAATTGTTGCCACTAATTACTTTGAAATTTAAAACTACTATAGCTTCACAGAGCCACAGAATGAAAAAGATCATTTATTGTAGGGATCTAGCATGTTTAGTGGAGTTCAATATAATTATGTGTACACACATTGGTCTCAATATGTTTAACAAAGGTTAATAAATGAACTACTCAGAGTGCATGTAAATGAAAAGGTTTGGTGGAAATGTACCAGCATTCACCTGGAAAGAGAATAAAAAACACATATTGAAAAGACCCCCTTTGTGCTTAGTCAGCATTTAAACCTCTGCCTCCTGTGTCTGAGCTAAGCACATGAATATTGTGCTAACTTTGCTGTTGTCAGTTATTTATTTTTTATTTATATTTAGAATAGAAAGGAGAGCAGAGGAGTGTTTATTGTTAATGTGCTTTATTTGTGTATGTGTGTTGATTGATTTTAAGTTTCATTGTAATATATCTAAAATTAAAATGTAAATAAATAAATATAGTTTTAAAATTAAAGTCTCAATACAACAGATTAACATTTTAAAATTAATAACTTTTATGGTCATAAAATCTACGACTACTGGTCATCAATCAAATTGTGAAGTACTGTCCTTATCATGTGGGGCAGCCACTATGAACCTCACAAACGATACACTGGACTTGGTGACAACTTTGACATTTTCTTTTATGTAAGTTTGAATATAGAGCAAAAATTCTAATGATTTTGAGTCCAATTGAGTATATTTTTTTCTAGTTTTAGAGTATCTTAACTCTCCAAACAAAAAAAGTCTTTTAAATTTAGATTTTTATCCATTCAGTGCTCTGTGTGGTATATCAATATAAATACACAAACACTACCTATTAGTATACTGCATCCAGGGTTTAAATATATTTACCCAAATTTTTTATTGTCATGGCAATATTTATGAAATACTCCCTTGTAAAGTAATGGTTTACAAAGAATCATTTCTTCCTAAAGAATTAAATCATGAGATGGTTGTACTGTATGTCCTCATATTTTTAGGTATATAACATTGTTAGAAATGTTGTTGAAATTGTTACTATATATAGTTTTATAAATGTTTACCACAGATTTATGAAATCTTATCATTTAATAATACAAAATGCAATTTTTAATTTAAAAAGCTCAACTTTATGAATGTTCTTTGCACATGAAACAAATATTAGTATTAAAATATTATAAATAACTCTTATGTACAGGATAATAATACATATGGATATGTTAAAAAAAACTAATTAAATTAACTGTTTATGGTTATTAATTGTTTGTCATTTTGATTGGCTATGAACCATTTAATTTATATTATAAAATTTGAAGGGCTATTTAAAAGACCTCACCACTTGGGCATTTTTCTTATTATATTTTTAGTTTGTCTTAAATAATTACTTTGATAACTATGGTGTAATGGACTTAATGTCTAGGTTGAAAGTTAAAAAGAAACTTTTCTTTTGATTAAACAAGAGAAGAGTAAACCCATTTTTTAAAATCATCCCATCCCTAGTACCCCAGGTCAGAATTCAAATCCTGACTGTCCTGTCACTGACACTAAGCCAAACAAGTATGACATTAAGCCCACGTGCCCACTGATGCTTGTTTTAATGATTATAAATTGCTTATATAATTATATGAATGAGACTAAGAGGTATAAAAAGAAAATCTAAGAACCCGAGAGATATTTTGTAAGTTATTTTAGCAGCGTCATTTGCCTACATGCGAGGCTGTGACAGTAAATTAAATTGTAAAGCAATTGCCAGAGTTGGATAACCAAAGGAAACCTAAGCAGTAACTTAAAAGTTTTTATAATTTTAACTGCCTACATGTCTATTAGAATTTGTAACTTCCCTACAATTATTATAATTACTTATAAAAGTAGATATAAATCCATAACTTCAACAGGTATAGTGCCTGAAACACGCCGTGTGGAAACCACTGAATTAAAGTTACTGGAAGATATTTTTAATTTGACCTAAGTAAATTACTGAAGTGATGCCAAAAACATGTAAGCATGTTTATGTTTATGAAGTGATTATGTTATCAGTTCTCATTTTGCTTTACTTAAACTTCAGATGAATTGTAATTTATTTCACAAATATTATTTTATTAAGATACATGGAATTTTCAAAACTTCAGTTAAGTTCAGTCTGTGTTAAAATATGAATGGAAAATGAAGTTATAGTAAGAACTCTTAACTAGTTGAATTCTTCCATCTACTTTTTTAAATATTGTCCATGGCAACCAGTGGATTCTGTAGAGCTTCTCGGGGTTAATTAATTAATGGTGGGGTTGAAGAACATAGCCAATTAAATAAATGTAATTTATGAAGTAGAAGCCTAAGTTTTATTTTAAATAAACATTAATAGATATTTTGAACCACTGGTTACATAATGAAAAGAAAACAAATGGCTTAATACATGAAGATGGATAAATTGTTAATGTGGTGTTTATTTAGCCACATGGTCTCCATTCCCCCCCCCCCCCCCACCTCTAAATCCTCCTGAGCCAACACGAAAAGAATGTGACTCTCCTTACTTCTAAATATAGGTATAATCAGTTTGCATGCTAACTGGCAAGTGTGTTGCGTCTGACGCTTCCCTTCCCCATAGGGTCAAACGCATGCTAAATCAGATCTGCTGATTGGCTAGCTGTTCACACCAAACCTCCCCTTCCCACTGTAAAGTCACACGTGTGCAAGCCACAATCTCACAGCTTCTTGGTACAGATAAAATAAAATATCATGATGCTTAAAAGTGAAAGGTAAAAGTAATAAATTTAAATGACGTTAAGATTCCAACAAAGATTTTACAAGAATGAAAACTACTAGACTTAAAAGTTAAAGGCCTAAAAATGAAGCTAATTAATTGAAATTTAAAACATATATTGCTTACAACTTTGGTTATGATTGGGATAACTTATAATTAACATTAAACCCACAGTAATATAGATTAAATTAGGCCTAGATGATTGGAAAACAATGTATTATAAGTACTCTCAGTATCTTGATTATATTAACATGATTTCTTATAAACTAAACAGGGGGTATTTGTAAAATGATACATAAAATGTTACTAAATGTCTTTGAAATATAAATATTGGGCACTTGCAAGCCTATTACAACTATAATGAATTTAGTGGTTCTAAGAATGGTATTAAATTAACAAAATAAACAATGGCAAACGAATATATGTAAATGAAATGGTCGAGAGCTAAGGGCCTAAAACCCTGACCACTTTACAGAATGTTTCATTTTTTAAATATATAAGGACTAGCTCACAAGTTTATAATTAAAACATACAGAACAACTAAAAGACCACCTTTGTGGTCTAGTGGTCAAGCGTTCTTGGCTACTAATATAAATGTCCTGGGTTCGATCCCCAGGGCGTGCAAAAATGTATTTGTGAAGCAGTGGGTCTGGAGCAGTATCAAACTCAGCCTCATGAGGATAAATGAGGAGCTAGTTGGATAAAGAAGTAGGATTTGCAGTTCAGAAAATTGAGATTAATGCTCAGAGGGTTCGCTGTGCTGACCACATAACACCCTATATCTGCAAAGGTTTGCACCATCATCACTGACGTTGGTGGCGGCTTGATCGGTATGGCTCGTTTGCAGGATCACACCATGGAGAACATCTATGAGTTTGGTGTCTACCACTAAGAAAAGGCCTACACAACAGAAGAGAACTTGTGCTAAAAGAGGAGCCTAGTTTGCCCTGAAAACTCCTTTGTGTCATATTTAAGATGTGAACTTATAGATCTATATTTTTCTGCTAAATGTGTATGCCTTGCCCTTTATTCTACTTTCATCTGAACTCAAGTCATTTGGCAGCATTTTTCTTATCTTTTAAATTAAATCTGATAAAATTATTAGTTTAACTTTTAGTTGACTTTATGTAAAAAGTATTTCACAAAAATAATAAAGGTGTATTTTATTAACTCATAGCAATAGAAATCTTAGTTGACATCATAGCCGGGCAAGCTTTGCTTAGCTGAACAGGTCAAAAACTTAGATGGTAATTATTTATTACTCAAACTTATCAGGTAACAGTAGGTTTAAGATAAATCCTGTATAGGGGCCTTCGAAATGACTAATGAGCTATCAATACCCATTGGGATTTTGCTTTTTTGGAAATGTCACTTATATAGTCTAGAATGAAACTTTGTATAAATACCTCCAAAACTAAGGTGATAGTTTTTCATAAGGACGGATCAGGAAACTATTGCCAGCTTAGTATAAATGGTATACCGTTAGAGCAAGTTAGTGAGTTTGTTTATCTAGACAGAATGTTCTGTAAGACTGGATGGTGAAATCGATAGACAGGTGAATGCAAATTTTAGAGTAGTTGGATGTATGTGGACTATTGCAAAGAATTAAATAATATTGAAAGAAGCGAAGATGGCAGTATAAATGTTTGTTAACACTAACATTGTTTTATGGGTGTGAAACATGGGTTTGTCAGGAGAAACACAAGAGCAAGGTGAATGCGTTCGAAAAAAGATATCTAGGAAATGTATGTCTAAAAACTCTTATGGACAAAGTCAGTAATGAATAGATGTTGAAGGAGTGCGGTTTGAAAGGGAATCCAATCCGTGAAAGAAGCGTCTTACGTTAGTTTGGGCATGTTGAGAGGTTGAATGTGGATCGAGTGATGAAGCAAATATATGAAGGTAGAGTGTGTGGATTAAAAGGATGGGGTAGGCCATGTAAGACATGGTTAAATGTGGTAGAATGTGTGAAAAAGAGAAAAATTCAGAGTTTTAAGAATATAAGAGCATGGATTATTCGTATGGATGTTGTTGAAGCAAAGGAATTATGCAAGTATAAGGAAATGTGGAGAAAGTTAGTGACCGATTAAGTACAGAGTTTTTTTTTTAGCTGCATAGTGTCTTGTCTACCCTTTAAGGGTATTGTCTCTAACCTCTATTAAACAATTCTTTGCTTAATTTCCCTGTTTACTACCATAGGTTAAATTCTAACTTTTTCTTTTGACAACTCTGTATCTATCATATTACCTTTAAACTTAATTCGACTGTTTTACTATAATTAATATATCTTACTTAGTAATGTTTTACTCATTAACATGTAACTTTGGAATATGTGATTTTTATTTTATTTATTGTCTAATTTTAATATGTTTTTTGTATTTTAACCTATTCCATTTAACTTGTTCTTATTCTACTTGATTTCACATACCTTAATAAGAATTACAAGTTAAAGGTTTTTTGCTAAAGGTTTGCCATTATTCTATTCAGTGTCTTTTCTTCTATATAATGTAATATATATTTATTCAGACTTGTTTTATATATAACTATTCAAACTCTTATAATCTCAGTATGTTTTTTGCTAATTAAATTTTTTTTTCTATCTTTAATTTCTCCTTATATTTCATATCAATTATATCTTTTCATTTAGAATTAGATCCTTTTGTTATTGTTTATTGGGTGTTCCTTGAATAATTAATTAGTATTATTGTAATTCTCCTCACTAAATCACTATGAATCTAACTAACATGGTCCCAAATTTGCAATGCCCTTTGAAAGCATTTTGCATTCTCTAACCACCGCACACCACAGAACTTCAATGGAAAAGATGCACATCCTGTCAACTGGGTAAACAATGCTCGACGAGCTGGAGAGTCAGTGAACAGGTAGTACATGTGACGCAATAAGCTACTTATATCCCAATCAACAGACTCCACTCCTGTTCTCAAGGAACCATGAACAACACGAAGCCCACATGTTCCCAGATTTAGCAAACTACATACTTCATTGTCTGTGACAGATTTGATGTGTTTCTGAAGAAGTGTTATAAACTTTAAATTGACATTTGGGCCATCCATTGACACTTGTATCAACTTAGAGAGTGGAAGAGGAGAAATACCATCCATAAAATGCTTCAGTAATTCTTCAGCAGTGCTCCTATCGAAAAACACGCTGTTTAAGTAACGACTGATGACTTTATGATCCTCCTTGTCCCAGAATCTTATTACAATGTCCATTTGTCCTCTTTGTAATTTGTTTTGATGAAGCATTGAATAAAGTTATTCAAAGTTGTAACATGATTTTAGGCGGTCCAGTAAATTGTTATGAAAGAATGGAGCTAAGCCATGCACAATGAAGTATGCAGCCTTGTCTCCACCAAGGGTAAAGGCATTGGCAATGGAACACTCAATTTCTTCCGCTTTAGTTATATCATCTTTTATAACAAAAGTGTTACGGTTTCTTCGAGGCACTACACTAATTTCACTTTTGGCAACAGCTTCCTTCTGCGGCTTTACGAGTTCCGATGAAAAAGAAAAACCGAGCAACCAGCCGAATCACTAGGTAGAATGTCTTTGTGTGCCAGAGATTCTGTTGAAACAGGGGAGCTCGATGAACCTGAATCACTTGACTTTTTTGAGAAAAAAAGTCAACTGAGAGCGTTGATTTGTCAAAGTTTCAAGAGTTTTGATATGAGTTGGTCCTTTTGCATGGGAAGCTAATGCTTGCTTTCCCATATTACGTAGGTTTATAAATTTTTTGCACACTTTACAAAATGCCTGCAACTTATTACTTTCAACACTACTGATCCAGTATGAGAATTCAGGAAAATGCTCTGGGCTTAGGCAGAGCTGGTTAAAAACTGTTTTTCTGTTAGACATTGCTGGTGTAGTCGAATCAGTCCTAATTCACTGTATAGTTAAAAGAATTGTCATGTGCAGGTCAGGAGATTTCTGCGTTCACCTTCTGAAATAAAATGCTACCAAAACTTGTGTTACAGCAAGTTTGAGCATGGTAAGTGCCCCTCAGCTTTCTTCATTGGGGCAGTGGCTTATGACGCAGTAAACATGAAAAATATTTTCGTTGTTTTTTTCTAAGTGTGACAGGAATTGTCATTTCCCTGACCTTTTTAAAACTTCCCTTACTTTTATTTTTTTCCCCTGACTTTCTAGACCATAGGAACCCTGAATGTATTGATTAAATGATCAAATGATAATATATATCATCATATCCTAATTAAAAAAAGTAGTTATACTCATTAAACATAAAAAAAATATATTTTACAGTATTTACCCAGTTGTAAATTGCACTACAATCTGATAGTAGGTATTAGAAATAAATATTAATCATTAGTAGTGCTTGCAGGAACAATAAAATATAAAGTATTCCTAGTAAGAAAAAAATAGTAGTAGCTAAGTATTCTACCAGAATGAATATAAATGAAAATTTTTTCTATTTGCAAATAATAAAAATGAGTGGTAATAGCTCTATAAAAGTATTTTTTCTCCTTGGTTTAACTTATTACCTTTGCCAAACTCAAATGTTTATACATATTGAATTTTCAATTTTTAAATGCTCAAAATGAAATGTTAATGAAATGTCCAGAGGACATTGGAATAATTTATTCATTCATATATATTGTCTGGATATATATTCAATCAAGGCAACATCTGGGTTGTTGCTAGGGAAAAACAAGTTGGATAAGATCATACAAGTGTTTCCACCCATTCATTTAAAGCCAATGCATACAACATTCATATTGGTTAGGTGGTTGGTTAATTGGATAGTGAGAAAGGAACAGCTTATTAATAATGTGTCACCAAGCTGGACTTGCTCCGACAACAATCAAAGAGCCGCTACTGCTATACAACATTAACATGGTAGCATCTTTTGGTAGATAATAATCATTATATGCTAGAGACTGAGTCTATCCCTTTTTGCTATTGAGATTTCAATTCTAAAGAGATGTTGTTAGAAGCACCATTTTTACCAAAATCAAAGTAAGTAAGTAGTCTCACTTGAAAGTAAAGAGAATTAGCAGAAAATGCAAAGTGCTTATCAAATTAAAGAAAAGCCTGTCTCAAGTTTGTATTCTTATAATTTGTTCAATCAGCAGCCATTAGGCTTGAATATTTTTCTGGTTTTAAGTATAAGTAGACAAATAAGGAGAAATTATGTTTTATTTTCATTAAATTCACCTAAATCAACTATAAAGCGTTGTTGTTTGATATATTTTTCATGGACGCCATGAAATAATGCAAGCATACACATACATGGGTTATTTAGTGAAAGCAATAATCACAACAACAAAAAATTTATGGAAAATGGCTTAACTAATTTGAGTTAATTTTTATTTATATATAGAAGATAAAATAAAATTACACACAGAATGGTGCCCCCTTCGTTTACCCTGAAAGGCAGTAGGCTTAATTCTTACCTCATATGGTTTTACTATGGCTTGCTTGGCTTATAATATTGGGTCATTGTGTTATCTTTCATGGTAAAACTATTATCTTTAGTGAGTGTACATAAGTGGAATATTCTAAAAATCAAAAGTAATAGAAAGCTAACCAACCATTTTTAATTATTGAATCCATTAATTATTTAACAAAATCTTTATTCTTATAGTGTATAAGGAATTTTTACAAAGTGTTTTGTTTTTGGGAAAATTAAAATAGCCTTTCAAAAGTGTGTATGTTGTTCCAATCATAGTAATATTTCATGGAAGTAATATAATGTACTAAATACTAGGGGTAACTTTTGGATGTATATTAAAGGTCTGTGCAAAGACTTTACACCATGTATTTAACAAATAGTATGTATGTATATATATAATTTCCCACCTTTTTCCAGGTGAATTTCTTTAAATTTATCTTACTTTTAAGTAATGAATTTAAATTAAATGCAGTTACAAATCACCCAAAAAGACAGTAAGAAGAGTAGAAATATGAATTATAATAATAAAATAGTCTTAAAATAATTGCCACAGTTATATTTAAAAAATCATGAGAAAAATAGAAATGCAACATGCTTAATTTTCTTATTTTCACTATGATGCAGCTTAAAGATATGACTGTGTGAAGCCTGTCAAGTTAAAAACTGGAAGCTTGAACTATAAACGGAGTGTACATGAAACTTCAAAAGGATAAACTAGGTTCCTAGACATGTAATTCTCAAAAATTTAATGGTAGTTTTTAATGCAAACAGTGATAGTTCCCAAGTAGCAATATAATGATTAATTATAGTCATTGCCGACGGTTTCTGTTGATAACACAATCATTGTTAGTTACTATTTTAATTACTGCTCATTCATGTTCTTTTTTTTTTAATCTACTCAAGTCTTTGATGTTCCATTAACATTACTAACACATGCAGGTGATTAAATAATTTCAGATTGCATTTGATTAAGACATAGTTTTGGTTGCTAAGATGAAAGTGGATCATAGCAATGTCTGGTACAAGTGAGAATTCCTGTTAATTTTTATTTGCTATTGCTACATCTATTATTTATTTTACTTAAATTTGTTTACTGTTACAAATATTGTTCATTCCAATTAAATTATGCATATGGTAGTATCTCATACTATATAATGAGGTCTAAAGCAGTAATTTGTAAGATTAATTTCTAACAGGGACAAGCAGTAGTTTTAAGCAAGGTTACTAATTTTCACCGTTTAAATCACTCCAAAATTAGTAAAGTTTAATGCATAAAATGGCTTTTGTTCTGTATTGGTTGAAGCTAAAAGCACATCCTTAACGAAAATTAGAGGTAATTAACAAATTTTATTGGCTAACGCGCTTGTCGTGTTGAGCCTGACTGCTGAGGACGGGGAGATCGAGGTTCGAATCTCGGTCGGGTGAAGTGGGGGTGGTTTTTCCTAAATGGTTTTCCACTCTCCCTCTACGCAAATGCGGGTTCACTTCCTCTAATTCAACCTTCCCAATTCCTAATCCATTAGAGTAATTAGTACTTAAAGCGTATAAACCGAACAGGTAGTAAGACGCGGTGCTAAAAAAAAAAAAAATTACATCATTAAAAGCTTGGTATTGGTTTGGTTTGGTTTGAAATAATAATATTCAAACCCTCACTATGGTCTTCTTACTGATTGAATTGAACACATTCAAAACCTATACTTTCATAAATACAAAAACAATATACAAAAATGGAATAGTTTAGCTTACAATGGAAATGAATTCGCTCAGTTATAGATTGTTTTTTATCACTGTGTCTTACTACCTTTTCAGGATGTAAGCATATGTATTAATTATGCTAATTAATTTGGAATGATAAAGGTTGAAATTATAATTAATGTACCCGCATTTACATGAAAGGTGGGTGGATTTTTTTAAAAAGAAAACCACCCTCAGTACACCTAACTGGGATTCGAACCCTAAACTACCTTTTACTGACCTTCCAATTTATTGAACTTTTGAGGCCTTAAACCATGTGGCCACTGAAGCTGGTCAGTTATAGTTGAATCTGCCGTTTAACACATTTTGTTATTAAATGTTTTTTGCTATTTATAAAGCACAATGCAACAGGAACTATGATCCGCTTCATTGGCCAAAAGATCTAAAGGCACATTTAGTCTTTGCGTGGTTTTTGATGCATGATTTGTGTTCAAAATTTGGCGACAGTTCATCGTAAATTCATTATTCATCTATTTGCTTGAACTGGGGTGATTAACACTATTCGCTTATTCATGGGGACAGCGCACACCAGAGACTTTTAACTTTAGTTCATCCAGAGTAATAACTGTTAGAAGGAGTATGTTTATTTGGTGAGGATTTGAGGAACAACAATGTTTGAGGATTTGAGTAGCAACGACAGTGTGGCCACTACAAGCGCAATTTGAACTATATTAGCCAGTAGACAAAAAAAATTATGGTTAGACTGTTTCATTTTTTATTTCAATATGAAAGGCTCGAAAATGTACAGCCCACAATCCTAGATCAAGCTTGAAGTGAATTTCATTATTAGTTTCGACGCCTTGCTTACTTTGTCTTTCTGAATGAATAAATCACGAACCTACGCACATAGTGTAGGCTCTACACAGCTCACTCACACATCATGCATCATGAAAGATTTGATCTCTGTTCAAAAACCGCCCCTTCGGCGAATCACCACTGACGCGAATCACAAACACTAAAAATATCAATTTAAGCATTCACACTATTCATGCAATGAACACAAATCGCGAATTTCGAACACGAATTCACACATAATGTAAATCCAGATTTAGGCATCACTCTTGTGTTAGACTGGCTCACTGATGATGGGGAGATTGGGGTTCAGCTCTAGAGTACATTCACCACCCAAGTTTACTTAGATGATTGCTCAAAAAGTTACTATAAATAGTCCCTAATGTTTCCCTACAACAACAGCCAACATCTGCCACTTTGGATAGCTGTAATGAAAACATATCATATTGTATGAATCTTTAGCTAACCACAGTAATTTAGGACAATATTATTTATATTTATTTGAGGTCAGGCACAAAGCTTATTTATCGTTTTATTCCACTTAAAAAAATTATAATTCACAGCACTTTCACAAAAGATCTAACGAATTTAGCTCCTAAATGGCGACCAACGAATTTAAACCATGTGATTGTACATGATGCAAACATGTTCTTCATAATGGTACATCCATGTATTGTATAGAAATATTTTATTCAGTTAAATATTTTGAAATACGATAAAATTATCATAAAATAAGTTATATATAAAAAATTACAAATATATTTTCTTTCCCAAGTAAATACGATGCCTGTTTTGAAAGGTATTAATGTATGCACTATATTACGCAATATAGATAACATTCTAAAACAAAAATTACTTTTAATAATGTTTATAATATTGTTTTGGATTGGATAAAAATAAATTATTAAAAGCAAGGAAATAGTCTGAGGAAACTTAAGTTTACTTTTTAATGTAAAATATAACATGTAATTAAAAAACGTCAATTATAACAAAACCTTAAACATATGATTTTTCAACGATCAATCAGGTAAAAAAACACTATGGTGAACAGACTCAACAGACTTAACTAATGGGGGCTTTTCCAAAATGGTTTTCTAATTCCCTTCCAAGAATATGCGGGTAGATTACCTCTAAAATACTTACTTCCTCATCCCTGATCATTTAGAGAAATTATCATATATGTGTATAACCTGAAAAGGTAGTAAGACGTGGTGTTAAAAATTTAACAAAATCAGGATCACACTATTTTTACTTTCATAAAATAGTTGCCTTATTTATAACTGTAGAACAATCAAAATTAAACAAATTATATATTTTTATAATCACACAACACATTTTTCATCAACCCTTAAGTTATGGATTTTATAAAAATTACAAATTAAATTAAACATATATTTTTTTTAACATTGATTTATATTAATAGCATACAAATATTATACACACACTAAGTTATATGATCTAAACCAATCAATAATATTCTTTTAAAAAAAGGAACAACTATGAAATAGGGGGAATATTTTCCTTAATATTCGTAAAAAGTACAGACAAAAAAATCAAATGTAGTTACTAATTAATACTTAAGGGGTGCATGTATGGATATGAAATCAAATAATATTTAATATTGTTACGAAGTGTAAATATTAAAAACTATTTTTCAAATTTATGTTTATATTGCAAGTGAAAAGAACACATAAGTGATTTGGTTGGATAACTTAGAATTGTGCTTGTATCCAGTGTTTTCTTAAAAGGTTTTCTCTCTATTAACAATAATTGCTTGCACTTTGTATATATAAAAAAAACCACACACACACACAAAGCTGGTTTCCCATATTCATATTATCTTGTACTCATATTTATTTTTACTTAAGGGTTATTCAGACACTTAACAAATTGTTTTTAGCTCTTGATAGCTGATAAAAACGCTTTATGTAATTTAATGAGCAACGGTAGTCATATCTAGTGTGACACATAAACATGATAATGAGCGTGTCGTTTTTTTGTGTCCTCGCTTGTTTCCCATATATAGTAACTGTGATACATATAATAGTTGATGTTCTTATTCTATACATGCCAAACAAACTTTTCTTTTAGTTATATTTGCTTCTATGAGATTTATTTTTCACGGACAACTTACGTTTACTTTAGAGTATTGAATATACAAAAAAGGATCAACTAGAAAACAGAAATTTTCTAGCTAACAAAGCAGTGACATATTTTATGATTCAAGCAAAGTAAATTATTTTGAAGTTAAAATGTTTAAAAGCTTTACAATCAAAGTAAGATTTTTGATAAGATACATAGTACAAGATGCAAATATATAAGAAATTATTTCAAATAAATTGGTTTTCTTGATTTTTAATAAATAAAACATTTATTAAAAAAATATTCTGGGGGAGGGTGGGGGAAGATAACTTGAGAAAGGTGGTGATAAATAGGTGGGAGCTCTGGAGAGAGAGGGCGATAAAAAAAGGGTGGGTGCTCTAGAGAATGAGCGGTGGAAAGAAGGAAAGGGAAGAGAGTAAGAATGAGAGCTATTTAAACGGGAATTAAAATGTGGTTTAATGTATTGAAATTACAAACACATTACAGAATTTATAGCCATTGAACTAAACTTATGCATATAAGCATTGTGAGGTAAACTTAAATACTAAACCTGGTAGTTAGCATGCCACAGTTGAATTAAAATTTACGTGGTTAAAGTAGACATACTTTTAACCATATATAAATTTTTCTTTTTTTCTTTTTTACATTCATTACTCTTTCCATCCTGTGGCCTGGGTCAGTTTTTTTTAGTCAAGTCATCTTTGAACCATATATATCCTTTTGATAAATCTTCCATTAAAATATATTACCCTAGATTCGCACAAAATCTTCAGAGGTGTTAGCTAGACTAGTGTTTAGGACCAATGTCCGAGATTACCATTGCAAAACCTTTTGGAGTATTCATGAGTATATAAAAACAATGTTTATAGAGCATTTACATTAAAAAGTAAGTATTCACACTAAAGGTTTTAATATAAATTTTATTATTTTCAAAAATAAATAAAATTAATCATTAATAGCCTGCATATAATGAGTAATACACTTTGTCAAAATATAATTAAAATAGTTATTTCTGTGATTAGAATAGCATAAAAATGCAAATCCAGAATGCACAAATGGAGATCTTATGGATAATATTTTGACCTTTGTGTAGTTCAACAATAATTGTCAACTTTTCCCCATATATTTTAAAATGGAGCATTGTATGCTCAATGACACCCTATCTTAAATTACAATAATTCTTTTTATTAAATTACAATATGTTATATACTTATATATTAAATATCTAAAAGATTTATTAATCACTAATACAGCCAACCTTCAGTCAAACACATTCTAAATACATCACAAAAATAATACAATGATCCAGGTCCTACAAATTACAATGTTTGTAGAAAAACAATAAGGATCTCCTTTAATGTTAGAGAGTATGTATTAACACTTTACAAAATCCTATTCAAATTAAAATTAAATAAAAACTACAAAAAAATATTTAAATAAAAAATAATAACCTAATGTCATAACAATAAATGCATTTTGATGAGAGTTAAATATATGGTTAATGTTTAAATATTTTTGTTTATTTTACACAATGTGTATTTCATAAGCTAATCAGTCAATCTTTCAAATAAACAAAGCTAACATCAATAATACAATCATTCCTTTAAGGAAATAAAACCACCAAATAATATATCCCTTTAATGAATGTTATTATTCCAGTTTGGGCATAATAGTTTTTTTTAAACAACTCATTACGAATTTTAGGCAAACAAAGTTTAACTTAGTCATTCTAATAATTTGATTAAAAGTAGTATAGAAAAGAGGATGTCAAATATTTATTTAGTATGAAAAAAAAACAAGTTTGACCTGTTTATTTTATGTTCTTATAAGTTGATTTTAGTTGAGAAACTGAAAAATATTACAAATAGTTTTAAGTATAATTCTAAAATCCATTATATATATAAATATAAAAATAACAAAAGATGTTTACTAAAGAATATATAAAGTTTGGTTACAAGCATGTATAAAAATAAATTAGCTAAAATTATTATGCTAATATTATTAGTTTAATACTTAAAGTTATGTTATGTACAAAGCTGGTGTGCAAAATGTGTATTTGTGAAACATATATGACTTGTTTCATCACATAAAACTATTCTGTTAAGAATTGAGAAATATAGTTTTAAACTCAAAATAGTTTAGAGTAACAGTTACTATATGAGTGCACGTTAGCAAAAATGAATTGCTCGAAGAAGGGTGGAAAATTTTTGAGTTAATTTTAGATGTATCCAGTAAATTATAAGGCCAATAATTCAATGTAAGTATAACAAAAACGGACAATAATCTTAAGTGTTTGGATGTTATGCTAAAATTAGTTCATAGTAGGAATCTTCGTATTCCGAGCTTTGAGCTGAGCTCGTCGCTTAAGCTAGAGATTGAGATCTAAAGTTTTGGAGGCTTGTCATTTTCGAGCTTCCACTGATGTACTTAATAATCAATTTTTAAAATGCAATAGTAATCATATTCTATTTAAGAGATATCAGCATTTCCACTTATAAATCACCTGGTTACTTAACGAATTGTTAAATATTAATTTCAATTTTCACATTAAGAATGTAATAGCGCTTTAAAACCACTTTTGACCAGTATTTTTTTTTTCAATATTGTCATCCATTTTTAATTATACTTGATTTAAGTTGTTTACTTGTATTGCCATGACAAAGCAATGAAAATAAAAATAGCTAAGAAGATTACTAAATAATTGAATGATTCTTTTTAATAATTTTTACCTGGTCCCTTTCTAAAATAATAATTTATGTTAAATTTAAAATGTAATATCAAGAATATTTTGTTATATTAAATGTTTTCAAACTTAAGATATTTAAAACTCATATTAATTAATACATTTTGCTACAAAACTAACTCTAGTTTAGTAACCATTTAGTTATAGAATTATGTTGGTTAACATGTTTAAAATCAATGTTGGCCTTATTTATTGCAATATATATTTTACCAAAGCTACCACATTTATATTTAAAAAGCATCTACTGTTTTTTATTGTTTTCTATAAATATTACTTAGTCATATTGATTTTAATTTTAAAATATCAGCATCAACTTTTATAAGCATTAAAAATTGAATTGAAGTAAATTTCTCAATAAACACAACGCGCATGTGCAACTGTGTATAGAAGAATGGAAATGGAACAGAAGAAGTGATCATGCATGATTACACTAAGGAATAATAAACTAAATACAAAACACTTCAAATTCTAATTGTTTATGATTCTTACGTTTTCTTATAGAGTAAATTAAGTTAATGAAGCATATTTTGGGAAAATATTAGCTTATTAAAACATCAATTTTACTAACTTTTTATCAAGACAGTGTCTACAATAATGTAAAGTGATAGTGAAGGAAGCCGGCCTGAAATGATAGTAAGGTTAGGCCTAGATATAAACAAACACACTTCTCTATTTTCTTTCTACACTTTTACACTTCCCACTTCTTCAAATTTCCACAGTTGCACATTGTTTTGAATTTTCATAAATATTAATTTTTCATTAATTATCAATTTATCAATTAAAATACATTAATGAAAAGTAATATTCCCAAAAATTCAAACTTATGTTCAACTGTGTAAGTTTTGAAGAAGTGGAAAGTGTAAAAGTTTAAGAAGAATTAGTGTGTTTGTTCCTATCGAGGCCTAACCTAACTATCCTTTCAGGTTGTCTTCCTTCACCATTACTTACTTTACATCATTGTACAGTGTTTCTGTACTGTCTTGTAATACATTTTCAAGCCATCATGCACTTATTCGTTTTATTAACTTTTTTTACAATTGTTAGTGTATTTTTAATGTCCTTAAAAACACAAGTGTTGAAACCATTTTGATTATTTTTATTTGAGTGGTGGTGTTATTTTTAAATTGTGTTTTATAAGTGTTATTTCTAATTTAAAAACCGATGTTACCGTTATTTAACTTTTTTTTTCAAAAGTATTTATTATTTATAAAAATGAGTTCCATTCATATTTAAAAACAAGTGTTTTAATATACTTTTTAACATTTTAAAATTATGAATATACTCGAACTCGGGAGCTTTTAGAAATACTTGACTCGAATGAAAAAACCCAAGTTCGCAGACCCCCAGTTCATATTGTAAAGTGTGAACTGTGTTCTTCTTTACATTGTAAAAGCCATATTGTATTCATCCCCTTTTATAAGTTTTCATTAACCTTTCCTGTACCTTTTTCCAAATATAACAGTTATGGGACAAGGATATTGTAGAATAGAAACCTGTTATTGTTATCACCCTGTGAGGTTCTCAAGGTCAGTACATTAAGGTAGTTCCATCGCTAGCTAGTAGGATGGGAGAGGTCTTCAGGAGTATGAATAGGCTTGGTGCATTGGACTGTATAGTATTATGTCCTTAGTGTTGAATCCAAGACCACGATCGAGCGAGCAACAACCATGTTCTATCTCATAAAGAGATTAGGTAGAACTATAGCACTGCCAGTGTGTAGTAGGGGAACTTGGAAAGCAGCTGAATGGTGCTTTCTATAAAAGACTTATGTAAAAAAAATAGCTTTCAAAACATTATGTTTTGAACTAGACATATGGTCTGTGGAGGGCTATAACAGTTTATATGTGCTTACATTTACGTTAAAGAAAGTTATTAAAGTGTATTAAAAGGTTATTTACAAAATTAACTTGATTATTGGCCACAGTCATGTTTATCTCAAAGTTAGGGATTTTTTTTGCTCACATAGCCGTTTCTTCTGTCTTGATTAAATGTTGGAAATTGAGGATTAACAAGAGCTTGCAAACAAGGCTAGATATTATTACATATAAAACAATACAAATATTTCAAAATTGTAAGAGATAAAATTAAATTTGCTGGTGCATTGATGAGCGAAATAAATATCTTGTAGATGATGTATAAATATTTTGTATATGATGTTTGGCTTGTCTTTTTTTCCCCTTCAATGATTTGCTATAACTTTAGATCATTAATAAACCATTAGCCATTTCATTCAAGTCATCTGGGAATGGCGTCCTAAATTTTGCTATTCCTTCAATCAGGGCCCCAACAACAATTTTTTATAAATCCAAGGGCAGGAATAATTGGTGATGATTTAATGGGAGCTATTTTTCTTTATGGGAAATTAACAAGAGAATCTTAAGACAATTTCAAGAATAATAAATTGAATAAACTGAAGGAAGAAGTCTCACTTGAAGTAGTACATTACATGTGGTTTATGTGTAACGATGCTGCCACAATTAAGCAAAATACCTAGATATTTATTGAATGAGCGTTTCCTCAAAAGTGGATAGGTTGTGCAGGACATATTTCCTAGCCAGCTTGTTCCCCAGGCTTAAATCTACTAGATCTTTATTTCTGGGGCCATCTGAAAGCAATTGTCTACGCAACACCCAATAGCAGTGATAAAATACTCTGTTAAAGTAATGAACAAGGCTACTCGTGAATTTAAGAAATACCTGGAATTTTCAAATGGACAAGAAACTCTATGATACAACGACTACAGGCTTGAATCAAGTCGAAGATGGTCATTTTTAGCACTTCTTTAAACACATGTAGCCATACAGTGACAAAACTAGCTATAGCTTGAAACAATGTCATATAAGACTTTTTTTACTTATTTTGTGTCCTGACCCCCACCAAAATATGTTCCACATGTTAAAGTACACCCTATATATAGTGTGCGTGTGTTTTTGTTTTGCCAGCTTTGCGATGTTTTTAAATAACTCCTTCTCAAAGGCTAAGGTGGGTTATTTTGTTTGTGTGCACATGTGTAATACAGGGTGGCCCAATAAAAAGGTAACAAACTATTTTGTAATCAAGTGATTGATACCGTTCAATCTTGTTACAAATGTGTAAGCAGATGAGTTAACAATGCCGCAATATGTCACAGAAGAACGTTCCAGGACTGTTGAACATTATTTTCGCATCTATGGTGCTGGAAGGAACAATGGACCATCACTGCAAATTGTAGTGGATGATTTTGGAGAAAAGTTTCGCAAACAACCATCACCGAAGAAAGCAATTTTCCAGTGGGTGGAAATGTTTAGGAGGACAGGTTAAGTTAACTATAATGTTGGGAGATCTGGAAGGCTGAGAAACACAATGACCAATGATAATACCGGGCAAGTGCTGCAAAAAGTCCTTAATTCTCCAAAGAAAAGTGAACGTCGCATATCAAGGGAACTCTATATATCACACTAGTGTTCAACGCATGGTTGCAGATATTGGAGTGCACTCATATCGAATCCAGGTACTCCACGAATTTAAAGCAGATTTCCAAGCAAGACTGTGTTATTGTGCACATGTTCTGGCGAATGTTTATGAAGATCCAGATTATCTGAAAAATTGGTGGTGGTCCGACAAATGTCATGTGCTACTCAGCGGACACGTCAATAAGCAAAATTATCCTTTCCTTAGTTGGGTAAAACTGGATGACTATGTACAGAGACCATTACATTCTGTGAGAGTAACAATATGGGCTGCTGTGACCAGCCATGGCATTATTGGTCCATATATCATAGGGGATGAAGATGGCAACACAGCCAGTGTGACTTCACAAGAGTACAGAGACCAAGTTATTGAACGATTCCAGGTGGATTTGTTAATTTTTTGTAAGCTAAACCATCTTGACATAGACAAGCAAGTGTTTCAAAAAGATGAGGCTACCACCCATAATAGTAGAGGGAATGGACCGCAACTTGAACAGATGTTTCCTGGTCAGTTGACTTCTAGAGGCACAGAATTTCCATATCCTGCGCAAAGTCCTGACCAGTCAGTATGTGATGCATTTTTGTTGGGATTATATAAAGAACAGTGCTTCAGACCCGTTCCACATTGTCTTAAAGATAGATCTCCATGAGAACATCGATACAGTTCTACAGATTGTGACAGTGGAGCAGTGTTACACTATGGCTACTAGGCTTACCGAGCATATGGAACTTGTCATAAACAATGGTGGAAGACATATAGAATATGTAATGGTTCGATAGTTGTATTATGGATTAAATGTTATCAAATTATTATTCGATTAACTTTTTTTTGGGCCACAATGTATAATTAAATCTAATTACCAAGGGTGTATATAAGACATGACCTTTACTTGACATTTACTATTTTTAAATAACCTAGTAGGTTCGCCTCTTTCTCAAGGGATAAGCTGGATTTCTTGTGTTTGTGTACATGTGTGTTGCAATTAAAATCAATTACAAAGGGTGTATATAAAATAAGATCATGAGGCTTTCTTGATTATTCCATTTTCTAAACGATTGCACCTGTAGCTCTAATCAAAGGGACTCATGGAGAGGTGGAGGAAATTGATTAGGTATGCCAACTCAGGTTCAACTTTAGGGGAGAGTTAGAGAAGGAATGAAAGAGGGCCTTGACCATCAATATTGTTATAAAATTATATATAAGGTTCAATGTCAAAACACTCTCAATAAAACAGAAAAGTCTAAAAAAAAAAAAAATCCAAATATAGCAATATAATTCGCTAGATTTCCTAGCTTTGATCAAATTCCCTGGATATTTCAGGTTTTCCCTGTTAGTAGACACCCTGAATATACACCAGAGAAACATAAAAGAGCATGGAATATATGGGTCAAAGGGAAGGACTGTGGTTAAATCCCAAGTTTTGTCATCTATACTAAAGTTATTTATTTTTATTAAAAGTTTGGGTCAAATTTATACACCATTTCATATTTTTCAAATTATTCTGTATTTTTATATCAACTTTTTTCTTTTAGTTATGTGGTACATGTTTAAAGTTGTATTACATTTTAAGGGTATAGGGAGAAAAGTGGGAAGTTTAATTTTAAGTCAAATTGAGCTTGTATTGTCATTTGTTATAGCATAATGAAACCTTTCTAATGTACTTTAGATTGTGGTTAAAAGAGGTCATGTCTCTGCTATATTATAATTTGTTTAAAAAAGTATTTGCTGGTGTTTTATGGTGTTTTAGACGTAAATGTTGTCCTAGAATATATGTGTAGTGTGACTTCTCCTCTTTTTGCCCTGTACTCTTCTTTTGTAAAGTGCAGATAAAATCAATGTTGCTCATTTAAAATGTGTAGGAATTTATTTCAAGGGTGAACACCCTTGTTGCAAGTGTTGGCAAGAAAGAAAAATATGTAATAAAAAAAACACTTTGGGAATATGTATTAGGCAAGTTTGATTAATATACTCCAAATAATTAAAAATTTCTAAAAGAATAATTTCAAAATGTTATATGAGTTAAAGGTAAACACTATTTCCCCATCCTGATACTAGAAGAGAGGATAATAGGCTCACTTAAATTGTCACATAACTAGCACCTGCACAGTCAATGGGGAACCACCACCAGACCAAGTTTCAAGCTGATAAATTACTGGTACCCGAATCTTCGATGCAATTGGTTGATATGGCTTAGTTTGTAAGAAACAGAGCCAAAGGAGGTAAGATAGGAGCGTGAATAAAACCTGCAATGGTAAAGGGATGTCCTGAAATCTGCTTCCTATAAATAGCTTTTAGCAATTTCTATATTAAAATAAAGTATTGTCAACTGAGCTACACATTTTGTGTGTCAAAATAAAAAGAGTGTTTAAATGCAAAATCTTATTATTTAGCTTACTACCCGTTTGGGTTATACGCTTAAGTACTAATTACACTAATGGATTAGGAATTGGGAAGGTTAAATTAAAGGAAGTGAACCCGCATTTGCGTGGAGGGAGAGTGGGAAACCATTTAGGAAAAACCACCCCCAGTTCACCCGACCGAGATTCGAACCTCAATCTCCCCGTCCTCAGCAGTCGGGCTCAACACTACAAGCGCGTTAGCCAACTACGCCACAGAGGCGGGTAGCAAAATCTTAATTTATATTTTCTTTACCAAATAGGAATCAAATAAAAAAATATTAAGTTTGTTTTGCTCGAGTCAAACTATCCTTTGTAAGTGTTTGTGTTAGAATAAATATTTTGTGTGAAAAGGAAATAGGTAAGCCTACTAATTTTTCTTACCTAAACATTTTAAGTTCAACGATAAAAGTGTAGCAGAGGTGTGAGTGAAATGAATGATTCTTCTCTGATATACTCTGTTATGAAATGACTGATTCTTCTCTGATCTACTCTGTTATTAAATGACTTATTCTTCTCTGATCTACTTTGTTATAGATTGTAAGTTTGAGTTATTTTAAAATATTTGTTTCCACCACAGTGTGCTAAAAATCAGGAATATTAATCATGGTAGTGAATTATCAACATGTTAAAAAATGTATCTAGCATAATTTTAGTGAGACCATATGTAGAGGAAATAATTGGGGATAATCAGTGTAGATTTCGATGAAATATATCAACAACCTACCAGGTTTTTACTATTCATCAAAAATTAGAAAAAAAAGTGGGAACAGGACATAACGGCTGATTAATCACACATTTTTTTAAAAATGACTATGATTGAGTTAAAAGAAACCAATTATAAGGATTTTATTTAAGTTATGGATACCAAAAAATGCTTGTCAAGCTGATTGAGGTGTGTTTGACAAATATGCGTGGAACGGTATGAGTTGGATTTCACTTATAAGATACTTTTGAAATTAAAATTGGATTGAAACAAACTTTCTAGTCTAGCATGAGAATATACTAGCAGGAATGCAAGATAGTAGGGAAGGTGTCTTATTAAATTGTACAAAGCAGCTATTTGGGTACACAGATGATTAAGCTTTGTTAGTAATAATAAGGAAACTGTTAAAAGAAATGCAGACGCTAGGGAAGAAATAAAGTTAGAAGTGAAAGCTGAAAATACTTAGTATATGATCACAGATTGAGGACAATGATTTAGAAATAGCTGCCCATAGTATACAATTTTATGGTTAATGAGTTTAAATATGTATGAACAATTTTAAGTAGCACTAACGATATTTGAGTGGATATTAGGAAAATAATATAATCAGGAAGTGCATGTTATTACTAGGCCAGAACATTTTTTAACCTTTCACCTGCTGCCAAGGAATGAAAACTATGAATTACAAAACAATAGATTTGCCGGTTGTTTTCTATGGTTGTGAAACATGGTCTCTGACGAAAATAAATTTAGGGTCTTCAAAAACAAGTAGCTTAGGAAGATATTTGGTCCAAAAAGGGATGATAATACTGGAGAGTGGAGGAGGTTACATAATGCTAAGTTACATATCCTGTATTAATCACAAGATATTGTTAAGGTAATCAAATCTCCGAGATTGCGGTGGGCAGGACATGCAGCACGAATGGAAGAATCCAGGACCATATTCAGGGTATTGACTAGTAAGTCATTGGGAAGATATAGATGCAATTCGGAGGATAGATAACATTAGAATGAATCTAAATGAGATAGGGTGTAATGCGGAAGACTGGATGGAACTAACTCAAGATAGGAAAAGGTGGCATACTTTTTTAAGTGTAGCAATAAATTTTCTAGTTTCTAATCCTACAGAGTAATCATTAAGTGAGGTTGGGATGAGGAAGGCAGAATTAAAATAAAATGTACCTTTATTGCATGGAAAGGATTCAAACCCTGACATTTCTGTCAATAATAATAGACTAAATGAGCTTGATCCACATGCCCGCAGTGCAGATTGTAATATTATAAACATGAATTATAAATGGACTATTTTGTCAAACGTAATATTAAATATGGATTTTTTTTAAAGATGACATAATTGATTTTAGGGTACTTGAGTTAACAATTTTTTGGTCAATGTTAAGTTATGGCAATTTTGTATAATCTTCTATTAAATTTATTTGTATTGTATGAAGTTTATTACAAAATTTAAATAAATATAGACCCAATATTTATTTAAAAATAGTATTAATATTGAGTTTAAAATAAGCAGGTACCAGAATAAGATGTAATCAAACAATGGTATTGGGTGTTTTATCATATTATTTTACCTGCTGGTTTATTACAAATTATATATTAACTATTCATCTGACTTACACGCAAACAAATGACCCAAGATTATTTTTAATTATGGCATTTCTATATACACACTCACAAGACTTATCATCTGGTCACATAAAGAGGGTCTGGACATTGCCTAGCACACAAACAATTAAACAAGTTATATTTTTTCTACACTAAGCTAACTATTTGAACTATAAACATATACAAGAATACAAATAAATGTATCATTCCTATATCATGATTGATTTCTGCTAGTGATAGCATTTGTGTTTTTGCTTCTCTCACTTTCATCTTCACTTTGAGCAACACCATGATCACCAAAAAATGCAAAACCAAAGGGTCAGTATCCTAGAAATTCAAACCTCAGCTAGTGGATCCAAACGGGGTGATTTGTGATAATATTCAACGTCCTTGGACATTTGGATAGTCAATTTCCACACACTATTTATTAATATTTAAGTTAGACAAAAAACTTATGGTTTTAGCCCAGCAGGAATTTTGCAATACCACATGGGTTTATTTCACAATTTACAATTTTGTGTGGAGTTCAGCTAAAAAGAAATGAACGGCTTTTAATTATATATCAATTAAAAGCTAGCCACTTTTTATGGTTCACACTGTACATAGCAGAGCTGTGAATATCAAACTAAATATGAACTTTATATTTCATTTGAACAAAAACAATCAATTTTTATTCTTATTTGTCACGTTAGTTGAGGAAATGGTAAATTGTTATTTGATAAATTCTTTAAATTTTTTGTAACAACTATGAATAACTATTCTCAGGATTTAAATGACATGAGTACAATTAAATACTTAAAAACTAATAGTAAAATAAATAATCTCTTTTTATTTTGAAATTTCTCTTAATTGTTAGTGATGTATGGTATTGGTCAAATAGTTTTTTGATTGTTTAGACAACAAAGATACTAAAATTATAAAATATAAGTATAATAATGATCAAAATAATATGATTTCCTAAGAAGGTGATGATGGAAATCTGAATTTTTGACTGTTTAAACAAAGATAAAAACTATACTAAAATTATAAAAACTTAAGTTTAATACAGATCAAGATATACTTTGCCAAGAAGGTGAAATTGGTAATCTAAATTTAGATGTGTGAGATATATATAGGAAATAAAAGAAGTATTTTTAACTTTATAAATTTTACCCAGCTACTTAACACTACGAATTAAATATAACCCTGCCATGTGTAGAGATCCAACTAAAATAAATAAACAACTTTAAATTATTATAGCCATAAATAAAAATGGTTTGATTTTTAGGATATATTTGTACATTTTTTGTGGTTGATTAACTAAACAGTAAAATGACCCTATATAAAAATATTAACATCAAGTCAACCGGTTTGGATGAATTAAAATAATTAATTAGTATTTTTTTAGAATGTTTTCTAAAATATTGGATGAATGTTTAAAACAAGTTTTTGTGAAATATTACAGATAAAAAGTATATTATCTTATAAAAGAGCTAGATAATACAGAATAATAAAAAGTACTTTAAAAACTGGATTTATTCTTTATTTAATGTAATTTTATTGTGAAAAGATTCATCATTAGTTTTGAAATAGAGGATCAAAACTGAATAATATTTTTAATTTAAATGTGTTCACATAAAAAAACGGAACATTTAGTTGGTTTTTTTTAGAATAACACTGACTATATATTTTTGTTTTTGTGGGGGAAAAGGCCAATTTTTTTAAAAAGTAATTAAAGATCTTTATCACAATACTATTTCATAATCATTTATAACAGATGTAAAAAAAAAATCCAATTCAATCCAACGATGTGTTTATTTATTAAAGTTTTATTGTTACTTTCTATAGAGCCTATTTAATGCAAAGGTAAACAAGTACACATACACAACCACACACACACTTTTCTATCAGTATAAAACGATTTTTAAACACAAACACAAATATAGTTCAGTAAATCAAGTGCTTAAAATTTAAAATGCTTAGAAAGTTATTTAATAGGAATGCAAATAAGAACATAGATCGAGACATCTAAAACATTAGTTACTATGCAACTAATCTTACTAACTAATGTCCTCAGTGAGGCATTTTAACTATTATTTTTATAAGAATCTTTTCAAATATTTTTTAACACTTTCATCCTCACATTCAATTTTATTTTAACACAAAACCAGCCAAACTACTTCCCAAACAGAGCTAAAACATTTGGAAGTATAGTTCTGGCTGTGATTTGATGCACTTAATCTCCAAAACATACCTGAAAAAAAAAAATCTTTAGTTAGCTTAAAAATAACTCAATTAATTTACTCCATCAGTTCATACACAGATTTAATGGTTGATAATAACAGAAACATGTGATGAGAATACTACAGAAACTTCCAGCACTGAATTATGTACACAATGTTTACTCAGAAAGGTGGTATGCTGTATCACCTTGTGTGATTACACATGATCCTATTTTCAAAGTGACAACATAATGTAGCCAAGAAAGGTAATCAGGGTAAACCGAGGTCACTTGACTGTGTTACATTTTTAGTATAAAAAATGAATACAATATTATTTAAACTTTGCTTTATCTAATCTGGTGTGGTGATGATGGTTTGAAGAAATATTATAAACAAGGGGCTAGAAAGGTGGGGATCAAAGGAGTGCTCCCCCCGCAGATTCCCATCCCAAAATTCAAAAGCCCAAACTAGTCATTGCAGGTGATTTTGTACAGTGTATATTTAAAGTGAGTTTAATAATAATACAAAATTAATTACATAATAAACTTCAAATGTATTGCCAAAAATATTTAAAGCTTGTGTAACTTGAAAAGTTTCAAATATAACATTTTTCATTCTGTCTCGGGCAGATAAGATCTGTAAACTACGTGCTCCATAAGATCTGTACTGCAATTCAAGGGTGGAACAACTTATAGACAACTCAATAACCCCTGTGGAAAAGAAACGATTTAATGCAGATATTATAGTGTGATTCTCAAACTGTTAGCTTTGCTTTCTTGTCACATGATATGTTGTACACCACTTTGAGAAAAATTCAGTTAAGTAGCAAAATAATTGTGATTTTCAAAATTTTAGCTTTACTCTCTTGTAATATTTTAATAATTTTGATTATATACATACATACTACCTTATGGGGTAGGCAAGAAACTGTGCATACAGCTCAACATACAACATTTTTGTACTTAATCCATCCTCATTAACTCTCTCCATACTTTATAATTATAGCATACTCCCTTCGCTTCAACAACATCTATACACCAAGTCATACATGCTCTTTCATTCTTAAAACTACTGATATTTCTCTTTTTCACACATTCATCTACAATATTATCCACGTCTTACATGGCCTACCCCTTTCTTTTGATCCACACACATACTAACTATGTATTTGCTTTGTAACACACAATCCACACTCATTCTCTCAACATGCCCAAATAAACGTAAATACGCTTCTTTCACATTTACCTATTAGATTCCCTTTAAAATCACACTCATCACAAATTCATTACTAACTGTCCATATGACATGTCTTAGATATCTCATTCCAACCCATTCATCTTGCTCTTGTGTTTCTCCTGCAAACCCATGATTCACATCTCTTAAACAATGTTGGTATCAACACACTTTTATATAATGTCATCTTTGCTTCTTTTGATACTACTTCATTCTTTGCAATAGTCCACATCTCCAACAACTCTGAAAGATGCCTGTCAATTTCACTATCTATCCTTCCATTTTTATAGAACATTCTGCCCAAATGTACAAAATGATTTACTTATTCTAAAAATTTTCCATTTATACTAAGTTGACGATCATTTCCTGATCTATCCTATCAAAAACTATCACCTTAGTTTTGGAAACAATTATACTAATATCCATTCTACCTGTCACCATATTCTAAACAATATAATGCATTCTGCAAGTCACTTTTATTCTCAGCCATTAATAGGCATCATCTGTATATAACAGCATACACACACTCACATTGTTCATATGTCCTCACAATCCTCCCTCATATACTATTCCATGTATAACTAAAACTAAAAAGTGTTCATTTGTGTTGTGCTTTGGTGCTAGTATTTAACAATGTTTTGTAAATTTTGAAAAGTTTTAGCTAGAAAGATATTGTGTTTCAAGTATAAAGAAAATAAATCTTATAAATGAAAAATGGTTTAGTTTTTATTCAATTTGTCAAAAAAATTTAAAAAATTATCATAATATTTAATATCCAAATATTGGGGATGAAACAGTGAGAAAAAGTGTAAAATGTAAAGTGCATGACAAACAAATGTAAAAGAATGAAGAAAGAAGACACATATTAACCTATTATTAAACAAACATTTGCTATTGGCTAGTAAAATTTTCAAAATTAATATCAAACACTTACCCTCATGCATATAGCTGACATCATTGTTCTACGTAAATATTTTAAATAATACTCAACAGTTATCAATGAAAGCGATACTGCCTTGCCGGCTTAATGCTGACGTAAGTTTTCTTCATATCTTCATCCTCTTCCTTTTTCACTTCAGTAAATCTTTCTCCTTTCAGGCTGACAATTTTATTGTCCCGGTATCGAACAAGTTTCTTGGGTTCCTTAAAATTTAATGAGAAATATAAAATAATGTATTACAAGTCTTATACAAAACTATCTCTAGCCAATGTTTTTGGTGACTTTATTATAACCCTTAAAGGAAAAGGGGAAAGGGGGGGGGGAGGAATCACATTTAAAAACAAACAGTACATTTTAGTAGAAGAGAGAAAAACAATGACTGGACTTTGACTAGTGTTGGATCACAGAGTCTAGGACTCTAGTCCCTTTAGACCCTATAGTCTGGTCAAATATGAGCCTTTGCTCTTGAGTGTAGTTAAATTTTGAAGCTGCCTGTTAAAAAAGTGGGTTAATATAATGAAGCTTTATTATTATTATTATTATTATTATTATTATTATTATTAATATTATTATTATTCTTTTATATGTTGATGATTCTTTTTTTGGGCACTGGGTCTAACTACTCATTTGAGCTATCAGTGTATTTACACTAATGGGTTGGGACGAAGACGGTAGTATTCATGAGAAATATACCCACATGTGTTGAGGAAGAGGAGTAAATCATTTAGGAATAATCACATTCAATATACTTGCATGGGGTTTGAACCCTTGTCGTCAAATTTATGACAATCCAGTTTAATGCGAGTGTGGTGTATACCATGAGATCACTGATGTGGATATGTGCTAATGATTTTAGTTAAAACATGTATATAAATGAATATATTTATAGTATATTAATAATGCGATTGAATTAGGCCTGGTTGTATGAGGTGAAAAAGCATGAGGCGAGGGATGTCTGGATTTATCTAAGTATTAATGGGCAAGTTTCCACTGTTGTGACTTAGAGGAAATGCACATGTTGGAGGGTGCCTATATTAATCTGGTATTGTTCTTCCCGCTAACAAGCGATTCCCAAAGGCAATCATAAACATAACCTACATTATAGCAGCATAATAAAAACTAAATAAAAATAAGATTAAAGAACTAGCAAGAAAGTGGATCAAGATACTACAATAAAACCAAACACTTTTGTAAACGACTTTTTAAAGAGACAAATTAGGGCCTATATTACAGATCTTCCCCACCAAACCATCCACAGCCAATCTCTTTTTCTTGCAAGAAGAGGAAACTTCACTTGAACACCCCATTAAGTTTTCCTTTTGGACCTCAATTATTGTATTTCAGCTCTAAATGACTAATATTTAGTCTCTAGCATAAAATCTTTCTCCCACACCAAAGATCAAAACAATTTTCTCACCCGCTTACAAGCTAAAAAATATTAAGTCTCTACCTATGAATATTTGACCACAAAATATGTTTTCTCACTTTACATCAACATACCTGACACCAAAGGACTTTCTTTCAAAGAATATTTTCTCGACAATCAACTCCCCAACTCATATTTCATATATAATCAGTTCACTTCATACTAGAAAAGAACTATTTTTGCTTTCTCGACACAATTTCTAAATGAGGAATGAGCACATATTTGATCCCTTTCTAGGGTAATATCATCATTTACAAATTAGAGACTAACTCCTTTCAATCAATCCATGCAATCTATATGTTGGACGAGGTTAACGTATTACATCTTCAAAATTTTGACGAATATCAAAACTATTTAAATTTATTTTTAAGTTACTGGAAAAGTTAATCAAGTATGGCACCCTTAGAATTACTTGTAACACTAAACAATAACATGATATATTCTTAGATATAGAACATTGCCTTTATGAAGAAATTATAATCACCACAGTACATATAAACTCTATCAACCATCAACAGTATATTCAATTCCAAAGTAATCATTTTCACTCTCTTCCTTACAGTATGTCTAATTAATCCAAAATAATATGTTTTAAAAATGCTCCATAGCTTTCAAAGTCTGAGGTTACCCTAAACACAGTGTAAATAATCAAGTAAATAGAGCCTTATCCCCTGAAAAAATTCTAATGAAAAATAACTCGCAAAACATTTTAATTTTGACCTAAATACAGGCTACATCTTAACTCCATTCTCTCTCACACAAAATATTTTCAATGAACCTCAAAGAATGATGATCTAAGTCTCAGCATGCTCAAACATGAAGAATACCATTAAGATGTTTCACATTAAAAATAATTTACCAATTAAAATGTACCTACTGTATTGCTGAATATAAAGCTCTGATGTTTTTTGTTTTGAATGTAACTTCAAGACAATTTTTAATTCAAATAAATTTATTTTTTAAAGCCAATTTTCTGGTAAAAGTGTATAACTTAACCTTCTATTCTCCTTTCAATGTTTATTAAACTCTATCTGAGGGATACCTCTTTCTCTATTGAAATAGAGCCTGTAGCTTTAAAATGAAGTTTTTTTTAGAAAAAGCAACAACTGGAAATTACTAAAATTACCTTAAAATTAATTTACATTTGAATTGTATGAGGCAAAAATATTTTCAACTACTTTTTGTAATAATATGTAAAATAAGAGTATACAATTAAAACTTAAATGGAAACTTTAATTTTCAAGATAAAGGGGTAAACCTTCATTTATTAATTTTGACTTAAAATAAAATACATAGAAACTTAAATTACTAATTTTGAATTGAAATAAAAAATATAAAAAACATGTCAATGGAATTTTTATGTATTTGACCAGAACAAGAAAATATAATAATTATGGCACACATCTATAATAATGAAGCCCTATAAGTGAAATATGAATTATTACCTCCTATATTAGTATTTTAATGGTTATTCCTTAGCAAAATGAAAAGACTAACATGTGAACGACAATAAACGTACAGTCAATGCTTTATGTAAGCATGGAATTTTCCTGTTGAAGCTTAACTGGAGGAGTATTTCAATTTGAATTACAACTAATGCTTTGATTTTAATAAACATTTTGGAATGGACACTGTCTAACCTTGGTAGATTACACTGTGGCCTTATAAGCTACACCAGTGGTTCCCAACCTTTTGTGGCCCATCTCCCTTTCTGGAGGTTGACTAACACCTATCGCCCCCTTTTCATTTTCATTGTATGCCTAATTTTAATTTGAAGTAAGGTGTAAATAATAATGCAGATTAATTATTATAAACAATTTTACTACCGTATATAAACAACCAAAGCAGTTTTATCCGGTCACTCTTGAATAAAATAGGAAAAAATGTACATTTTTTACAGATTTTTTTTAAATAACAAAGAAGTGAAATAATTAACTAAGATCATTGATGTACATTTAAAAAACAGGAGTACATGTTTTCATTTTTTAAATGGAATCTGGAAAAATTAAGAAAGTTGACAGTTAAAATTTGAAAAAATAAATGAAAGTTTGAAAATTTGTTATTGTTTTATTTTACCTTTTCAATGGCTGCCTTGTGCTTGGTGGATTTCAGTTAAAGCTTGAATATCCGGCTTTATGTTCGTCAAGTTCAGGCGCAAGTCTCCTTTGAGGTAAATGTCCAACTTATTTCTTTGTTTTGTGAGGAGCTGGACAACAGAACTAAATCCTTTTTCAACTAAATATGTTGACGGGAATGAGATGAGAAGTGGTTCAGTTTTTCCCCACAGTTGTGGATAAGTGTCCATAATCTTCACCCAGCCTAACTCGTAACAGCTCTGCTTGAAAATGATTTTCGCCTCACAGTCATACTTCAGATCTAGAAACTCTGTCTGCAAAGAGTTATCAAGCTTATCCACAACTTCAAACGAGAATGGATCTAGAATCCAATCAGGAATTTGTAGCTTGGTCAAATCTTCAAATCTTAATTCCATGTCAGTTTTTAACTGGTCAAGGTGATCAGTAAAAATTAGGATTTTGTCTTCTGGAAGTTCAGGAGTCCCGTTAGCTGACACTGAACACTTTTTAAGGGTCGGAAACTGAATCAGCTCTTTATGGCCAATATTTACCTTGTGAATATCAAACTTGGCGATGAATGATGAAATAATTCCTTTGGCCTTGATAAGGTTCATCTTGTTTCCTTGAAGCCTTATATTGACTTCGTTCATTTTTTCAAAAATATCTGTAAGGTACGCAAGTTCCAACTTGCGTTGATTCAAATTCTCACTTAAAACAGGATCAGACGTGTCGAGAAACTCAGTAATCGTGTCAAATAATTCAAAGAAACGGCGCAAACAGTTTCCTTTGGAAAGCCACCTCATGGACGTATGTAGAAGCAAGCGTTCGAATTCCTCATCATTTTCATCGCAAAGTTGTCGGAACAGACGGTCATTGAAGGAATTAGCTTTAATCTTCTTGACACCAGTAATGACCAGTTTTAGGGTTTCATGCAGGACACCACTCAATTTTTTCACAGCTAAGTGTTGACGATGAATGACACAGTGAATAGTGATTACCTCTGGTACTTCTTTCTTAAGGTGGGCTAGAAACCCAGCATGACAACCTGACATGGCAGGAACACCATCTGTTGCGCAAGCGCTCACGTTTGTTAGGGGAATCTCTTTTTCCTCAAAATAATCTTGTAACACTTTAAAAATCGACGATTCCTTCATATCAGTGATCAAAGTTCTAGCAAACAGCATTTCCTCGGTAATTTCCTTTTGTTCATTGATAAACCTCACATAAGCTAATAAAATTGCTTTGTTATCAATCACAGTTGATTCATCAATCTGCAATGCAAATTTACTTTTTTTCAACAAATTGGTGAGTTTGGATTCAACGTCTGTGGCCATTTCGTCAATTCGCCTGGAAACAGCATTGTTGCTCAAAGGAACCAATTGACTTATCTTATTACTAGGGCCCTCGCCTAGCATGATTTCAACAATTTTTTTGGTAGCCGATAAAACAAGAGTTTCGCCAATTGTGTGAGGTTTACCACATTTAGCGATCAATAAAGACACCTCGTAAGAAGCAAGAAGACCTTTGTCAAGATCGATTGCTCGTTTTTTAAATAATTCACTCACACTAGGCCGTTTAACAGCTTTGGCTTTGAGGTGTTGAAAATAACTAAGTTCTTTACTCACTTTATCACTGTGTACTCTTGATAAATGATCTTTCATTCGCGAAGGCTTCATGGCTTCATTACTAGTAAATGTTTTATCGCACAAAAGACAATGTGGAAACTGCACATTTTGCGGTGACGTGATAAAACCGAATTTTAAATACTCAGCTGAGTATTGACGACACTTCTTCTTTTTTTAATCCATTGTGCATGAACTTCTACACTTCAAAACAAACGCACAAAAACAGAAAAGACATGCATAAAATCTGATGGTGAGGCACACAAAGGCTAGTGAAGACTGAAGACAAATGTAGGTCAATGGCAAGTGTGTTGTGTTGGCAGGAGGGGGAGGGGGTTGAATCACCAGTCGGCCGCGCTGAACAACAACAGGTGGGGTACTGTGAAGAGGGGTGAGTGCAGTGAACTCGCCGGCTGAGAATAGCCAGTGACTCGTGCTACTGTACTTCTACTGTAAAGTACTATTTTAATTTTTCCCCCTTTGAATACTCATCACCCCCAAATATCGCCCCCCACTTATTTATTGCTCCCCTGATAACCCAAATCGTCCCAATAGAGAGAGATAGTGGGGGGGGGGGGGGGAGAGTTGAATTCTTATTTGAATAACATTTTTAATGAAAGGTGTTCTGTGTATGCCACAAACTTTCAGTATTGGAGAAATTTTATTTTTATGCTTTGGGGTTCTGACATCACAGAACAAGCGCATGCAATAAATAACATTCCTGTCAAATAACACTTAAAATAAAGTTCAAATTCCATGGTTAATTTGATTTTTATACATCTTTGTTGATGATTTAACTTCTGCAAGCCTATTAAGCCACCCCAGAAGTATCAGCACCCTTAGCATCTTTATTGTGAGATACAAAGTTTCCAGTTTTTGCACAGTGTCTTACTACCTGTCTGCAAAGCTATTGCGTACATACATCGGAATGGTTTCCAACAACGGTTGGAACGATTTGTGTAGTTGCCGACAAGTGTGATTGTGTACGTTCGGTGGACAAAACCAACAATGGAACGGGACCGATGAATGTTGAGAAGTTAAGCGACGGATCTACCCTCTCTGTTAACGTTTCGATCTGTATAATTGGCACTAAATATTTTCTCGGATTTTTATATATCTTCCCATTTAGTCAATTAGTGTGTTTGATAGCTTTAAAGTGATTTGTTTTTTGTATTTGTATAATAGTTTAACCTGGTTTTCGTTCTTTGTTCATAGTTTTTCATTAGCGTTCTCTGATTTAAATTTTTTTTTTATATATTTTGCTATAGTAGTGTTTATTTGAGGTTTTTCTTTATCGTCTAGTACATTTAAAGTGTTATATTTATTCGTGTTTTAGTATAGTTGCTCATAAAATACTTTGTTTCAGTTGTATTTATTGTTTGTAAGTGTTAGCTTAGGTTTAGACAATGGGATGAAGTGTGTTTTATCAAACTCGTTTAGGTTAGATTATTTTCACGTTAGGTCTAGTTGTAAAACATTTGAAATAGAAGCTCAAGCTCACTTTGAATTAATGGTATTAATAAGAGTAGATAGGCAACGAATGCAAGTGCGAAGTTTGTTGTTAGAGAAGATATAATCCCCATAGTTAATTGGGTCTACGGTTAGGCCAAACTGGAGACTAAGTATTTAATTTGTATTCTTATAAGTAGGCCTAGTCAACATGTTTTTGATAACCAGTTTCTAAAAGAGACTTAATTTTACTACATTTAAGCTGCTATTAATACTATTGAATAATATTTATAAGCTAATGAAATAATCTAATCTAAAATGATTAAAAACATGTTTCTTACATTTCTTCTTTATTTTGAGATATCAAGCCAAATAAGTTCAAGGGCAGTAGATGAATTAAAATAGTATGAATTAAAGTGATAAAATATTAAAATAAATGTGAAATACTCTTCCTAATACTAATACAATGAATATTGAAACACTGTGTGACAAATAACAAAACCTAACTTAAACTTGAATAAAACACTCCTAAGATTATTTTAAAAAAAAGATCACATATATAAACTAACAGTAACTACTTTTAAATAAACGGTAAAGATTTAATAATTGTTCTAAGCCAAGTAATAATAATATATTTTAAAGTTTAAAAGAAAAATAATGTAAGTTTTAAAGCATCTGCTACTAAAAACAAGAGAGAAATGTAAGCAAGGTGCTATGAATTTTGGGTAATATATGTTGCCAACTTTAGCAAATAGTGAAGTCACTATGTGAGTAGCTAGATCTTGTTGGAAACAGTCGGGATCAATACCGCACCAAAATCGAGGTACGTACAGAATCGCTCATACAGTATTTTTATCAGTGGTTTATCGGAAAGTGTCAATACCAACACTCAAGCCGATGTGTGCACACAATAGCCCTGCTGGTATGTATGAATTATAACCATGCTAATGTGATAGAGATGAGGAAGGCAAAATTTATAGGAAATATATCCAAATTTATGTGGAGAGAAGGTGGGAAACCACTCTTAGTACACTTGGCTAGGGCTCGAACCCTGATTTCCCTGTCAACAGCACACCCGACTAGATTAGTCAAACATTTAGTCTGCATGCCAAATGATGTATTATGATGTTCTGGATATATTTATATAATTACAGGTATGCTGCATTTGGCACCATAAATATTAGAAATAAAAAAGTACAAAGATGTTTTGATTTGTTAGTGACTTTTATGCTTTCATAATGGCTATGGCCACCACACATGTGGCTATTAAGGGCTGTATAATTCAGGTCTTTAAAGGAAATGGTCAACAAAAATTCAGTTAGCAAAATATCATCAACTCTTAACTTTACCACACAATTTTTTAATCTTTGGATCAGAAAGGACTTATTCCACTTGTGATGTATGAAATTTATGTTTAGAGAGTAGACGTGTTAGAAGAAAAGTACATACAAATGTTCCACACACAAACATCTTGAACCTTATTATGGCAACACAAAAACTTCTCGAGCATGCTACCGTGATCAAAATGTGTTCTAACCACATTGTGACTAACTAGATGAGACTTGTTGACAGTTGTGTTGGTTTTAGAAATGTCAAATAGGCTAGGTGAAGTGGTTTCTTTGTAAATTTGTTAATACAAAATTGAGTTTAGGGTTACCTTTATTTTTGAATAGACATTAATATTCTTACATTCTCAACAAAGGGTGTAATTCAAGAAATGTTCAGTGTTTGTTCTCAGCTGTCGAAATTTGAGCATTGTTCACAGTTTTATTAACTTTCACAATCAGTGGGCATCCTGTTATAGTCCTGAGCTTAGATTTAGTTTTAAAAAAATTAAATAAGGATACAAATGATAAAATCAATGAAGTTGTGTTATATTTATCAATATAATTTTTTAAAAAATGATGTATATCAATAGCTGTCAAAAACTAGAAAGAACGGTACATAATGTTGGTAAATGGGAAAGTAGTGAAAAATAAATTTGTAAATTTTGATAAGAATTACAGACAAGAAGTTAAGTGAATCTAGCTAGCTCTTTCAGGACATAGAACATAAGACATGTGAGTGACCAATCAAATCACTCGCAAGAAATATGGTATGACTCACTTCAAGGAAATATGGTGGGTGTGATATCACATTTAGTAACTACTAGCACATTTTTCTTTCATGAAACGACAAGCATAAATTCTATGAAAATGATAAATAAACAACTTACAGATTTAGGTCCTACAGGTCGATGTTCTCTAATATCATCATCCTTATCAACATAACTGTAACGAGCAATTATGCGAGACTTCAATTCTTGGTCATTGACAACAGCTTTCTGCCGCTGAGCCATTGGCTAGAATACATAGCATTGTGTGAAATTATTAAATACAATTTTTTTTAATGATTACCATAGGCTTTCTGTATTGTATGATTAATAAATCCTTCCAGTTGACTAAAAGATGTAACAAACAATTTTGCAGTGTATATTGTATATTTTTATACTTCACTTTTGAAAAAGGGCTAATGTTAACATAGTACACCCTAGCACTAAATGTCAGTTTCATAGTTAGGTTGAGTTTGCCTCAAGCTCAGCGTTAATCTAAATACAAGATGCCTAGGTATATAACCCGAATGGGTAAAAAGACGCAATGCTTAGAAATAAAAGATGATGCCTATCTATACTAAAATGGAATGGTTCAGTTTCATAGGCAAAATTTCCCCATTAGAGTTGAGTTTAGGTAGGTGTGGTCTTGTATTTACTATAACGCCACACTTGAACTTGAAGCGTACTCAGTTTAACTATGAAACTGTACCTAAGACTTTTAACTACCTGGATAGTAGGACAAACTCCATGATTTAAAATTAATCTAGGCCAAGATTGGGATAGGACAAATTTATTTCTAATTACAAGTCTTTCCAAGCCACTGAACCATAAGAAAACAATGCAGTGGTTCCATTCAACATTTTAAGACACCCAATGTAGGTACCTGTAAGACCGTGACATTTGTTTTGAGGGACTGGCCTGCCTCCTGTCTGTGTAACACCAACTGAGCAGCTCGTGCCACATCTCCCTCTGCTATGGACAGACAGTGATGGACTTCAATACTACACACACCTGGGAACATCTCTTGTAACAAACGAACCTGAGGTTCACTGTAAGAGTCCTGAAATAAAACACATATATCCATATAATGCTGCTGGGACCATCATGTATAGGATTATATGTTCACTTTTAGTACACAATGTTTGTCACCATAGATCTTAACTAACTTGATAAAAGGCAGACATGTCACATGTAATATGCGAGTCAATTCATGATTATTTGATCCCTGACCTTATGATGAATCAAAATACAATGCGGCTATATTTTTATATTTATAAGTTTTAGAGCTACACTTATTTTGTGGAATAAAAGTATAGTAATGGTTATTCCAGGCAGTTACTAAGATATGGAGCGCAGAATTTTTTTTAGCTACACTTATTTTGTGGAATAAAAGTATAGTAATGGTTATTCCAGGCAGTTACTAAGATATGGAGCGCAGAATTTTTTTTATTAGGACCTATTACCATAGAATAATAATACTTAACAGTTTCAAAGGTCTGCACAAAGCTTAGTTCTAATTCATAAGAAAATAAACATTTAGAATATACATACACTCTTGAGATATCTATAAATTAATATATTGTGAAAATTGGAAACTATTTGCCTTATCTCAAGAGGAGTCCAGTAAAATTAATTAGCCCATTTTATGCTAGGCACCAAATAAAGTTAATTAGGTCATATAAGTTAAATAAAGTCAATTATAATGACACCTGAACTAAATATCAAGCTTATTTAATCAGGTTTGTTGAAGACTGGGAGGTCAGAATTTGAGTAAAAGTCAGGTATACTGAGGGTGGCTTTTTTAATTGGCTTCCCACTCTTGATCAATGCTAATGTGGGTGCATTTCTTTTAAATTCTACCTTCCTCATCACTATTCTTGTTTACCTTGCTTACATTACCTATATAATTTCAATGATTAAAAGCAGGTAGTAAATAAAAGATAGCTGTGGATAGGATGTATATATATATATATATATATATATATATATATATATATATATATATTAAGATACGATACATAAATAAAAGAGCCAGATATTGCAACATTACTTTTTGATAAATCAATCAAATTAATGTTGTTGGTAATTTGTTGATTTTTGCATTTGGCAGTGTGTTGGTAAAAAAAAGTGTGATAATTGAACTAGAAAACATAAATTTTCTCAAGAGTAGATAAAATTTAAAATAATTAATTTCTTTGCATTTTAGTAAATAAATGTTAAAATGGTAGTAGATAAAATAAAATATATAATAAAATATAAATGACAAGCAATCAAATGCTGATACATACTAGGGATTATTGTGTGCTTAACCCATCAGCTGGTGTTTCTTTGAGGGACTTACTAGTGGATTATAGACAGTCAATGATCACTAGAAAGGTCTAACCCGCCCTAACATTTACTCGCCGACAAATGAATTTGATGAATTAATGACAACTGTTCATCAATGTAATTGACATTTTTTTCAAATCATTTCATTGGCTCAGTCTAATCTTGTCCTTGGCTTCAACGTGTTTGGAAGTTTCCTGGAGTCTATTAGTTGTATGTAGAAATTAAATTTGGTATATGAAGAAATTCAAGCAGTGGTTTAAGTTTAATTCTAGTATTTCCTCATGCGATTATAATCTCAGGGTTTAACTATGCACTCATTTGTGTGCATTGTTTTTGTTTTGTAAAATAGACAAAAATTTGGTTTAAAAATGTACAAACCTAAATCGACTAATGCAGAGACAGGGGGACCCGCACTTTACTCCTGTTTGCAGAGTTCGATTACCTGGCAGGCCAAATTTGTAGTTATTATTTCTGATAAAAATTTGGAAAATTTTAGTTTAATTCATAGTTATTATGTATATTAAAGCTTAGATGCAATTTAATTTCTATCTTTAGTATGTATCAGTGGAGCTGTGCTTATATTTAATGTAGTAACAAATGGATAGTTAGATATCTCATTTTCCCTCAGTTTATCATATTTTAACACTCTCAGTACCGGGTCAAGATTATGTACTTAACCTCAGAAAACAGCCAATTTTAGGAATCTTGAAAAATTAATTTCTCCACAGCCACATTGGATTTTAAAAGTTCAAAGACCAGTTTGGAGCTACATTCTTCTTTATTCTGAATAATTAATCTAGTGTAATATCTTGTAAAGTGCTCTTATTAGGGTTCTGAGTAAAAGTACTGAGTAAAAGACAAAAACAAGAGTCATACAAATAATAAACCATAAACTCACACAATCAGCTGGTTATGTTGATTTAGGTGATTGGAATCATCATGTACAATATAATGTGCATATAGGCTCATAAAGAAGATCTTCATAATGAACAATTCAAATTCTAAATGCTGGCTGATTTGTAAATAAATGTATTATAAAATTATATTTTATTGACTATAGGCCTACCCACTTGATGTCACGATGTACCGTAGTCCATACATTAGAAAGTAGGCTATAATAGCCTATATGTAATGAATCATTCAAGTGTTTATCATTCAAACATATATTATTCGTAATTGTAGAAACATTTAGGCCTATTATAACATAGTGTTCACTTTTGTGAACAGCATTGGATTCTATATTGTATCCCTAATTCTGCCAAATCATATATATCATCTTCATTGTCGTCTTTATCATCAACTAAATTCACTATTTATGATATTTCATTATCAAATAAACCTTTTCTCCTCACCAATGTTTACAACGCACAAACACAAGAAACAGAAGTGCATGATATTCTTCACGTTAAGAATCACTGAACTTGAGCTACTTGGAGAGTGAAATGCTATCTATGACCACAATTAGAGACTAATGGTCCAAGGAATGCATAGGACTAACCAAACACATAGGCAAAGAATTTATGCTGATTTAAACTCAAGACCCCATAGAATTGACGAGCTTGGTAAAATTCGTAAGAACGGCTACCCGTAAATTCGACAGGCATGGTGTCAAGAGTGTAGTGTTAAAAATTGAAGTCTTTCTGCCACTCTATGTGAAATCAGCCACTCGATGTGAAATCATTTAGAAGATTTTCTCATCCAATTTAAGTGATCATTAGAATTGACTGAGTCCTCAACATTATACCATAATGAATAAACATACACAATTATCAACAAATAGTGTAAATCGATAGAACTAATGTCCATTAACTTTCCATCTGTTAAGTTATTATCAGTTATTAATAGAAACATGAAAACTTAATCATCTACATACCAACCAGACATAAAAAAAATTACAACCAAAAACTCCCCATACTTGACAAATTGCAAATAAATTCAGATGTATGAGATAAATAATACTCTTTAGGACGCTTATGTAAAATGAAACTTTAATTTATTTACTATAAAACCAGAATAAAAGAAAGTAAATCCTGAATAAGGTAAAAGTCAACTCTCGATTTTACGACCTTTCACGGTTCCCTGGAAAAGGGTCGTCATTTCGAAGGGGTCGTTATTGGAATTCGAACCGATTTTGTTGCACCCCCAACCCTCATACACAAAAATTGCATTTTTTAGACAACGCATGAAAATAAAAGAAAAATAAAACCTACCTATTTCTTGAAGAAGTCCATTATGGAGGCCTGCTTCTTTTTAGCGCCAGTTTGCTCGACGAAGTCTTTCACATTATAAAACAGGGACCACATCTCTTCACTAGTGCCGTGGTGCTTAAGTGCTCTTGAGTAGACGTCCCCAGCTTTCAGGACATATTTGGTTGTGGGGATGTCTTCAGGCACTTATTCCATTTCTTCCTCCCCCTCTTCATTGCTGGACTCCTGCTGCTCCCTGATTATATCGGCAGTGTCGAGGGTGCTCCAAACTGTGATGTCATTGTCTACTGCTATGTACTCCTTATATGTGCAGTCTGGAGCTAATCTCTGCCATGTTTCCTTGTCCAACGGCCGAGTAAAAGTCAGGGGGGCAGACGAAGGTTCTGTTGATGGGCCAGGCTGCGGTTCTACTGAGGGGCCTGGCTGGGAATTGGCGTCTACTGGCGGTTGTCTGGGTCTTTGGCGCTGGCAGTGGCAGGAAGCACACAGACAGCAGCCTCTTCATCGACTGGTAGGACAAAGTGGGTGTGTCGAAAGTAGTTGGTGATTATCGCCGTCTCACGGCCTTCCAGCTGGCGACGATTCCTTCCATGGCCCTAAACACGTCTCACTTTATGAACTGTTTTCCCATGTCGAGATTCCACACCATACTCCGCACAAGCATCTCGCAGAACTTCACCTTTACTTGCTGGATTATCCCCTGGTCCAAGGGGTGAAGCATGCTGGTGTTCTTTGGCAGAAACACCAGCTTGGTGTTCCTGAGTTTGCCGAGAGCAGGATGAGCGGGGCAATCATCGACGAAAAGCACAACTTTTCTATTTGTGGTGTCATTCTTCGAATCAAAGCCTTGAAGCCACCTTATGAACACCCCCCGAGGTCATCCATGCCTTCTTATTAAAATCATAGTCACAAGGCAGGATGTTGCCCTTGAAACCCTGGGATTTCTTGAACTTCCCGATCATGAGGAGCTTTATGTTGCAGCACAGAAGGAGGGTGAGGTGCTCCTGGCTCCTCTTCACACCCTTGCACTTATCCCCTTTCACAGCAAGAGTGTGATCTGGCATGAGGTTGTAGAACACCCCCAGCTCGTCAGCGTTGTATACATCTTGAGGCTGATAGCACCTAAGGATGTTTCGGAGCAAGGACAGCCACTCCCTCACTGGTGTTGGGTCGACCGATGCGCTTTCACCGACGACCTTGTGGCTGGATGTTCTGTGACACACTTTGAAATGCTCTAGCCACCCTCTTGAACACTTAAAGTTTTCTATACCCAACCTAAGGGCAAATTCATCTGCATCATCGGTTTGTTTATAAGCACGTTTTGCACTTTACTCTGCCTGAACCACTCCAGCATAGCCTGCTCCATATTTGCATGCGTCGCACCCTTAAAATTTTTGGCCTTTACATTGTGGCCTTCCTTCTGCACTGCATTCACAATTTCTTCTCTCATTTTGAGAATTGTGAAAAGCGTCGACTTCAGGATGTCATGCCAATGTGCAATCTTTATCTTTGTAATTTTCTTCTCGTCCACTTGCTGGATTATCTCGTACTTCTTTATGAGTGTCAATAAAGTCCTCTTTCCACTCATTTCGTCGAAATTATAAGTTCATATCAATTTTTTTTAAATGTGGTGGGTCGTCAAAAATTGTTCACAAATTTAAATCGTCAAAAATTGTTCACAAAATTAAACCAAAAATGTAACCAGCTCGAAATAACATTGACAAAAACAATAGCATGGGTTTTCAAAAATTGTTGAACTAAATCAAACCATAAATATAACCAAATCGAGAATCAAAATAACAATGGCAAAAACAAGCCTGGCACGTGATGTAGCTGCAGTCACGCGCAAGGAAACATTGTATTGCTTGTGGAAGGGGGTGGACAGAGTCAAATGCTATTGACTGGCACTGATGGGGTGGTGTCTATTTTCATACCTGACCTACCCCAGCAACAAAGCGCTCCCAAAGATAATCACAATGCAGTGACCTAAATAAGTGCAACAAACACACTGCTTTTCGGCCGAGTTCTTTAAAATGTTCAACCCCTTTTTTTCCACATTTTTCACAGCTCCCCAAAAAAGGGTTGTTACTTTGAGAGGGACGCTATTCCTGGAGTCGTAGAATCAAGAGTTGACTGTATTTGTTTCATTTTAGAAAAAAAGCTTAGGTGCAACTGAAAAATACTGAAAATTCCACTTCTCGCTATTTATCATTGTACCTGCCAGACCCATTTTAAAAGGAGAGATCTAGTAGTAAAAAATATTTATGAATAATAGGGTAGTGGAGAGTGAGCCAACTAGTAGCTTTATGGCCATTTGTTTATCCTAGCCTCTGTTATCTAGCAGTAAGGCAATGTTGTACGATAAATAGCAGCAAAAAACACGGTATCTCAATGTCTGGCCTTGCTCCTGTCACAGATATGCTTTTGGCGTCATTTAAGAGATTAGAGGCAGAGCGTAAAAAAACAAATTGAGGAGGAAAATTTTCTTCCAGGAATGAAACAATGGCTAGTCTAGCTCTCCCACCGGTTCCAATGATAACACTAAAAATTTTAACTTTTTCAATCATACTAAAATCACTATGTTACTCTTGAGATAGTTCTTGTGCAAGGTATGTGAAATATAATAAAAAAACTTTTCATGCTATTGTGAATGACATCCCCTACTTTAAAGAAAGATCTTGTGGTATGACAATAAACACATACTAGATCCTACAAGTGTTTGAAAATGTGAATTTAGTTTTAAATGGCTTCAAAGACGAAAATTAAAGTTAAATAACATATTTTATCTTTTAACAGACAGAAAATTTTGAAAGTAAAGTCAAATAAAGATGAGAGTTGATAGATACTTCATTAATGAATGGGTGTCGTTCTTATTTCCTACAGTACTATGTTCAGTGGTTTATTGTGTATGGTTTTAAGCCATTTATAATTTTTTTAGAACAAGGAATTAAATGAACTGTTCAAAATATTGATTTTAGAAACCAGTGGACTTTTTTAATAATCGATTTGTAATTGTAAAGGTTAAAAGACACGCCTGCTAGCTACTGCTGATTCTCACAATGACTTCAATTTCTTAGTAATACTCAAAAATAATCTTAACATCAACAAGAGTGTTAATGACTTACCAGGAGTAGGTTTGGTTGGCATTTATAATGCTTGAAGGAGGAGAAATTAGTTCATAATTCTTTGATAAATGGTTCCTAACATTGAAATGTAACACAACTAAAAGATTTTTTTTAATGTCAAATTAATTAGGAATGCATAGTTTCACCTTGCCTGGTTCTGGTCCTGTAGCGATTCAGAATCACATTTACCAAGGGTACTTTGATAGTTTCTGCAGGCTTCCCAATCTGAGATACAGAGTTCTAGCAAAAAAATTTATTATGTAAATGCAAATAATCAATGGATAGAAGATGATTTAAATGAGCACAATAAATGCAGCAAGAAAGAGAACTAGTTTTAATCCACATTGTACAAAATGTTAGAGGCTCTGATCTGCTTTCGAAATTTCTAAGCTTTGAAGATAATATTTAAAATACTATTATATGATCGGAGTCTTTCTCTTAAATTCTCAGGTTAATGTAATAAACCGGACTGGACTAGGAGGTGTGACGTCCCTTGTCTATGTGTGTGTTACTCATAGTAGATTTCAAATGATAACAACAAAGTTTGTATTTTGTTTGACATTATTTGTCAATTGTGTATTTATATCCCTTGTACATTAAACTACAAGTGTCTATATTTTCTAGAAGTGATTAAGATGGGTCAAGGTGGAATGGAAGGGGACGCGAGAAAAAGCCAGTATTTTTTCAGTTTTTATGGCAATTTTTTTTAAAGAGAATAATTAAAACATTGCTCCAGTACAAACATTGAGTTTAATTTTCCTTGCATGTTGATATCAACATTTCTTGAATATCTGTCAAGGGTGTTCTGGAATTTAATGACTGTTTCTCTTAATTTAAAAAGTTTGTTAGATAATGCCCCCATGTTCATAACAGATATTCAACAACTGTTGGTATCAACATATGAAGAAAATTAAACTCTATGTTTGTATTGGAGCAATATTTTATTTATTTTGACCGAAAAAAAGTTTTCCTATAAAAAAAACTGCAACAACACTGACCTTTTCTGGCGTCCCCTTCCATTCCACCTTAATGGTGCTAGTATAAAAGAATTTGGTAGTTCTAAGTGATCTAAGCTATTAATCCATGTTTTTCTTTGTATCTATAAACTTTTAGTGCTATTTATAAATATAAATGTCACAAAAAGTAAAAGAAATTACAACATAGGTCCTAAGAAGATAATTTTTATTTTTAGAAGCAAAAAAAAAATCAAAGGATAACTTTAATTTACTAAGTTCTGACCTCATGACCTGAGTAGTAGTAATCCCCACTACTATCTGAGCTACCGTCACTGGTTTCCGATAATTGATGAACACGTTTGGTTGGACCATCACTGCTACACTCTGAGTTAGTGTGTGAGCGTGGAGTTGTGGCTGCCAGTGGTAACATAGCTAGTTGAGATAAGTCTTTACCTAGTAAACTACCATTTCCATCTGAAAAAAAGATAAAAAATGAATAAAATGGAATAAAATAAAAGGAATAAAATTGACCACAGATGATAGGGATTATCGCTTACTATTAGAGTAGTTGTTTTAGATAAAAGTTGTTACAACAAAAAGCCCAGTGATATATAATTACATTAATAGCTATCTGAATTTTCACAACTAATAATGACCATACAGTCTACTAACCAGATTGACAACTTCAGGTGTGTCTATAGTAGAAGTGGTTTTTAGTTAACTAAAATTATCAGCCATGTAGTCAATGACAACGTAGTTTATTTGAGGTGGTATTGAACTGCTCAATTAATAAATCAAAATATCATTTTATTTTATCGTAATGTATCTGGTCTTTGTGCATCAGTGGATATTAAATTAATAACTTTAAAAATCATCTGGAATTAATTTTTTTTTCAATGTGTCTTACTATTGTCTGCGCTGTTTGCAAATATTAATATTGATAGTAAATGAGTTAAAAATATTTGCTTAATCATTTGTAGTTACTTTTAAAATAGCTTGAATTTCATGAATATATGATGTGAATACAAAATTATATTTAGTTTCGATGTGAATCTTTTGTTATGAAGTTGCAATCAAGGTTTACTGAATTTCACAATCCAAGACTACTAAAAAACAGTATAATTGATTCTAGTACCTTTTCTTTTCTTTTGGCTCATGGATGCTTCCAATTCAAACATCCATTGACATACAGAAGCATGATGAATAGTAGAGAATTCTGGGAAATAGGCTGCCATCATTTCACAAAAGCCCTCCACATCAAAGGCCTCCTCCACACTAGACTCGGAACCCAGATCTTCCAGTATACTTACGACATAACTGAGGACTATTTCGTCGATTGAACTAAAATTAACAGCAGATCATAAACATGTTTGTAGGAAATGTAAAGTATTGATAATATTTTAGTTAAGAGTTAGTTATTAAACATTTGCATTAAAGCAGCACTAAACATTGGCCATGGAGACGCAACATTGAGAAAAATTAAAAAGGTTTAGTTATACATAATATTTTATTTACATATCTGTTTATAGAGACTCCTTGCAAAAAACATAAGAATCTAACAAATCTAGTATATTTGATTGAAAGTGTATGTACACATAGTGTGAATTTTCACATAGTTACACTAGTAGGAAAAGGATAAAGAAGGTATAAATTAAAGGTATTGTGCCTACATTTGAATGGAATATTGGAAACCATTTGTGGTAGAAAACTTAAGCCGAGGAATGAGATCCAACCATCATTTGGATCTGCCTGAAGAACATTTTATTTTTTTATCTATTCAGTGTTTACAGGCCCGGTATCTTACAATCTTTAAATCCGGGCCGTTTTTCCACAGAACTTTTACTTAATTTACACAATTTTAGTATGAATTTCCTTTTTAACATTACAACACATATTTTGGCTCTTAACTTAAATGAAATTCAACTACCCTTAGCTCAATTTGATCCATCCCGGTACCCTCCCCCGCTTGGCCCTTCACAATGCCCGGGATTTCACTCCCGAGTCCGCCAAGCGCTCAGCAGAGGTGGGCATCCCCATAATAACCACCTGGGGAGGCGCCCTATCAGAGTTGGTGCCCCGCCTACTTTCTACCCTTGGCAGCTGAATTTCCTAATCTAACCCCCTATCTAGTTCCCCCGTCCCTAATTATCTATATTAACTACTAACTAAGCTAAGCTAAATTACTAAACTATTCTATTCCCATTACTGCCGGGGAACACCATCACCCAGAGGGCTGCAGGGCAGCCGCCTTTCTCCATCTTGACTCTGAGGGCCCATCAACCATAACCCACCTCTCTTGTTTCCAAGGTGGTGGGTCATACGGTGCAGGGAACCCCTCAGAGTTCATAATCATTCCACTAAATTTTGTTCATACGACTGGAAAACTGTCTTCTGGATCTCAAGGGCATCCCCCGTGTTCCTTCAGACACTCAGTCGTACTGGAATCCAGTTCCCAGGGCTCGCGCTTGCTCCTCCCAGCACATACACTTTTTTTTTCCCCGGCAAGAATTGTTACAGCTTATCCCCTTTTAACAATCCTTTTTTCCCTACTCACTCCCCGCTGAGACCGCACTAGTGTCCGTGTCAGTCCCGCCCTCCGTGTCGCTGTCATCTTCTTCATCATTGTCAGTGTCAACGTCCCGTCTTATTCGTCCCTGTGCCTCTTTAAGTCTGTCTATGTAGGCTGTCTTTGCTCTATCTGACGCTTCCAGTGCAATCTGGTCTAAGAATTTCCAATAGATTGGGTCCCTCAGTACTTCGCCTACTAATCTTCCCTGGATCTCTCTCTGGTAGTTCCTTCTTGCTTCTGGTGTAATGACACACTCAAGCACCACATGTTCAGGGGTTCCCTCCTCACCACATTGACAATTCCCCGACTCTATCAATCTCAGCTTCCTTAGAGATGCCGGGTACGGTCCCTTCCCCGTGATGAAGTGGACAAGACCCCGAGATGGCTGGAGGTGCTTATTCTCTAGTCTCTCAACCCCATTTGGGAACAATTGATAAGTCCTCCTACCTGTCCCACTTCTCTCCCAACGCCTCTGCCACTCCTCCAACAGGACTATTTCCGCCTCTCCAAAAGTTCTCACATCGTGTGTGGTGAGGAGTCTCACCTTCTCCATGTTTCTCTTTTTTAGCCAGTACGCCACAGCTTTCTTCCTTATGAGGAGGTCCAACGGCCATACACCTAGGGCCACACTCAATGCATCCGTTGCTACAGTCCGGTAGGCTCCCGTCAGCCTCAATAAGATATTCCTCTGCAGACCCTGAATCACCTTAGACGGAGCGACATTGGTTAGTCTGTGAGCCCAGATGCACGCCCCATAGCTCACAATGGAGAGAAGGATCATCTGATGGTATGTCCTTATTATCCGCATAGTCAGATAAAACCGCCTCTGTCCCATGCTTATAATTTTATTCATCACCGACAGAGTTTTCCCCATCACTCCCTCCATGTGCGCTGTGAAGTTCCTCTTTTCATCTAGGGTAACTCCCAGGTATCTGACCGTATGGCTTCTTCTTACAGATTTCGTACCTAACTTTATGGTCGGATCCCTAGCCAATCTACCCTTAAACAGCATGAAGGTCGTCTTCGCCGGTGCCGTTTTTAACTTGACACTTTTACACCAGGTGTCAAGTTCTTCAAGCACCTGGTTACTTTTTTCCTCTAAGTTCCTTCTCGAGTACCCTTCTATTACTATTAGAAGGTCGTCTGCGAAGGCAACCACACCCTGCGTCTCTGGCATCCCCTCCAACAAGTACAACACTGGTTCCAGGCTGACATCCCAAAATATCGGGCCACATACCGATCCCTGGGGACATCCCAAAATATCGGGCCACATACCGATCCCTGGGGACATCCCTTCGTCAGTAGCTTCTGAACCTTATTTCCTGGACATCTCAGGGTGGAGTATCTATTACGACAGTAGTCCTTAAGACTCCTATACAGCTGCCCCGGACACTGAATCTCTCTTAATCTGTCAAACATCGCCGGCCACCAGAGGTTGTCAAAAGCGCCTGAGATGTCCACAAATATTCCTACGACGTATTTACCATTTGCCGAGTCAATCAGTTCCATTGCTCTGCAGAATGCGTCCTCTGTCGACCTGCCTCGGCCTGCCTCTTCGGAAGCCATACTGCTGCTGATGCATGCCCATGACTGTCCTGTGTCTCAGTAATCTTTCACACAATATCTTCTCCTGCAACTTCCCTGCTGTGTTCAACAGGCAGATGGGTCTGTATGACTTCGGAATAAGCGGGTTTTTATCCTCCCCCTTGCTTAGCACGATTACCTCGCTCTGCTTCCAGATGTTTGGGATTCTGCCTTGAGCGAGGCATTCGTTTAACAGCCCTGCAAGGAAAGGAGCAATAAGGTCAGCCGTCTTCTCCAGCACCTCGACCTTTATCCCGTCCAGACCAGGCGCCTTTTTCTTACCCATCAGAGCAATGTTCCTGATCACCTCCGCCCGACTAACAGGTTCTACCTCTTCCTCATTTACATACTCATCATTCTCCATCCTCTCCCTCAACATTTGGTGCTCTTCAGTATCTTCTGTCACGTCGTCATCTGGCAACAATGTCTCCATTAAAAGAACCGCAGACTCTTCTGCCTGAAGAAGAGTTGACATCTACATAATAGTAACCCAGCAAGAGTTTATAACCTATTTGTGATTTGAAGGAAGGCTTGGACTGTTGAATGCCAGGGGCCAAAAGTCCCATAACTATAGTCTCAGCCCTTAAGTGCACCTGACCTGAATTTGAACCTTAAGTCTTCCTCTCACCAGCAAACCAGAAGAAACTGACACCTTTGGACTTGTGTTCACTAGTGCAGATGAGTGAAAGTTTAATATTTATCAATGTTATGTGACATTTCTACTAACTAATTGGGTAATTGAAGTAAAAAAAAATATTACAAGTGATATACTCAACAAGATATAATTACTCAAAATCAGGCAAGGTCAAAATTACTTATAATTATTATTATTTAGCACCGCGTCTTACTACCCGTTCTGGTTATATGCTTTTTAAGTAATATTATTATTATATTATTATTATTAGCACTGCGTCTTACTACCCGTTCGGGTTATACGCACTTACGCTAATGTGTAATGGTAGGGTGATTGTGAGATGAAATAAAGGACCTACAGTTTAACGTGGAATCCGAACCACGGTGGAGGCCTGGCATTCCCCACATTCACAAGATGTCTTGTCAGAGGTGAAGGAAGGGTTTGGAAATCAGATAAATCTGTGCCGGGACCGAGGATTGAACCCCGGCCGCCAGCACAGAAGTCTGACACCTTATCCCTAGACCACCAGGTCACCCTTTTAAGTGCTAATTACGCTAATGAATTGGGAAGGTTGAATTAGAGGAAGTGAACCCACATTTGCGTGGAGGGAGAGTGGAAAACCATTTATGAAAAACCCCCCCCAGTTCACCCGACCAAGATTCGAGCCTCAATCTCCCATCCTTGGCGGTTGAGCTCAACACGACAAGCGCGTTAGCCAATTACGCCACAGAGGCGGGTACTTCTAATTGATCCATACTTAAATTAACAGCGGTATTTGCTACTACTTGCTAGCTGATTATAAAACAATGATTTGTTAAGCACTTTTATAATTCTATTTGACTGATTGTAATCTTATTTTATATAGGTTTAATATAAAGTCCTCAAGTTTCTAATAAATACAATTACGATTATGATCAACTATAATCTTACATTTTCTGACAAACGTTTAAGGAATAAGATCTGAATATTTTCTCACAGTAAAATGTTCAGTGATGGTTTGTTTTTATAGTTTTATTTTAGGTTTAAGGTTTTATAAAAATAATTCACTAAACAGGCTGTCCAACCAAAGTATATTTTAAAATTTCCCTACTTTTCCAGGTTTTCCAGAGCTAATTTCCAACTTTTCCCGTCTCTCTCGCTCTCTCTCTCTCTCTCTATATATATATATATATATAGTGTATCAGAGAAAGCATGGAAAAATTAAACCGGACATAGAGGATGCGCTATATAACATTTTGAGATAGGAGGGAACATGTGGTCTGCGAAGCCGGCTGAGTGAGATAAGGACCTAAACATGTCTAGCACCGTATTTCATAAAAACAATAAGTTTCCTAATAACATTTAGCTTACAAATGTTTGGAATAAAATATTTTTAAGTAAAACATAAAATTAATTGATTTCAACCAGGTTTCCTTTAAACAGTTCAAGTTATAGTTTACCGACAAACAAAATCTTAATTTCCATTTTTAATGCCATCGATGTATTCAGAGGCCTCAAAATCATAGTAAAAGAAATATTTCTCTCCATATTGCAAAAATGAAATAAAAACTTACCGATTTTCAAAATGGTGGCATTACAGGGGGTTCGGAGGCTCAATTAGTCTGAGACTATTTTTTTATGAATTCATCTCATCCATTAGGTCTCCCCCCCCCCCCCCATCCCCGGGAAAAAAGTTTTGAAATTTTGGAAAAATGATTTTGTAATTTTATAAAATGGGTGCCATTTTGAGTTGTAAAGGACATTTTGATGGGGCCCCCATCTAAAATGATTTATTTTTGTCAAAAGTAAAACCCTGAAAAGACGCTTGCTTGTATCATCATTTGCAGTTTGTTTTCATTAAGGACACAGACTAATGTAGTAGACAATATAGTAGGTGTAATGACAAAGTATTATTTTTGTGTAGCATCTTGTCTTACTACTCGTTCGGGTTATATGCTTTTGTACTAATTACACTAATGCTTTTAGGGATTAGGAAGGTTATATTTAAAGGAAGTGTACCCTCATTTGCATGGAGGGAGAGTGGAAAACAATTTTAGAAAAACAAACCCTCAGTACACCCAACTGAGATTCGAACCTTGATCTCCCCATCATCAGCAGTCTGGTCTAATGCGAGAGTAGCACATTAGACCATGCGGCCACCAAAGCGGGTAAAGTATGATATTTGAAAAATTACAGCATTAAAATTAACATAAAATCAACATAATGAAACTATGTCCACAAGTGGCGTAGCATTAGCAACACTAGATAAACATTGCATGATCTATTATTACAATGTTCTGGATTTTTTTTAACATTTATCACAGATTTTGAGAGCATTTAATATTTATTTAATTATTTATTGTTTTATAATTATTGCATCAGGATTTATTCAAAATATGTATCCACATAAGAGTTCTGATACAAGATTTTTGGCTTTAGTTTGAGCCTACCAATGAATGCTCGGCTCTAACCAAAAATTTTAATGACACACATAATTGTTACATATTAACATATTTATTTGACGATGTTTCCACTATTTAATTGCCACACAATTCCTTGTGTTTTCTAGAATTTCCATTAGGAGAGCTCATGTTTCTTAACACTTTATATTGAAGTATAACTTTAGTTTTTATCATTTTTCTAGAGTAAAGTACCACTGGTTTTCAAAACAAGATAATTTAAGCTTGACTGGGAAATACTCGTATATGCAGTCACTATGCAATCCAATATATCCAGGAAAGCAAGAGCTTAATATGTTTCACTGTAAAGGATAAACACAAGATAAAGCTATTTATAGGTACAGCATTTGACCCTGGGATAAAATTTGACACCTTGTGGGGAAAAAAAAATGTTGGCCACAGTTGTTGAATAATTTACCCGTCATAGATAAGAGATTAACGTAGGGGGGTGGATTAAGGGGTATGGATGGGAGTTAAAAATTGTGGAATTTGCCAAAAAAGTCGGCTTGGTTGCACTAGTATAATACTGTTAAGCAATTAATCAAAGGCAAACAGCATCATAATAGGGAGAACTGTTTATGAGTCTTTGTACTTAGTCCTACAATCCAATTTAGTTTCTCTTCTATATGTATGCTATTCAATATTGTTGGTTAGATGTTCAAATTTACAAATATTCCACTCTTAGTTTTTTTGAGAAATTAGCTAATTTTTCCAAACAATAAAATATCTTAACACTACTTGTTCTTACGGTTTTCCAAAACAACCATGTTTGAGTAACATATCTGAATATATTTAAGTATTTTCATAAAAATTTAAACCCATGTACCATACACTGCTCCATTTATACTGAAAGAATATAGTCTTACTTTGACCATATAGAATTTAGTGCAACTTATAAGATAGTGTTATAGTGTTATCTGCCATGGTAAGACTTCTACCTTTCAGCGTAAATGGAGTGTACAAAAGATCTAGTGAGCTATTTTTATTAAAATGTTCCTGTTTCAATGCATTTTAATTGGGGAAAAAGCACTTTTTTTTCCTTTGGGAAGTTATGATAAATCAAATGTACAAGGAACTTTCCTTGTTTTAAATGTATTCTGTGATTTGTGTTAAATTCAATAAATACAATGAACTGCTTTGGAGGCTGCATTCTCGCAATAGACTAGACTGCCGATGATAAGGAAATCGGGGTTTAAATTTAGGTCGAGTGTACTGGGGGTGTTTTTTTCCTAAATGGTTTTCCACTCTCCCTTCACACAAATGCAGGTACACTTCCGCTAAAATTCAACCTTCCGAATCCCTAACTGATTAGCATAATTAGTACATAACCATATAACCTGAACAGGCAATGAAATGTGGTAGTAAAAAAATTGTATTCCCCAATGAATTTAATGCATACAATTTTTAAAATATACATGGTTTTAAATACAACTATTCTTTCTGCAAAGAGTTATATGAGATTCTAACAGGTGTTGTCATTTCTCACTTTCAATGTAGTATTTTTTTGATAGTTGGCTAACCTGTTTGTATATTGGCCATTCTGTTTAGGAATGGGAAGATAATCAGTGTAACCGACCGTCTAGAACCAAGCTTGCCTACACATAATTCCAGATTATGTATTATAAACAAATGCTATGAACATTGGGAGAGTAAAGGATTTTGTCTAATAATTAGCAATTCATATCAACTAATATAAACATCTTTAAAATACCTACTTGAACTAATATCTTCCTTTTTTTAATTATTAAACCTGTTTGAGAAATGCCTATATTTGTACAATCATATGTCTTAGTCAGCATTAAGACAATTAATTACAAATATAAACAATAGGCCTATATATAATAACGATTAGCAAGCTATTTAAATTATTTTGTGGGGGCTAGAAAATGTCCTGATCTTATCATGGAAATAGATCCTTTGATAAAAAATAATCCAGGTCTTGAGCTCTTGAAAGGGAACATGCATGTAGACGCTTGCCATTTTGTGACATTAGAATGATAAAAAAAAACACAGGCCAAGAGAGGAATTAATTTAAGTTTTAGTTAATATTAGAATGAAAGGTAAATTAACAGCAAGGAGTTATTATACTTATTTGTGTATCAACACTTATAAACTAACTTAATATATTAAGTGCCTAATACAAATACTTCAAAGATAACAATTTGTGTGCATTGAAATATATTCACCATAAAACACCCAAATCTTATCACATTAGAGATGTTAATTCCTCTTTATAGTTTCAAGTGTCTCATATATACCCAGTCAATGAAAAATATAAAGTGGCTGGGATTGATAACCAATCATGGTATCTATTTGTTCTCCCTGCAGTTAAAAGATGAAGGTATATTCTGAATTATAAAAAGTAAGTCAAATGATGGACCAAGAAGAGAAAAAATTTTAAAGTACAATTCGCAACCAAAATACAAAAACTATGTAGAGTTCCGTAGCGAATGAAAAAGACAATAAACTGTTGGAAGAATAGCTTTCAATAATATGGATATTCTGTATGAGCTCAAAATGCTTATTTCTACATGAAGAACGTCAGAGACATCAACGGAAAAAAATATTGGCCAATGAAATTGAAGCAGGTGTTATTAGAAGAGATATAATTAGCATAAAAATATAGTGTATTAAGTGTGTAGTGTACCATAAAATAACAGGCAGTAACACGAACGGCAACAATACCTGTTGATGGTGGATAGTCCCAAAGATAATAAGGCTATGGCTATTGCTATTTAGTAAAGTTGAGTTTCATGAAAATATATGACTACTACAACAAAGGAATTTTTATTTATTGATAAGAAACAAAACACGCTCTATTTATAAGTTGGGGTTTGATGACTTAGGACCAAAACATCACATTGTTTCTGAAACTGGTCAGGATCTTATATTGTAGTGGAATCGAATATAATTGTTGAAGGGTTTTGGATCTGAGAAGAACATGACAATCTTTATTTAAAGAAATATGAAAGAGATTGTGACTAAGGTTCTCAAGTGCCCATCACTTAAAATACAACATTTAGGAGAATAGTTGAGAGAAATGAATGTGCCACCCATGTTGTCAAAAATCTCACCAAAATCTGTGTGCCATGGCTAAGGTGATTCCGCCAAACACCTTAACCAGTCTTGTATTGTTGCTCTATCTTGATGTTCAAAAGGTGCCATATCTCTGAACAAAGGAAATAAAAATGAATTAGTGAAGGAGATTAAAAACGTTTCAAATTTGGTTTTCAGCAATCATAAATATTGTCGCTTGGAATTCAGTTCTAGGGATAGAAGAGTTATGGTTCTGTGTGCACTGAATATCCTTGCACATCAGGTGCTAGTGAGGGCATGTCTGTTGGTGGCATGAGTTGGTGCAAAATCTCACACTTTAACAATGGAGTTGGACATTATTTAGAATGAAAAATGTATGTCAGTAGTAGTAAAAAGCATAGGAGGTAAACAAATCAATCAATACAAACAAGGTTCATACTCGCACCAAATTACTGCTGCTGGTTTAAGCTTTCAGTTATGCCACAAATGGCATGGTCCCTCTATGAAACAAGTAACAGGCATTAGACCATTTATAAACACCTTTATTAAACACCTACAGGCACAGAGAAAAGTAAAGCAAGATGAATGCAGATGAGTATTGTAGATATGCATGCTCAGGTCAAAAAAAGAAATAATTATTGAAGCCTCATGGTGACACACTATGGACCACACTCCACACACAATGTCGAGTTGTAGCAATTAAGATATGTTTTTGACATCTATAAACTTAGCCGATGAAGAGATACAAAAGCTCAGAATCTAAACCATTTATAGATGCTATAGAACACAACAGCTAACAGCTTCTAATTTTAAGGACTCTTGAGCTAATTCTATCCAATCCACCTCATTACACCCTTTCCCTTTCTTGAACTAGTTCTATCCAGTCCACCTCCTTACACCCTATCTCTTTCAGGCCCAATATCCTCCCATCTGCGTCTAGGTCTTCCCAATGGATTTGCCAGTCAGTAACCTGAACAAGGGTCTTCCATTTCTGCTGCATGCTCTGCTCAACGTAATCTGTGAGATTTAATTGTCCTAACAATATTGTGTGACGAGTCGAGGGTATGTAACTCATTGATATGTATCCACTACCCAATATTATCCATTTTTGGGACAAATAACTAGGTTTAGTTATAACATTCAATTGTAATGAACTAAGTCCCAAGTTATAATTTTAAAGTAGCCAAATTCTTTGAAAATACAGTAGGCTCTAATACAAAAGGAAAGTAATTAACTCTATAATTGTACTGAAAATCTGTGACGGTAAATATGAATGTTTAATTTCTTTCGTATGAATTGTTATCACTCTTGAGTTGATTTTTCTGTAGCTATGTTATATTGTGTGGGAGTTGGGGTAGAAGGAGGGGGTGGGGAAGGGGTAGGGGAAGAGGTAGGGGAGTCAACTATATGTTTGTCTGTACTGTATATGTTTATATTTATGAAACCATGGGTACAGCTTTTTTTATTTTATTTTTTTATTTAGCACCGCATCTTACTACCTGTGCGGGTTATATGCTCAAGTACTAATTAAGTTAATGGATAAGGAAGTGGGGAGGTTGAATTTAGAGAAAGTGAACCCGCATTTGCGTGGAGGGAGAGTGGAAAACCATTTAGGAAAAAATAAGTTCACCCGACCGAGATTCTAACCTCGATCTCCCCGTCCTTGGCAGTCAAGCTCAACACGGCTAGCGCATTAGCTAACTACACCACCAAGGTGGGTCATGGGTACAGCCGATTATGTCCCTGTCTACTAGGAAGCATGTGTACAATCCTGACAGTGTATTTTTGAACACTACTAGGTTTTATATCACTCCATTTTTACAGCCTAAGTTCTAGATGAGTGGTTCTGAACATTTTTTTTGTCCCCAACACACTTGTTTTTGTCATGAGTCCTCGCAGACGTGTGGAACCTGCAAGTTGGCAACACTACAGGTGGCTCAGGCATTCACAAAGAGATTTCACTCAGTTTAACAAGAAATGTGTTTTTTTTTATCCTATAGTGGACCACTAATTGAACTTTTGTCTAAGAATCAACAGACTCAAACTTACTTCACTGTACACATGGTTTAAGGCGCTCTTCTTGCAATAGACTAGATATGATGGGGAGATTGTGGTTTGATCCCAGTTGAGTGTAGTGAGGGTGGTTTTCCCTAAAGGGTTTCCCTTTCTTTCCAAGCAAATGTGGGTACACTCACTCTAAATTCAACCTTACTTATCCTTAACCCATTAGCGTAATTAGTACATAAACGTACAACCCAAACGGGTGGTAATATGCGGTGCTTAAAAAAAAGTTCAAGTTTCTATTTAATTATTCAATGAGTGTGAACCATTAAATTTTCTGGAAAATAAATATCATAACCCTTTTCCTGCCATGGGCTTGGAACAATTTGTATGTTTGCCCAAACATGTCCTGGCCTGGGCATGAATCTGATGTTTCATTGCAATATGTTATTGTAGTGTCATCTATCAATAATCCACTGTAGAAATAACAGAGACTAACTCACTTTCACATGCAAGCGCACACTGAGCGAGAAGAAGAATAGTTTGTTGTAAGGTACTGAGCGCCCCACCCCCTTATCCTCATTTGTTGCGCACCAACGGAAATTACGAGGAGGTATGAAAGAACACAAAGATAAGAACATGTAAAAGATAGAACATAAACATATATCTATGTGTCCTATCATTCTTTACAATTTTCTCCCTTTTATGTTTTTTTGTTTCCCCCCCCCCACCCCCCTCCCGGTTTTAGGAAGTTGTGTTGCACATTTCACACTCCTCTCCCTGATGAGTTCCGATAGAATGAAACCTAGGTCAGGGGATTGGGCGGCGACTATCGATTTTATTTAAGAGGCAGCCATTACCTCTTTGTCCAATGGAAGCAATGTAAAGTGTGAACTGTGTTCTTCTTTTCATTGTAAAAGCCATACTGTGTTTGTCCCTTTTATATGTTTCATGTACAACAAAATTATGTCTACTCTAATTCATTCTTATTAAGTTCTGTAATGTTATTCAAATTTTGTATTTTACCATTTAAAAGAATATAAGCTGATAATATAAATGACAATTTTCTTTTGAAATATATGCCACTAAATCAAATTTGAACTTTAAAAAAAATATTTAGTAAAGGGGCGTCGCACAAAAAATCTGAAATGTGAAGGGTGATGAGGTCTAAAAAATTTTGGGAACCCCTACTCTATGTGTTAGGGATGAGGAAGATTGAATTTATAGGAATTGTACCCGTACTTGTGTGGAGGGAAATTGAAAAATCATTTAGGGAAAACAGCCCTCAGTACACCCAACCAGGATTGAACTCAAAATCTCCCCATCATCAGCAGTGTAGTCTATTGTAAGAGTGATGCCCTAAACCATGCGGCCATCAAAACTGTATGTGTTTTATAAATTAGGTAACTTACCTAATATAATATTTACATAACTATTATTTTTAGCCCTACAGAAAAAGGGGGTGATTTTGGAAGTTTTGTTAAAAAAATATATACTAATGTGAATTGTATTGAGACAAGTAGGGCTACTCTTAGAACAAAGAGATGTATTAGATCACAAGAGTGTCTGAAGTAAATATCAATTTCCAACAGTAGGTTAATTAGATGGGTCTCCATTAATGTTTTAGATGCTAGAAATTTATCTGCTAAAATTTGTATGTTGAAAAAATATACATGCTATACAAAAATTTACTAAATTTAAATATTTCTAATAATGTTCATGTTTATTTGGTAAGGAGTAATAATAATTGATAGTGGTGACCTGGTGGTCTAGGGGTAAGGTGTCAGACTTCTATGCTGGCGGCCGGGGTTCAATCCTCGGTCCCGGCAAAGATTTATCTGATTGCCAAACCCTTCCTTCACCTCTGACAAGACATCTTGTGAATGTGGGGAATGCCAGGTCACCACCGTGGTTCGGATTCCACATTAAACTGTAGGTCCTTCATTTCATCTCACAATCACCCTACCATTACACATTAGCGTAAGTGTGTATAACCCGAACGGGTAGTAAGACGCGATGCTAATAATAATAATAATAATAATAATTGATAGTAAGGTTATATCTTCTTTTTTATCCCCTTCTCTTTATTTTATATACTTGAATATGGTGAAAAATCACTGAAACATGTCATCATAGAATAAAAGTATATAAAATAATAAGGGGATAAAAAAGAAGATATAACCTTACTATCAATAAATTTAAATAGATAAATTCTTTAATTTTAGCGTCTTTCAGAAAGTAGATATTTTAAATACTTTCTTCCCCTTTTCTTAAAGGAATTTATCCAAAAATTCAAGAAAATGATTAGGTATTAAATCAGCTGAGTCTTAAGCATTAGTGAATGAAAACTGACTATTCTTATAAAATTGGTGAAAAAAAACTAACTAGATTTTTTGGAAACTTAAAATAGTTTGTCCCAGTAGAATTTTAGAACACAGCTGTGTGGATTGAAAAGGTTGTGAAACATTGCCTGAATCAGACTTGCCAATTACAAAATTTTCTAGATGCAGGGCCTAACAACAAACATATAGCTTACCTCTTTTTTAAGAGTAAAAGTATACTGTAAATAATCTCCTTTAAATTTCAGTATTTTACCTGATGTGTGCGTATATAAATTGAAGAGACAGGTATTCAACCTATTTTGAGCTAGTTCTATCCAGTCCACCTCATTACACCCCATCTCTTTCAGATCCATTCTAATTTTATCCTCCGATTTACATCTAGGTCTTGCCAATGGTCTCTTCTCATAGGGTTTGCCATTCAATACCCTGAACAAGGTTCTAGAGTCTCCCATTCGCAACGCATGTCCTGCCCATCGTAATCTTTAAGATTTTATTATCCTTCTAATGTCTTGTGTGAGTATAGGGTATGTAAGCCATAATTATTATGTAACCTACTCCATTCCCTAGTAGCCTCATCCCTTTAAGATTGCTTTAAGATTGATTACGTTATTTGATTTGATTTGTAAGCCCAGCTTAAGTGTAATAAACTAACATATTACTAAATAATTTTGTAACTAAGGTGTTACATTTAAGACATTATATCCCACATTTCACTAGTTTAAGGCTTGATTATTTGTAAAATCAGTTTAGTAATCAACTATTCAAATTGAAGTCAATTACTTCATTATTAGTAAAGTCTAACCTGGAATGGGTGAAGTAATAAAAATCTAATTTTTAAATAAAATTTTTTATAACTAAACAAAATAAAAAACTTGCCTGAGATACAGAATGTGTCGGACATCTTGCTTAGAAAAGAGTGTGAATCTGAGTTCAATAACATCTGTCCCGCCTAAAACTATACCCCATAGAATTTTTTTTGCCAATGACCAATAATCATATACGACCACACCACATTTCACCTTTTTTCGTAGAAAACTCAACTCTTGCAAATGAGACAATTGTAATTGTATCTTGCTTGACGATATATTTATCATCTGCTAATCAAATCACATGATGAAAACTCATGCATGTAGACTACACATCCAAACTAAACCAATTACTATGACCACATCCCTAAGATGAAGTTACAAATTTAAAAGCCCATATTTTTTAAATTATTATTATTATTGTGATACAAACCTAACTTTAAAACCTTCCATAATGGAATAGGTACATATTAGTATAGTTTTTATCCAACCTAGCTTAACCCTAGCCTATCATGTCATAATATTGATTAAATAAACAATTTGTTTGTAGGGAAAGATTACATTCAACACAAAACATCATGGACTAATACACAACTTTGGCAATATTTTTATTTCTACATTTATCTGGTGATTTTTCTGAGTTATGTTTTAATTGTCTTCAAAATAATTATCAAACTTTATAAATCTTGGTATTATTTGATTTTCCATCTTCTTAAATACCTATCTTAAAATAAGATAATACACACAAATTGTAACAAAACAAAGAAAACATTTTAAATATGTACATACTAGGTGCTATATATTAGGAAGTTTCTTTCAAAGTGACAATATAGCATTTCATGTAAACAATTCATTACCTTGGAAAAATTGTACTTTGTTGAGGGCAGGATTTCTAAAATGATAATAGAAATAGGATTTTGGAAATTTTCTATCAAAGTGTGGTATTACCTCAAGCTCAAATCAGATAGTTTTAACACACATGTCAAGAGCCTACTAATTTTACAAGCTTATTAGGTCTTAACACGTGAAAATATTATGCATTTTACCTTAATTGAGCACTAGGTATATGCTTTCTCACAAATTTAAAGAGAGATTCTTTGATCAGATCTTCTTGTTCTGCTAGGGTTGGCCTGCTCATTTTAGTCACCTGCAACACAAACCAGAAAATCTTTAAAAATATTATTTGATTGAGGTGGTTCGATATTTTTTAACTTACTAGAAAAACCACATTAATAGTATAACAAAAGTATAAGCGCCCACAATTATTAGCTATTCTAATGTGAGTTAGTGAGTCTGGCGTGTTTGAATGACAGGGGCGGGTTTCTGTTTACATGATGGTCTTGCTTCAGCCGATCAAAGTTTGGTTAGGAAGGCTTGTGTGTGTGGGTTGAAGGCGGCTACTAAAGTTTAAAAGCAAAATGTACATTCATGACTTAAAATCTAATGAAGAGAAACAAACCACCAAAAATCTCACACCTTTTATTGAGTAGTTATTAATTTGTAGTATAATATTAGCCAGGAATACAAATTCAACAAACTGTGTATTGACCGCACTACTGCGATCTATTGATATTGAACGGAAGTAGACTAAGGATAGGGGAAGTAATCAATATAAATATTATTATATATTACTGGATTTTCAAATAGCTACTATTACTATTCAACTAATTAATGCTCTCATTTGGAACTAATGTTCCACTATATTAACGAATTATACTTTAATTAGTGCTATCGATAAATATAATATATTAAGTCTGCTTAGTTTCATTTTTTGCATATTCCGGTGTTTATAAATAGTTAAGCGGAGAGAAAGGAAAATTAAAATTTAATCTTAAAATATACATTTAATTTTTGGTTGGTAAGGAGACTTAAAGTTCAATACTTTAGGGCATAATGAATCAATTAAACTATTTTGAACAACATTTTCTATACTAATGCTTTTTATTTTTGTAATAAAGCTAATTTTAGACATCCGAATTAATTGGTGTTTGACTAACATTAATAAGACATTTAATTTAGTTTAAAGAGAAGACTGATCTGGGCAACACGAATTAAAAGCCAACCGAATGATATGTTATTTCTATTATAGGTTTGCCATAATCTCCTCAGACGAATTAAAGTTCATCTACTCCACAAATATTTCAGTGAAACGCCTATCAATGAAAAAGTAAAAAAGAGGTGAGGTTCAAAAGTGAACCAGTTACTTCCGTAGAACGTCCTACTTTAAAAAAAAAAAGTTTGGGGGTGGCTGTATTATCTGTCTAGTTCCGCTCGTTATTCATGCATCCTCAGATTTCCCCTTGAAATATATTTTTTTAACACTATCATATCAATTACTATATTATTGCTAACCGCCCACCACTTAGGCAAATCTATCAGTACCTAATGGTGGGTTAGGTTAGGTTAGAACAAAAAACTTTGTAGGTTCCTTTTTAGTTATTTATTAGACCATTGAATGGAAGTTACCTAGAATGTACATAGTGTGATATCTTTTTTTTTTTTAAACAAGGAGTAGTTTAGAGACTATAGTAATTAGATTGAGAAAACCTCCCTACTATCTGTATTCTATCTTTCAACTGTTTACGTGTTGGCCTAGCCTAGATCAAGACCATCTACAATACTCAGACCTTAATTCATAATAAACATGGCCGCCGTATAGGTTGAAAGAAAACATAATAATGTTTTCCATTGAGTATATATATAATATAGAATAATATACATCAGTAGATGTTTAGCATCGGTGCTGGACGGTCGTGCTTTGTGCTGCTTTGAACCGTGACGTGGATAATAGTGTTGTGGGAACGGTGGAATCCGGAGACGAGTGCGATGTGGATTTGGCTATGACATAACTATATTCAACTATTCGACAAAATTGTCAATCCAGTGCTATAGGTTCTAAATCGGGTCGTTCAAGATCACCATCTAATAATCAAATTATGAAGAAAGCAAAATTTATGGAAGGGCGTGTTGCGGTCAAACCAACGGGACAGGCGTCGGCCAAAGTTCCCAAAGTAGATAAAGCTAAGGAGAGTCAAATTGGGACAATTGTATCAGTTGACAGTATAGAAGTAGAAATAGAGGATGTATTCAATTATTCTAATCCAGGGCCGTACAAAATTTCATTTTCAAATACATCGGAACTAAACATTCAGAATCTGCACCCAGTGAAAATAGGAAAGGGACTATTTCCTAAGTATAAGAGTGTAGCTAACATAGTGCCGGCAGGGAAAAACCAAATTGGTGTTGAATTGTTGTGTATTAAGAAAGCTAATAGTTTTATGGTAGATAGGGAATTGCATGATCTTTTGAAGGTTTCAGTTGACAGGGTGGGTCGTAATGAACATCGGATAGGAGTTATACATAATATTCCACTAGAGTTTTCGGAGGAATTTATTAAGGAAGAGTTAGAGAAAGAAAGTGAATCTTCAATATTACAGGTACGACGTTTCAATAAGCGCAATCCTGATACACTTGAGCGGTTTGATCCCTCTGGCACAGTAGCAGGGACTTCGTGGGCAAAGAGCTACTATCTTAGGTCATCATGTGTTTCTCTAGGGTGGAGGTCAAGCCTTATGTTTATCCAGTTATGCAATGTCACAATTGTTTACGTTTTGCACATATCGCTGTCAACTGTCGTAGTGGGGGGCATAGGTGCGCAAAGTGTGGAGGTGGTCATCTCATAGAAGAATGTGTACAAGGAACCCCAAAATGTGTTCATCGTGGGAGAGCTCATTTGGCGATTGACCGAACGTGTCCGAGTGAATGCGACAGCGTCAAATCAAATCTACAATGGCTCGTCGTAATTTGTCGTACAGGGAGGTTGGTCAGGCTGTGGACCGCAACTCTTCCTACAAGTCGCGCTATGCAACCAGGGGGGCCCAATTTGTCATGGACAATACTCAATCCCCAAATATGCCAATACGGCCACGCAATGTAACGTCCTTACGAAGCGACTCTTTCGAGTACCCCGGAACAGGTTGTTGGGGTTATGGACGTGGATTCGTCAGGAAGCTCTATCGAAGGAACATTAGACGACATCATAAGTAAGGGGGTGGAACAGATGATTTCTAAAGTTGTATCGCTTCTAGTAACCGTGGCTTCCTCAGCACCAGGGGAGTTAGATCTGCCAAGTTTAATGGCAACAATAACAGGGAAAATCCAAAAGTTGTTAAGGGATGTGCGATGCTTTAATAGCCATAATCGTAGAACTGCTAGGATCAAAGCAAGTAGTGGTGTCAAAAGTAATCTTGTCTGAGTTAAGTAAATATACATATTATTATTATTTTTATGGTTAGTTATTTAAATATGATACAATTGAATTCTATAAGCATTAGAAACGAAAAAGTGGACCTTGAGCAATTAATTTCTTCTCGTGATATCCATTTAGTAGCGTTAAGTGAAACTTGGCTCAGGTACCAGGATAATTTTGTTATAAATAGATTTAAAATTTTTAGGTCTGATAGATCTGTCCAAGCGGGAGGTGTCGCGCTGTTAATTAGGTAGGGCATTCAATCTGTTGAAATAACATCGGGCAATTTTCAATATTCTTGGTAGTTTGTAGGGCTAAAAATATTTTCCGCAGGTAGAACATTTTCAGTTATATCTTTATACAACCCTACACAGGATAACTTCGATAATAATTTATGGGATCAATTTGTCGGAGGTCTACCATCCCCGGTTATTATATGAGTGGACATGAATGCGCACCATGTATTGTGGGGCGCCCTTTACATAGATCGTTGTGGGATAAAGATTCATGAAACTTTAGCGGTAGTACCTCTTGTTATATTAAATACAGGGAAGTTTACGAGACTTAATAGACCTCCATATCCTAACACGTGCCTAGACATTACTTTTGTATCCCCTAATTTTGCACAATACTTAACTTGGGATACAATTGGCGACTCCATGGGCAGTGATCATTTGCCAATTATTTTGACAATAGAAGCTCAGGTCCCATATAACTATAAAACTGTTCCTTGGGATAGGTCACGCAACTACAAAAAAGCAAATGGGGAATTATATTCAACAAAAGTGGAGTTAACAGTTCAAAATTTAGCGGTGGACCGTGATCCTTTAGTACAGTATGACAACATTGTTAACGTGATACAAAGCTCAGCTGATGCGGCAGTACCAACCTCAAATAGTGGGGATCATAGGAGTATTAATCGATGCCCGTGGTGGACAGAGTCATGTTCTAAAGCGATCGCTCAAAGGAAGTTATCATTATATATTTTAAAACAAAATTTTAACCTGATTAACTATGAAAACTACTGTCGTACGGCAGCAGTTACGCGGTGAACTTTGCTACGTGTGAAGCGTGATTCTTGGCGGTTATATTGTGAGTCTCTTTCCCCTGATGTATCTCTGACACAGGTTTGGAATAAAATCAAATGGTTCAAGGGTATTGTTACAAACTTTGGGATCCCTACTGTTGACTTAGAGGCATGGGCAGAGTCAATCGCTTGTAGGGTGATACCGGATTCAGTTATGTGTGCCCCGTTGGAATTCCCCAATTTAGGTGTTCCGGAGCTCGATAAACGTTTTACTGGTAGTGAATTAAGGGCAGCGTTGAATCGAGTGCGACACACAGCAGTTGGCCCAACAATGTGTCCTATAGTATGTTGACAAAATTGTCGCCTGTTTCTCAACGTGCGCTGCTAGATATATTTAACTCTCTGTGGGAGGAGGGGGTAATACCAACGGCATGGAAAAATTCCTTTCTGATTCCTATTCTAAAACCGGGTAAAAGTGTGGAGTTAACAATCTCTTATCGGCCTATTGCACTCTCGTCCTGCATTGGTAAAATCATTGAACACTTAGTTAAAGCTAGTTTAGAACGATTTCTGGAAATGAATGAACTCCTTAATCCTATGCAATATGGGTTTAGAAAAGGACGTTCCACGCTTAATAGCCTCTCTTTATTAGTTTCTTATATTCAAATTGCTCTATCACAAAACTCATTTGTATCAGCTTTTTTCCTCGATATACAGGGTGCGTACGATATTGTCAAGCATTCTGTGTTATTTCATAAACTTTTTCGCCTGGGTTGCTCTAGCAAAATGTGTTACTGGCTAAGCTATCTATTTCAGAATAGATTGTATGCGCTAAAGATAGGACAAGTGAGATCATCTCCTAGAACTCAACGAAAGGGCCTACCACAGGGATCAGTGCTCAGCCCTCTGTTATCTGCAGTCTATTAGAACGGTATTGATAACTCTTTTCCTGTTGGTATAATGACTCTACAGTATGCGGATGACGTGGTAATATACGTTCGGTCTTGTAACTTGTCAGAAGGCGTGGGTAAGTTACAATCAGTGTTTCCTTTGCTTTAAAATTGATTGACAGCCCACTTTTTGACTCTAAATGTATCTAAATGTTTTGCGGTAATCTTCACCCGACATAGAGTGCAAGTTAATTCAATTAGACTAGTTTATGAAGGCCGTCAAATTCAGGTACAGCCGACGGCGCGATTTTTAGGCATGACACTAGACATGAAGGGATCTTGGCTCCCTCATGTTTTGGAATTATCTGGAATATGTGACAGGTTTATAAATACTATGAAATCAGTGGCGGGTGTCTCGTGGGGTTCCCACCCATATACAATGTTACAAATGTACCGTGGGTTTATACGTTCTCGATTGGAGTATTGGTGTTTTTTTTATATCACACTGCATCACGATCCACTCTAGCAAAGCTGGATAAGATCCAATATACGGCTGTAAGACTGTGCCTGGGCGCTTGTTGTACATCACCAATCCACACAATCCTTACTGAAGCAAGAGAACTCCCTTTATTTCTTAGGCGCCGTTTGTCGGCGGACAAGTTTTTTTATTAAAGATTGTTCAACTTCTAGTTATCTGTGACGCAGACTTCGTATCCTTACAAATTATGTTGAAACAAAACAATATTGGTTAAACAAAACATGCCCTTCTCTGGGGGATAGTTTTTTGGGTTTGAATGAACTCCGTCAATATATTTTTTCTCTTCCGTATTTGGTTCAGTGTATCACTGGGGGCATGATGCACTCTGGGATGTACCAGTGATGTTATCTATTCCTGATTCAGGAATAAAAAGAGTTACCCATCCGATCGAACAGAAGTTAAATTCAGTAAGGTATATGAAAGAAAGATGGAGTAGACACAGACTTATATTTACAGATGGTGCTAGGAGGGGAGGGGAGCCAGCCCTAGTGGGTGCGGCCTTCTACGACAGTAGTATTAATTATGGTCAGTCATATAGACTACAATCCGATGCATCAATATTTACAGTGGAATTATTTTCTATCCTACAAGCATTGATATATATATTATCTTTACGTCCGCAGCCTATAGTGGTATTATGCGACTATCGAAGTGCTTTGGAGTCTATAAGTGGCTTATCAAACCCTCCTCCATCACACCCAATGATAATTCAAATACTCGAAGAGAGCTCCTCTCTACGAGCTAGGGGCTACGAATTGGGGTACCAATGGATTCCTAGTCACGTGGGTATAATGGGTAATGAGAGAGTAGATAGTTTTTCATCTAGTGTATACTTACTTTCCATTGTACAGGAAATCCCGTTACCGTATAGTGACTTTATAACGAGAGTAAAATAAAGAAGTCGGGTTAAATGAAGCGAATGGTGGGAGACCACATGCCAGCAGAAAGCAAAATGGTATCATGGGATTTGTGGTACAAAATTAGTTACACCATGGTTTTCAGGAGCTAAGGGCACTCGTAAGTTTATTTGTACAATAATCTTCCTCCGGCTCGGGCACGCCTACACGAAAGACTGACTTTATTTGATGCGTAAAGTACCGTCCGCACATTGTGTGGTTTGCCACGTTCCGGAAACATTAGAACATATATTTATGATTTGCCCTGTACATTAGTTGGATTGGGGAAATTACATTCTTAATCATATTACAGACTTCTCTTTAGTTAATTCAGACAAAATTACCTTGTACAGGAGGCTGTACAATTTCCTTGTAAATATAAATATGTTTGTGTAGTGTCGAACTAAATGTCTTCCCGGTTATTTTGTAGTCGAAATTCGTGGTGAGATAGGGCTAGGTTAGTTGGGTCAGAACCGGAGTGATCTAATAAGAAAATCAAGAAAGTGGAATCGGAGTAAATCAAATACAAGTGTTCTTGGCTTATTGAAGACAATATCTTCAGTGCCATTGAAGAAAGAAATAATAATAATTATAATAATAATAATAATAATAATAATATACTCAATAGTTATAATTATATACTTATTTATATATTTATTATATTACATAATATATTATTTATATATTAGTAATATATTTATGTATTATATAGTCAATATTAATATTATATATACCGTACTCAATTGTTCTGCTATAACAAACTTGTTTGCGTTATTTAAATGCATACTCTTGATACATTTAAATATAAACTAGTGGACATTTATGTGATATATTTTTGCACTAATTAAGTTATTCTAACCAATCACAATTACATAAGATAATGTTGAAAATTCAGTCATAATACCATATCGATAGAAGGAATGTAATTAAATTAAGTGCACCTATTCTATAAAGCATTATCAATAGTAAATACGGCATCGCCAATAGATTTAACACAAATTATTAATTAAAACATATATGACCTCACCACACCTGCACAGTTTTTCAAGATCACTAGCACTGATTTCACAAATCTGAATCCTCAATATTACGATTGTATCTCACTGATTGTTTGGTTTAAGAAATTCAGGTTAATATTCACTGCTGACCAAAGTTTGAAATAACGCGTAAACATTTGAACACAGGGTGGTCACAAAGGGAGAAGGACATTTCAGTCCACCACAATTAAGTTCGATGAAATATGAAAAAACTTTGTTATCACAAACAAACTGCATTTCTTCATTGGACTGTAACATTAAGTTACATTCATTACAGTTTCCATGTTTGTTTAATTTTTCAATCACTTTCTTGCTGGTGTAACTTGCAATACATACCAGAATTTTATGTATTTTTAGGATGAACTGGAACTTGAGACATGTCATATATTGCATGTTCTAGATACTCCAGATTATCCTCTATAGTTTCCTTGCTACCTTTTTATACTGTCGTACTATACTTATTAAATTGTTATTTCTCCAAATTTAGCTGATTTGAGTTTTAGTACACTCAATACCTTTAGTTTCTTTTCAGATTAAAGAACCTGTTCTGCATATACATTATAGCTTCAGCCACTCAGTCTTCTGTAGGTACCAATTCTTCTTTCCAAACTGTTAGTCTGTAATTTGGCAGTCAGAATGTAGGCCCAGCCATACGTCTTAAATACGTATTTGCATAACTTAACCACTGATAGAATAGTGTGGGTCATACGTATCATTAGTAAGTATTCCTTCTGTGTCTGATAAGTGCCAGATATCTAAATAAGTTCGTAAATTGTGAAGGAACACCAGTTTTGAATCATTAATGTTAGTAATTGGAGTAGCATTAACATTTCTGGTGTATTTCCCATCATTGGGTATTCAACATTATTAATTTTCCAACAATTGGGAAATAATTTTAAAAACTGTCCATCACTGACATCAATACCTTGGTTTTTCAATGTTTCAAAAGCCACTATATTCCTTAAATCAAAAATATTAACAGGTAAGGAGACATTCGGACGCTAAAGAGACGAAGGGTATAGAGCTTTTCTAGATAAACTTGGTGCAAGTTTTAACAATATATTTTTTTCTGACTGAAATAAATCTCTAAGATCTGAAAATTTTGCCTTGGTTGTTGTATATTCACACACAATGCTTTTGATAAGTATTCGACAGAGTATCTAAAATAAAAAAACACATGTTCCACATTTGGTATAGTAAATATCTCATTACATCTGTTCAACTAGGTATTACGAATGCACTTCAGAATATGAAAAGTCTCAAACATAAGACAAATTGGCCTGGAAGGACTAGCCGGATTTGGTATAAAATTTTTAAGACTACCACCACACAATAGTTCAAACAGCTTTCTATTTATTGTCAGAAACTAAACATATACCATGAAACCCAAGTTAATTCATCACACTCAATACTTCAATCGTGAAGTTTAATAATGTATCAGCTTGTAGGCTTTTTACGGGGAAAAGACCAATTACATCTTTGTTTGGTAAATGCAAAGACGAAGACATAAATACTTGCATAATCGTGGCTGCATTTACATCCACACAGTTTTCCTCCATTCCCAATATATTTCCTCCATTATATGTTATTTTATTATTAAGATAAATTTCACCTAGCATAACAGATACCACTCTGTCCTGACTCTGAAGAAACTTACCTTTTTCTTTCAAAAATGATTTATGTGAAGCTCCTATACTTGCACTAATGGGTACAATTTTACCTAAGAAATGTTTCAAATAAACATGATGTAGCAAATTCAAAACATTTGTGTCTCTTATAAATTGGTGTGCACCAGGAAATGAATAAGATATAGTTGCAAACCAGATCAACATTTATGGGGAATATTTTATTTGTTTCACTAGTGACAGCTCCAATTGTTCCAGAACAAATTATATTTTAATAATCTTTCCTGCATCAAAAGGATTTTAATTTAATGCTTATTTGAAGAAGTTTATTAGAAGCTTAGCCCTATCACTAATACCAAAGATCTCATCACTATAAATCTGAAGATGAGCTATCAAATTGTCTAATTTAGTCCATCTATCAAACTTCAGATCATCTTGGCCTTCTAATTACAAGATACTTTTCAAGCTTTCTGGAGGCATACACACGATTTTATAGAAAACTTTAACACCCAAAGCATTAGTAATTTTAAAACTTACAGTAAGAGATGGAAAGTCAGTCAATTTCTTGTCCTTTACTTTAATAAAAAGAACATAGGCTTCATTCATTACCAAAATATATGGTTTAGTGACTCGTTTTATAACTTCACTTTTAAAATTTTTTAAACTAGAAATGATGTCTTTGTCACACCATTCTCTAAAATCCTTTTATTTTCTAATGAACAAACTTTCTGCACGAACGGCTGAATCTTTCCTATCCTTAGGGACCTTCACAGTGAGATATGAAGGTTGACTTGGAAATATACTTGGGTAGTCATCATCCCGAAGTTTTCGTTTTTTACGGGGAACAGTTATTGATTCACCATTAGCCACAGGAAATACATCCTCTCTAATGATAAATTTGTCCACGAAATGTTTAATACACACTAATATATTCTCTGTCAATGCAAATTTATCAAGATGGATACATTTAATCAACTTCTCTCTCAGAACTCTTATCGTTAAGGAAGCAAATGCTGAAGTATCTGTAGCTCCGTAATTGGATTTACATCCAGATACAAAGCACGACCGACCCATTATAACAGTTAATACCACTTTTAAAACACAGGAAAAGAATATTTAAACACACAAACTACAATAACTTAACGAAACTATAAAGTTTACCGGGTACAGCCACGTGTTGGAGTTACAACCTACCGATATCGAGGCCATTTTGACTACAATCGATAGTTGCATTAAGGTATGAGTAT